>PVIW01000532.1:128753-465290 GCA_004026585.1 Noctilio leporinus
GGCTTATTTCACTAAGCATAATATTCTCCAGTTCCATCCATGTTGTTGCAAAGGGTACAAGTTCCTTCTTTCTTTCTGCCATATAGAATTCCATTGTGTAAATGTACCAAAGTTTTTTGATCCAATCATCTACCGATGGGCACTTAGGCTGTTTCCAGCACCTGGCTATTGTAAATAGTGCCGCTATGAACATAGGTGTACATAGGTTCTTATGAATTGGCGTTTCAGGATTCTTTGGGTATAGTCCAAGTAGTGGAATTGCTGGATCAAAAGGCAGTTCCATTTTTAGTTTCCTAAGGAAACCCCATACTGTTTTCCACAGTGGCTGCACCAGCCTGCATTCCCACCAACAGTGTATGAGGGTTCCCTTTGCCCCGCATCCTCGCCAACACTTGTTGTTTGTTGATTTGCTGATGATTGCCATTTTAGTCATGAATTATTTTAAGATAACTCTTTAAAATGAGTGAGATGTTTTTCATACGTTTGAATGGGACATATTCTTAGTGTAGTCCAATGTCACATGTTATTTAATTTCTTTTAAAATACTTGGTTATAATACATAACAAATCATTTTATTAAATGCACATAAAATAATTCCATTTCAAAAGCTCTCAAAAAGTAAATTTTTCCTGGAATAAAATAGAAACTTTCTTGGTTATATATTGACCTATTAATCATTTTGTCTAAAACTGAACTGAGGAATTGATTGTCTAAAGTTAACAACATTTCCTCCTTGTTAAAAACACTAGAGAAATAAACCAGAATACTAAACAGAGAAAGTGGTTTATATGATGTACAAGTGTAAACATTGGCAGTAATTTTATGTTATTGAAATTGTGAAATTACAATAAAATGTATAAATACACAAAAGTGTAAAATATGCTAAACTATCTAGATACTTTATGTTTAAAATTAAATAAGCTAGAAAACCCCCTTTTAATTTGAGAGGAAAAATGAGGAAATTTGGTGGTCTTCATGAAAGTTAATCATTCAATACCCACGATTTTGTACAGTGAACATTCTTTAAAATGAGTGTGGTTTTGTCTATGGGGCATTACATACAAGGCTAATTAAAAATCAGTGTGTACATTTGCACTGGATTTTAGGTGACCGTACATATGAAATGTTATCAATGCCCTCATATAGAAATATAGAGTAAAACAATTTATGCCTATATTAAGAAAAATGCAATAAGCTGCTCCTGGAATCTTTAATACAATATATATTTTTAAATAAGACATTCTTTGATTGTGGATGAGATACACAGTCAAAGAACATTATGCTTGGCACTTTGCTCTATACGAGCTATTAAATTAAAAAATGTGCCCCAATTTCTCATGATTCATTTAAAATCAGATATTAGTTTTTTAATATCTAAAAAGTAAACCTAACAGGTAACTATTACATTCTGTCAGATTTCATTTGTACTTGTTTAATTTTGCTGGGAAAAATTTGCAAAGTATATAAAGCATTTTATTATGGGGATGATTTCTAATATTTGTAAATCAATACATGGCACAACATAAGCCATAGTGCCTTTCATTTTCTTTACCCTCAGTGATAGTTGCTACAAGACAATGCTTCTTATTTACATATAATATTTGGTTTTATGCATATATTTGCTATTTATAGTAAATTGGGTTATTATATTTTTCATTCCTGAGGGTTAATTGAGACTCTTGTTGCTTTTGTAGTTGGATGCTCAGAATTAATTAAACATTTTTTTTTTAATCTGCAGGGACATAAACTAATTAAGAGCTTCCCAGAAATGACACAACCATCCAAAGTCAATGTCCTTATCAGGACAGCCATTTAATAATGTTTAAATACAATAATTTAGCTCCCTGCTGTCCTGGAGCTCAGCAGTTTTACTTGGTTACACTGCCTTTTTAGGTTGGTTATTGGTTCTTTGGTATTCCAAGCAATGGCACCATTGCTTAACTTTAATTTAGTAAACAATTAAATATATAATTTTTTAAAAAGATTTTATTTATTATTTCCAGAGAGATGGGAAGGGAGAGAGGCAGAGAGGGAGAGAAGAATCAATGTATGGTTGCCTTTCACCTGCCTCCAGCCACAGACCTGGCTGGAGACCTGGCTTGCAACCTGGTTTTGTGCTCTGGCTGGGGATCAAACCAGCGACCTTTGGGTTCGCAGGCCGGCGCCTTATCCACTGTGCTACCAGCCAGGGCTAAAGATATAATTTTAATAACCATTATGGTAGAGAAATGCTGAAAATAAAACAAGCATTTTATTATGTACATATGCACTTGATCTTAGCCAAAAGGCTGAGAAGCGATTATTAGGTACATATGTGACTTCACAAAGTGTCATTTCATTGAAGCACTGTTGTTGAGTTGATAAGGGTCCTGCGTGCTGATGCGCTGCTGCAGGACAGCCGGTCTCCTTTGACTCTGGTGTAATCCTGCAAGCGGAGGAATCTGAAGAATTCAAGGGCCAGTGCACCCACCATCCACCATGAGAGCTGATCACAGTGTTTGATCACGGGCTGCCCTGGAACAGCATTGACATACGCAACTAGTTAAGCATGAGGCCGCGATGCCCTTTTTAATCCACCAGGTTCCACAACGTCTCCTTCTACTAAAATGCAACATCTTCCCGGAGCTGTCAGCCCCCGAGGCAACCAGCAGCAACCCTGACCCCTCCAAGTGGGGCCCTTCTGCGTGGGGTGGCGTGAACGACTTGCTTCCAAATCTCGCCCCTCCAGGCAAAATGGACAACAGAGCTCCTTTTCCAGCCAGGCAGCATCAAGTCCTTTTATGCGCCCCGTTGCTCTTACAAAATATGTTATTGAGTCAGCATATTGTATTCACTGAGAATCCGCTACTATGTCCCGGCTTCCAGGGAAACAAGTGCCAAACCAGGAAAACTCCCCGCATGTGGGGGCTTTAATTTTGGGGGTGTGGACAGATGTGTCTGTGAACTTGGAGCTCTGGGCTTCGTCTTTCCATGATGCATGTACCTGTGCTTTCCTGACGGTTCTATGAACACGAACAAAAAAAGAGCCCTGCAAACACCACCAAAGACCACTGTATGTGGACATCAGCTCGGCCATTTCAACCCCAAAGCTGGTTAATTCACTGGGTAGTTGTCCCACTTCATCAGCTGGTTCTCTCGGGGGTGGAAGACATGGGCTCTGCCATCACCATGCGTGACCTGCGCGTGACCGTGAGTAAAGAGAATTAAAATGAGCTCATAGCCACGGTAGGTTCTTGACAATTTAAGGCACGTTTTATTTCAGGATAAGTCTAAGGGATAACCTGAACATTCTGTCGCAAGTAGTTTGATAACATGTATTTTTCTCGTGTATTGAAATTTTAAATAAAATGCGAAACCATAACTCTGAATTACATGTAATGAAGAGATATATAAGGTAAAGATATCTAAACAACACACTTGTTGGAGTTTAGGGAACATCTCAGTGACTTGGAAGTCCTATTTTAACCCGGCACTGATGGGAGGTCATAAGTTAGCAACGTGCATGTTAAAAACATACAGTTTTTCTGAGTGTCTGAGTTGCAGCTGTTAAAAAATATTAGAATATAATCTTTCCTTATCCCACCCCCATTAGGACAGAGAAAGCAAAGTAATTTGCAAAAATAAACTAATATGGATTTCTTTTAAAATCACTATCATAAGCTTATTTTGTCATAAATCTCATTCTGGCAACATCATGAATAACACTTTGCGTGAAAAATAATTGTTTTGTGTCATCAAAGAAGGATGCTTAATGAAACTGTTAAACATAAAACAAAGTGGCTACTGGGATCAATTTTTATCCTGCACTGGACACCTGGAATGGTCAATAAGTCCTCCACAAGATTAATGACTTTAATAAAAACATAGCTTTCTACCACATTTTGCTTAGTGGATCGTAGATTAAAATTGAATTTTGTGATTTTATGACCTCTATCACTTAATTTACCTAAGTTACTCATCTTTCTCATATGAAACATATCAGATTGATGTTTCTAAGAAAATTGTTTGGAAACTTTTCAACAAATGAAATTTAACATAGAAACACAGTGGCCTCCACACAGGTAGGTAAGGGCAAGTCTCCAAAACACTAGCATACCATTCATAATAGAACACATCATATTAATATAAAATGCCAAGAAATACAGTTTAATTAAAGGACTATCACAGTAATTCAGACCCCTAAAACTCTTTCTAAATGCCATCAAAATTATAATACCTTACTTCATGCTTTTGAGATGAATGTACCTGGTCACTCTGAAAATAATCTAAAATGACAGAGAAGGAATTTGACATCTCCCCAGAACACTACGGTTATGAACATAGTGGTTATTTCCCAGGTCTGTCTCCCAGAGTCCATTTTTCCCCTCTGTGTGAAGGAGGTAATGTGTTGGAAGCACTTGTAATTCTATGTAATTGTAAGAATAAAACATAACCATGTCACCAGATTGTTTATTTCTCTGTAGATAGCACATTACGCAGCAGCAAGGATGGCATGGAGCTCTTGACATTGGCGGGGGCAGGGGAGACGGGTTGTCCCCAGTGCAGTGGTCACACTCCCCGCTGCACCAAGGGCACCTGCTGGCCCCGAGTCTCACACGGGGCCACTCTGGGGCTAATGACTGGCACCAGCCACAGTGCTTCTCCCACTGGGGTGATTGTCAGGTTTTCATTTCATTCTGCGGCTCTCCTGGCCTGTACGTGGATTAAATTTCTGAAGAACTTGTGCATGTTCTGTGCACAGTATGTTTTCTGAAGAACTTGTGCAAGTTCTGTGCACAGTATGGCTTCAGGGCACACGCCCCTTTGCAGTTATTCTGTCTGAGGGGCTCTTTACCCCTTTCTCGCTCCTGAAATACAGTTCTGCTGGATGCAGAATTGCGAGTTGACGGGGATGTTTGTTGGTTCTCACTTTTGGTCCGTTGTGTTCAATAGTTCACTCCCTTTCTGCCTGCGCGGTTTATGAAAAGGAGATACAAGTCGTATTCTTGCTCGCACACATTTTAGTTCATAGAAAAGGTGAAGAAAACGACTCTGGTCATATCAGATGATGATTTAGAAAGGGGTGTGTGTGTGTGTGTGTGTGTGTGTGTGTGTTAACGTCGCTGATACTTTATCTTAGGTGAACTGCGAAGGTTATGTACAATGCTTTCAGAGTTAATTTTCAAAGAAATGGCGTTATTACTATGTCTCACTGATTGCAAGAGCATTACCATCTGTTCAGTTTTAGGACTAATACATTAAATGATCCCATTTGCACCATCAAAAAATCATATTGCCCTGGCTGGTAGCACAATGGATAAGGCGCCGGCCTGTGAACCCAAAGGTTGCAGGTTCGATTCCCCAGCCAGGGCACATAACCAGGTTGCAAACCAGGTCTCCAGTCAGGTCTGTGGCTGGAGGCAGGTGAAACGCAACCACACATTGATGTCTCTCTCCCTCTCTGCCTCTCTCCCTTCCCCTCTCTCTAAAAATAATGAAATAAAATCTTTAAAAAAAATCATATTATGCTCAAACCAAGGCAATGCAGGGTACTAAGTGTTCAAAGACAATCATAAGGTAAATACAAGAAAGTGGTGAGTATAGCTATGTGTGTGCTTATGATTCTTAAACATTGTCCTGTTGCTCCTTTAGCTGGTTCAATATTATAAATGTATAAGTTTTAAACTTATATTTTAGTAGGATGTTATCAGAGATAGGGGTCTGTTAGGTGAGCATTATTCTTGGCTTACTGTTTTGTGAAGTTGCCATATCCTGCTACTAGTTGTGATTCCAAAATTCACCGGCCATCAAGAACATGTAAACATACATGTTCGGTTGCTTAGATGTGGGGACCACCCTGGGGTTTTAGAAGAAAGGTTTGAATTTTTAAGATAATTGGTGTTTATTTTATTCTATTTCCTTACACACTTAGGCAAGATCTTTAAAAAATCTTGTTTCATATTAACCTATGATTTTATATTTTGCGTAAATATCTACAGGTCCCTTGAAACGATGTAGAATTCAACTTCAAAAAGTAACTAATTTCGTCAGAACTTTAACTTGAAACGTGTCCTGTTGGGTTTTCAATTCTAGTGTAACTTAAAAAAAAACAACAACAACCTATACTAATATGTAGCTAACATGTGGCTATCTAGGGACAAATAGTGATCAGTGAGTTTATTAAAGATAGGACACTGATAAAAAATTCCAGAAATAGATGAAGCCTGATAGTCTTACTTAACCATGTTAAGGGGTGTGGCTTCCACAGTCTTTTGTCTTTTAACTGGTACTCCTGATGTTTTATGTCAATAGTGATCATTGCAGTTACTCCACGTGTGTTCCTGGGTGGCACCGGAGGTTACACAAGTGGAAGGCAGAGACCCTGCCAACCAAGCTTGTGCCCCGGGCTGCAGGCAAATGGGCATTTCCACCCGCACCACCTGTGCTATTTTCACAGCTGTTACAACTGTGTTCTTCAGATGATCATACCGTGTTGCAAATAACATGGTACAGTGCTCACGTGGCCCAGTTGGCTTTGTGACAACACAGACCTTCGTCCTTTGAAAGGGAGTCTTATTCTAATTTTATTCCGTGAGTCAGGGTGGCAGCATTTGACCCCAATCTACACCAAACAACTTTTCTTTGCCTCTTTAATTATATTACCCGTCACATCCTTTGTTAAGGCCTCATTCATTCTAAAAGCCATTAAAACTACCTGAATTCACAATAAAGCCTCCAGGCAAAAGATAATTTATTGTTAAATTTCATTATCCCAAAGAGCAGTGTACTGTCTTAAAGGAGTGAGAATATTAGTTCTCTCATTGTGAGCTGGGCTCTGAAGTATTATTATATTTCTTTCTAAATGATGGCAGTGTTCTTAAGCTGGCCTTCTGATATTAACCGAAGTAAAAGAAGCACTTAATAAAGTGGCGACCTGATACACGTGGTCACATGCCATTGGTTTGATTAGTTCAAAGTTTCTTGCTAATTTAGTAATGCACATTTCTACTCTAAAATCTGAACCCGCTCGCTAGTATCATCCCACCCCCAGGAGGCTTGGGGACAGCTGTCACCCCGTACCTCTCTGAGGTCCTGCAGGGGGACAAAGTCCAGCTGTGGAAATGAAGCACACAACACAAGTGGTCGAAAGCATTTCCTACCAGTTATTAACCCATTTTCTGACAGATAACACATCACGAAGGGTGAGAGCCCTTTTCACCTTTCGTTGTCACTGGCAGAAAGCCAGCGTTTGGGCCAGTGGCACCCTCAGAGCTGAGGACAGGGACATTGACCAGCAGAGCGGGACAAGAGCGCTCTGTCCCTGGTCCCAGCGTTCACAGGGAGTTTAAACTCGTCAGTGAAATTCCTGCTTCAAATCACAGGACACGCGTGACAAGGAAATGAAACCAAGACAAGTGTTGAGATGCAGCGTAAAGACGAACTTAATTTTATTACACGAAGTTTACAATTTTTTAATACATAGCTATTTAACGGGATGAGAATTAAAATGCATCCCTGGTAATCCTACTTCAAATGTGTATTCAATATTTTAATTAACTTCTAAAAGAGTTGGGAAAGATTCTATTTCTGCTTTTTGTGAGTGTAGATATTAATACACTTGAACAGGCAGGAGCTAAGTGAGTCATCATTAATCACTGAGTAACTTTTGATTCCTAGTGTGTCCTTGTCACAGTAATAGTCGCTCCGGGGGAGATAGGTGTCCAAGAAGACAATGTTCAACAACAATAAAATAAAAAAAATTCAATTAAAAAAAAAAAAGAAGACAATGTTCAATGTTCATAGCCATCGTGACTTTGTGATCTGTTTTCTGTTTAAATGCACCTCTCTGAGAGCTGAAGATAATACAATAGAACATTAGGAATGTGAAAAAATAGAAGTGATTGGGCTATATTGGGTTGGCCGTTTCTCTAATAATAGATAACAGTATTAAAAGCTAATTTTATAGCAAGGCCTGGATATCAGCATTTGATTTCCATCTCTGGTTGCTGTGGACACAGCATCATAATTACCTCATAGGACAGAGGTGGACAGGTGAATCTGAGCTGTGAAAACGCAAACACTCTAAAGGCAGGTCTCATAGGGGGAACATTACTTGTTCTTGTTATAATTTCTCCTTAAAATTCTGTTATAAAGTTTAAAGAGCTGTCTTGTTTTATCCTCTATCACCACAACTCCTGTTTTCCTGGCAAATTACATAAAAATGACTCCAGGTACACAGTATTCTTTGCTCTGTCTTTAGTTTTGTATTTCACTGTAAAAATAATCTGGAATACAATCCAAAGCAAATTAAATACATAGATTAGGGCCAACGCATTTCTGTTTGGATTCCAAAGAAACCCAGTCTTGCTTGAACTACAGCGCCACCTTGTGGCGCTAAGGGTTTGCTTGTTTTCCATGGAAAATTCTGGTTTCTGCTTCCCTTTGGCTCCCAGTTTTAAAGCCGGCAGTTTTCGTTGTCATGGATTCTGAACAGTTACCATATGTTACAGAAACAAAGTAGCACCCAGGAACAAAAGAATACTTGACAGCAAACATGCCCTGCACCATTGCAGGCCTAATTTCTTTCAGAAGACGTTGGCTTTCTTTCTTTCCTTTTTTTTTTTTAATTTAAATTGAGATTTTATTATTTTCAGAGAGAAGGGCAGGGTGGGAGGAAGAAAGGGAGAGAAACACCCATGTGTGGTTGCCTTTCACCTGCCTCCAGCTATGGACCTGGCTGGAGACCTGGCTTGCATCCTGGCTATGTGCCCTGGCTGGGAATCGAACCAGCGACCTTTGGGTTGACAGGCCTGCACCTTAATACTGTGCCACCAGCCAGGGCAGAAGACATTGCATTTTTTGAACAGACACTTCCAGGAGGACACACAGAGGAGGGCGAAGGAGGGGGGAGACAAGGATATCTGTAAGAGTATAAACAGCAAAACTAAAGTAAAACCTGATTTATTTTTAAATATTAAAAGAATATATGGAAGAGGTGATTCAACTTCATGACAGCTTTGAGAATAAGCAGCCTCAAAAAGGCAGGCCTTTACCGTGTAATTAAAATAGAAACAGCAAATTAATCAACTGATGTCTTTAAACACATCTCCATTTTCATGGGACCTTTGCTTCTCTCCCACGGCGCGTACCTGACCTTGCCGACCTGGAAGCCTCAGTCAGCTTCACGTGTGCTCGCGGAAAGCGTGTCACAGTCATCATTCCCTCAGGCCTCTCCTTTCCCCAATTATTTCAATATTTGCCAGATGGTTGGATTATTTTCAGAGTTCCCCAGGGTTCTATGCTGAACTCATCCAGTCGCGGCTTCAGATTGTCACCAGGAAGCTCCAATGACTGCACGTCTGAAGAAAATACAATTTTGAGCTGAGGATGTATCTTAACCTGAGTACATAGAGGAGGGCTGCAGTTTCTAAAGCTGGTACTTTGCTAAGAAATAAAACAGTGATGCGAGATATATATATATAATATATATATATATATATATATATATATATATATATATATATATATATTATATACATATATAGTACACGATGTTCAAATTTAAGTTAATATACCATTCCGCCAATTTTATATATAGTAAAATAGATATTATTTATTTCATGTGTATCTAAACCTAGCACTGCTGTCTTGTCATTGGAACTCTACAAAATAATTGTTTCATTATAGTAAGGATAACCAAATCAGTCCCCTAGCGTTAGCCATACGGCCTGAAATCAGCAATTCTGCTGTTAGCGCTCTTTCGTTCTGGGTTTTTTCCTACAAATTCCACAGTGAGCAACTCTGTGCTAACTGAGAGCCTCTGCAGCGCAGAGAGGGAGGGACCCGCTCCACACGCGCTGCTTCTGGCTGAGAAGATCGCCGCGCCGCGCGGGCCTGGTCTGTGCGCCTTGTGGAGGCCCACGCGGGACAGTGTCTCCACCGGCCCCTTCTCACTGGCACCTGGAGGATGTTCTAGGTAATTCACGAGGAGTCCCCAAAGCGACTGCTCTTGTGCTGTGAGATCCCACGAACGTTAACGGAGAGAAAATTCTCAATTCTATCAGCAGGTCGTGCCGGGCCACGCGTTTCCCTTGACCGGAATCTTCATGGTCCGTGTGCGCCTGTTGGCTGAGGGCAGGGGCCTGGCTCTCGGACAAGAACCCAGTGTTTTGACTTTCATGTCTCTAAAAAATGTTTATTTACGTTTCCCTCTTTCTAAGCGTGTTTCTTCCCTTGGAAACGGTTCTTTATGATTTCCAGAAATTCTGAAATCACAATTCTTAAAGTAATGATCTCAAGATGCTTGAAAGTACAATTTACACAAAGCTTACAAATCCCCTGGGATGACATGGCGAGACCCGGGGAGACGGAGCTAATCTGAGGCTGATTTCATTCCCATATAGCAATTCCCTTTCCCAGGGAAAAATGACTCGTATCCTCTCATGGTCCCATGCTTCGCAGATGCTGTACTTTTTATTTCAAGAGCTCTCCGCAGCCACTCTGAAGACCCTCGTTTAACAGATGTGTGTGTCTGTATGTGCCAGAGAGAGAGAGTTTTAACACATGAGAGATGGTGACACAAAGGTGAAAACATTAAAACAGGATGAGCCCAGTTAAATGCACAAGTTACCCTGAGGAAGAAAAGTCATCAATATCGAGTAATAAAAACACTTGCTTTGGAACTTTATGAAAATTGTAATGTATTTTCTAAGCTACGTCTGGAACTTTATAAAGAGAATATTTAGATATCCACATTTAACTTAGGCTTTTATGTTGATGCTCTTGATTACAAACGTGAGAAATATTTAATAGGAAAAGAAATTATTTTATGCTAAAGGAATGAAGGCTTCAAGTTGATATGTTTTTTTGCACACAGCCTACCTCTCTTATAAAAAAAAAAAAAAAGGCTCAGCAATATAACAGGACGTGTAGTGCTGGGTATGCAAATGAAAAGGGTGTTGGAGCCCAGAAAAACCCGCTGTTAATTGATTTCACGGTCCAGTACCCACAGCTCTAAGTAAGTTGATAATTCAGGGACTTGGTTTTCCTCTGGCAGCATCTAGGTCTTCCAGGCCAAAGCCATACGTTGTTTCTGTCTAAATAACTGAAGAATTGGCATTGCTAACAGAATTGGCTAATGCTGAACCTTGGAGACTCAGAAACTGAACTATTTGCCATAAATCCAGTTCATGAATTTAAATGCATGTATTTGAACCCTCATATTTGAAAGGGAGGCCTGTGACCTGGGTCTGTTCAGACTCGACAGGTGTGGGGCACTGTCCCAGCTCCCGTTTCCTGTTGCACCAGGTCATTTACTGGGGTCGTGTGGCACTAGCTTCCTGGGACCTGATTTTTTTTTTTTAAGATTTTATTTCATTATTTTTAGAAAGAGGGGAAGGGAGAGAGGCAGAGAGGGAGAGAGACATCAATGTATGGTTGCGTTGCACCTGCCTCCAGCCACAGACCTGACTGGAGACCTGACTGGAGACCTGGTTTGCAACCTGGTTATGTGTCCTGGCTGGGGAATCGAACCTGCGACCTTTGGGTTCGCAGGCCGGCGCCTTAACCACTGTGCTACCAGCCAGGGCCTCCGGGACCTGATTTAACTTACCTCAAGGCTGCTTACATGCAACCATGAGTCTTCCCATCCATCATTGCAGGAGATGATGTGAGTGAAGTAGTTATAAAACAAACAAAAAAAGAACAGTAATTCTTTCACATGAGTTAAGTCAAAAAAAGTACAAGAAGCAAAAAATAAGTACTGAACCTTGACTTAGATCCCAAACCAACAATGATCCCAACACCAAACATGGACATTATGTTGTGAGACCCTCAGGGGCACTTGGGAAGGGAAGATTTGAAGGCGTATATGTGTGACCATAAGAAGGAAACCAGAGGTGGCGTTATACACAGAAACTCTCAAAAGACATCATGCAGTAAATTTGAAAATCTTGATAAGTGGATGGATTTCTAGAGAAAACAATAGATACAGTTGAAATGTAGATGCAATAAAGTTAAAACTTAGTCATTATGAACCAAATGAAATAAGATATAAAAGATCTTAAATTTTTCCAACTTTTATTATTTTTATTGAGAAGGATTGCAATAGTCATAAACACATTTTGTTATACCTTCCTTATGCAAAAGAAAGCTCATAATATATTGGACAAAAGTAGCAAAATGTTTATTTCAAACTGGAATTATCATTTTTTAAGAATTAAGAGTCATTCCTATAAACTGCTATAAAAGGGTATAGATACATTATTGATGACTAAAATACTAGCTCTTTTAGTAGCTAATCCACCAGAATAAAGGTAATAACAGCAATGATATATAAAACAGAGGAATTGTCACAATTTAAATATTCTAAATTACTAGAAAAGCCCATGAGTAAAATGTTGATGTTTTAGATGTTGTAAATTTAAATGGAAATGGTAAAAATTTTCAAGAGAAATATATAATTGTATCTTTTTGGTGGGAGGAAATACCAAGAATGCAAACTTCAGAAAAATAATATCTCATTCAATCCCCAAAACAGCAAGAACAAGAAAATCAAGGAACAATAAACAAAACACACATGATGATGGAGTCCATATATCAATAATCCAATATTGTGAATGGAATAAGCTCATGATTTAAAAGACAAGAAATGGTAAAATTATTCAAAATATAGATGGAATAGTCACATAATATTGAAAGAAACCAACACTAAACCTAACAATAGAGAATACTTGGACATAAGAGGAATAACATCCAAAAAGAAGTCAAGAGGCCAATATAAGACTTTAAGGGGAAAAAACTGGGAATAAGTACAGTCCAAAGAGCATTTCTCGAAGAAGAGGTAACAGGTTTAAACTTGCATGTAATAAATACGACAGCTATTCAATTAAATTCCAGCAAAAGACCCAAGGAGTTACTCAGGTGAATTAAAAGTAAATGATGAAATCCACGCATCGTTGCATGAGCCTGCTGGTGAAGCAGAAGAGACCGGGACAGCATCTAACACAGAACAGAGAACAAGGCTTTTGGCAGCCCTGGGTCATCCTGCGGTCGTGTAAGTGGAGCCACAGGACACAAGTTCTCTGAATATGAGTGAAACTAGACTAGGCGATGCCCAGACATGATGCAGTACAGAAAATGGAATATTCAGGGGAAGCTTCCAAATATGTGGGAGAAAATAGAAAGTGTAGATTCAGGATATTCCTAAAATACGAGAGCAAAAACCGTTAAATTGAGCATACTGATAGATTAGGCTACTTTGACCTCAGAAACCACTGGAGATTAGCTATAAGCATCCAGTTAGGATGTTTACAACATGTGGACAAAAGTGATAAGTGTATATGCAAATATATAAGCAGATACAGATGTAAATACAAGTAACACAAATACACTTACATGCAAATAATTCTAAGACTTAAAAAGGAAGGCAAAATGGGCTAGAGTTAAGAATAAACAAGAAAATGAGAACTTTAGATAGATAATAACTCCGAATATGTGCTATGCCTCACTCCTAACAAGTAAACTGAAAATTAAAACTAAAGTGAGACGAATAATTTACATTTATGAAACTGGCAAAACTTAATGTCTTCAAACATCAAGATACAATTTAGCAAAATGTACTAAAATTTAGCATATGCATAAATATGCATACATTAAGTCAAAAATCATGCTTCAATTTACATACCTCACTGTCGCTCTTAATTCTGTGCACATGGGGGAAATGTAAAATTTTAGCAATGATGGCATTATTTTAGTGAACACAATGCAGTAAAGTTTGATAAAGACAGTACCCCGTAAATAAATGTTCATTACTAATTGGCCTAATATCTAACTTTTGGCTCATAATCACAAAGTTACTGGACAATCAATGTGCTAACAATATGGCCAGTCCTGACTGGGGGGTGGGGGTGGCCCCAGGGGAGCTGCAGGAGGCCGGTACCTATAGGGGGTCGACCCCGGCTGGGCGGGGCAGAGCTCCCCGGGTTTCATCACACCCCTCAGAACTGCACAATTTTAAGCTTATGCCCCGTTTATTTCTGAAAATGTCCGTTTAATATGTTAGGACATGGACTTTGAAGTGCGGAGGATAGACATCATTATAAAATAACGATGTTAATTATTTCCTAATGAACATATGGCCAGTCTTGTGGGGTCTTCCCCCTGGCCAATGGGCACACACAGCTGTCAGAAATAACGTGCCACGTAATTAAAGCAACAGCTCTGTCTTCTTCAGCCGGGAAGACGGGACAGAGGCTGCGGGAACCCGGCCGCTCACCGAGGTCAAGGGCACCCAACAGAGACTAAAGAAGCCGCCCCTGCCCCAAGCCCACGAGTAGTTTCTCGTTTCTTTTTATGTCAGACGAAATATTACAGAGGGACAATGGTTATAACTGAGGAGACCACAAAAGATCCCGCAGCAACATTAGAATGACGAAAGCTAAGGCCATTGTTAAATTTGTGCATCTGCTTTTATCATTTCTCCTTGGAAATATTGCCGTGAATTATGTTCATGAGACTCAGTCCGGTGTCATGTTCTGTTCTGTTTTTAAGTTACAAATTAAAACGCAATTTGCTTTTATTGAACATTTTCGATAAAACCAATAACCAGGTTCGCTACGTTACACGTTTGTGCAAAGGTCCTGGAAAAGCAAACCCTTCCTCCTCGCCTTTACTTTCGCAGGAATAAATCACAAGACTTCGCACAGCTGAAGCCTGTCGTCGGCGAGACTAAGTCAGCGTGTTTGCCGCCATGCTGTCTCTGTCTGTGGAAAGAGCCTCGCATGACGCTGAAATTATTGTCAATCTGCTAAAATAGAATCCTAATCACTTTCCAGGCCGTGGTGAATATATTCGCATTTTCATGAACGTCTGTTGGTAAGAAGGTAGCCTTTGTGGATGAACTTGATCAAATTGGAATGTTTGTGAGGCCCGGGCGAGTGTGCACTTGCCGTGGGAGCCACCCCCGTGTCCCCCGTCCTGCAGCCCTGGGCGCGCGGGGACCACGCAGGTGGGCGCACGGCCGGAACCCCGCGTTCCAGCGGCCCCCCCGCCCCAGCAGCGAACACGCACACAGACTTAGCAGTTGCTCTGAATATCCTGAATAGCTGTTACATTTTCCTCCCAGCCGTGGAAATGAGTCAGTGTATTGGCATGAGAGCCTTCACTTCCGCGTAAAATGATGAATTTTATCATGTGGGAGAAATGGCAGCTGGAGATTCAACATTGACATGGTTTGAAAAACCTCTCATGTGCTTGAATAAGTGATGGCCTAATAGACACGGATCTTCACTGCAGGCGCACGTTTGCCCCAACCCCCGCCTTCACCTTTGTATTGATCATCTATAACCTTGCGTGTCCCGCTGAGAGATGGGCCAAGACGTCCCACGAACGTCTATTAAACCAGCCGTCTGGTGTCCACGGATACAAACGTCAGTTGCGTCACTGGTCGTGGGGTTTCCCCACCCGCGGTCCCGTGCAGCCGCGAAAATCCCGCTGTTCCCCTCCCAGAATCCCCCGAACTGCCTGCGGACCCGCGCCCCGCACCCATCAGAACGTCAGGGGCACAAGTGCCACCTCCTTATAAATGTTTCAAGGGATATTTTGGTTTTGTTTGTTTTCAGCAGACTTCAAGCCGTTTTCCAGGTCGCTATGCGTTCATTTTAATCACCAACGTTCATCCTAAATTGAGTGTTTCTGCCGTTGCTGAAGGAAAGGGAACATGTGTGAACCAGGCGCTGCGGTCCTGGGGGGCGGGGGGTCGATCTGGTAACCAGAGGCCACTAGGTGACCAACCAGGGACAGTGTCCGCGGTTGGTCCGCAACGGGGCTGTTTTGGACGATGGCTTCTGGCTTTTGCATGGTCCCGGGTAAACCTCACAAAAGGCGGCCAGCGCGCAGGTTAACGCGGTCGGCGTGGGTGTCCCCGCATCGCTGTCGCGCGGAGCGGAGGGCGCGGTGGCTCCTGCAGACCCGCCCCGTGCGTCCTCGGCGGGCAGGACCCCGCGCTGTCCGGTCTGGGCCCCGCGACCCTGCGAGCTAGGAAGCGAGCTCCGCCAAGGGGCCTGTGGAAGGGTGGGTGCTGTTTCTTACGGTTAAACTGCGTGGTTTTTGCGTTTCCCAGGCACAGCCTGCGATGGGATAGGACTTGTCGCACGCGTTCGTTAGTAAGGTGTTCGCAGGGGACAGGCTGGGAGGGAGAAGCGGCCACCCCAGGGCGCCCCATTAACGGTCCCATGGGGAGCAGCTGAAGACATGGCTGCGGGGTCACCCAACGCGCCCCCAGGGCACCCAGCTCGCGGCCGGGGGTGCAGCCACACGGACCCCGACAGCCGCAGGTCCAGGGCGGCCCTCAGGCCACAGTTGCACCAGCATCTCCTGGGTGCGGCAGGTCCCGTGCTGGAGACACCCGCAGGGGCGTCACAGCCGGCGACACCGGACGTCCGACTGGCGCGGACCAGACGAACACGAAGGGGCCTTGCAGTTCACCCACGACCCCTGCCCCTGGCTTCCCGTGCTCAGCGGGACAAACTGTCAACACCGAGTTGTTCTCGCTCGGCGGGTAATTCCACCTGACGACCAAACGACCGCCTCTGTGTTTTGTCGTCTTTTTGTTGTGGTTTGTTTCATTCGCTCCAAGTTGTTGGCCGTCTTCATCCTTTCTGATGAAGACTAAAATATTAAAAAATTTCCCACACGAAGGTTATAATCTCACGGCAAGAGCTAGATTATTATATCACACGAAATGAGGTCAATGAGATAATTATATGGGAAAGGCTCAGTAATGTTTAAGTGCTATAATGACTTCAGTTAATTAATTCCATAAATTCACTCACATTTAAAGATCAAATAACAGTAAATGTCTGAACTGAAAACAGCTGGAAAATGAATCAGGTAAATGGATTTGTTTTAAAATATAATATTTTGAGATAAAAATAATTCATCGAATACACCCATTCACAAAATGAGACATTTTTAAATTTCATTCTGAAAAAAATTCAAATTTTATTCCTCAGGTTTTACCCCAGAATATGAGATATAAACAATTTTTCCATGTTGACTGTGTCTTTTTTTTTTTTTTTTGAAGATTTTATTTATTATTTCCAGAGAGAGAGGAGGGAGAGAGACAGAGAGGGAGAGAAACATCAATGTATGGTTGCCTTTCACCTGCAGGACCTGGCTGGAGACCTGGCTTGCAACCTGGTTATGTGCCCTGGCTGGGGAATTGAACCAGCGACCTTTGGGTTTGCAGGCCGGCACCTTATCCACTGTGCTACCAGCCAGGGCTGACTGTGTCTTTAAAAATGTGTGAGGTCACTTAACAATGCTCTAAATGTCGTGTAAATCTTACATATTATTGTCTAAACCAATCATATACGCTGTAAAGAAATTTTGTAGAAAAGGTTATAGAAGAAATGGCTGTGTCATCTGACGAATATTATGCCCGAATTACAATGAGTAAATATAGCAAAGTCCATTCACGGGAATATTTCTTAAAATACAACTGGTTAATTCATGTATCACAATTAGGAAAGGTTCAGGTATTATTATTAGGGATTACCTGTGATAGATGCAGGTTTGCTCAATTTTGTCTTTAATAATAGGCACTGTGTTTGCTACAACATGGTCACCGGTGATTATGTACAGCTGTGTGAGCTGTGTGTTACCAAGATTCTTTCCTTTTCCGTAAAATGTTTCCAGTCCTCTTGTATTTACTTCATTTAAACGTACTTAGCAGTGCCTTCTTTAAAATATGCCATTATGTAAATTATTTTTCACTAGCCTTTTTATGATTGGAGATGTGGTTATAGCCTACATACTCGAGTTACTAGAGCATTTCATGATAAGCACATTGCTCAGGGGAATTGAAAAATAGAAACTGGCTGATGAATTGGTGGTGGAAATGAAACACATTTGCTGAAAATTGAAGCTTTTAGTGCAGATTTCGATGTTAGGTAATTTTTCCAAAATATTATTTTCTAAAATTGCAACTTAAAATATACAAATACTTGTTTTTGTTAATATATCAGTAAAATCACTTTGAAAGTGAAAAATATTGAAAAGATGGCAATGGAAAATTTTAAAATAACTTCACGATGGCCAAAATGAAGTTTAACTATAATAATTCTATTTGTAAACTATACACAAGAACCCATTAATTTTAAACTAAATACATTTTTACTTAAATGGCTATTGTTTTCCTAAATCCTTGAATTTCTATATTTTATATACATTTCCATACAAATATTGACTACAAAAATAAATGATTATATGAATGACTTCTGGCATCACACTTGATAAATGTGAATAACTAAAATATAAATACTTTTTATTGTAAGTAAAACTTGTAATAATTTCTAAGTTAAAAACCCTTGGCTGTCATCAACTGTGATCCTTATCAATAACATATCCCCAAGTCTCACAACATCACTGCTCCTGGCAATGGCATCAGGCTGGGAAATGATCATTGAAAGGTGAAAAAGGATTTAGAAGAAGAAAAACCTACTTATGGTCAAACCAGGTGACAGCATCCATCTGCCAGACATTCACAGAAACATCTGCCATTTATTGAAGAGTTGAAAAGAGGAGGAAGAGAAAGAGTCAGTGATTAGTCATTCAGAGCAAACTATGGAAAAGCCAAGTGAGAGCATGAGAAACCCTGATGACAAAATTGCACAGAGAACATATCACAGCCCTTCCTCCACCCCACACATGCCCCCACCACCCCTCCTAGGTAAGATTGGCTTTAACTAGAGATGAGGGGAAGCTGCGGATGTGGATTTTATCCTATGTTGACAATTATTAATTTAATCTTTTTCTGAATATAATTTTGAGACTGTAAAGTACAATTTCTGAATACGTCTAGATCTCAACACACACACAGCTGTGCACACAAAGAGTAGGGGGATCACTTTGAGGGGGAAACTGTAATTATTACACTCATTAGTGTTTTCCTATTCTCCAAAAACTTGGCTTCAGGGTGTGACCAGACTCTTGGTAGATCAAGCGCTAATGCCCTGTCCCCAGGGACTGGAAACGCCTCTCACAAGAGCATCATGGGTGCTCGGAAGGCGGCCTCCTCACACCTGTCCGGGTTCTATCTGCATCGGTGCCACCTGCCATCCTGCACTCTTACTTGTCAGGTGTAATTTTCAATTTTCCTATAAATGGAGTGATAGAGAAGAGGCAGGAAGCCATTTATAACTATAAGGAAGGGGAATATATTATTTCCAAGACTTCATGCCACATGCACCCTGGTCGTGCTCTCCTTCTACATTTCTTCCATATAATGTGGCTGTTTCCCAAAACCCTCTTTGTTCTTATTTCAGGCCAGTATAAATTCAGATCAACATAACCCAACTCTATAGGAAAAATAGGGTTAGAGCGCCTATGTTTTTTTCTCATGAAACCAGAAGAACTAGTTCACGGCCACTTATTTATGGCCCAAGGGAAACACTTTCTGTTACACTTTTGTACAAAGTTAAACTGTCCTTTTGTATTATTGATGTGCAGCCAAGTCTAACATTATTTTTATCAAGTCCATTCTAATACTGAAGGAACCAATTCAAAAATACGAACGTTATGTCTTAGGGTAAGCAGACTTCTACAAAGTTAGAATAAGGGAGATCAATTATTAATGAACCACATCATCTAATAAAATATGTATGCCATATTATTTCTAAACCAATAACACTAACTTTACTAATTATAGACTTTTTAAGTATGATTCCTACCATCACCCCCCAAAGAAAGCATTTGAACTCATGCCTTTATTTTGACCTTTAGAAAGAAGATAAACAATAAATCCATTTACATAACATATTTGCAGTTTTCTGTAGAAAGTTTTGCAAAAATGTTTCACAGTGTGAAGACCAGAAGAGGTCTGAATGTCTCTCCAGCAGCCTTTGATCCCATCCCAGGGACAGGGTGTCCCTGCACCCCAGACCCAGGGGTGATTCTGCATTTTGATTCTTCTTACAACACCAGATACACTTAGAACTGTGGAGGGAAATGGGAAGTTGAGTTGGAGGGAAATGGGAATGGGAGGTCAGTTGCCCACAAGTGACCTCCTGAGTAACTGACATTGGTGTTCACAGCCTTTGATCCAAACTACTGACCTATCATCCAAAACCTGTTGTTTCTGTTATGGACAAAACATTTTGCTGTAGAACTTCTGATACTGAACACAATAGCCCAGTTGGGGCACATAATTTTAAATGTCCCAGAATACTCTACTGAGTGTGAGGTTATGATAATAAACAGGGAAATAACCCTAACAGACACCAGCCCCCACTACGTTGAAAGTTTAGAGGGGTGCCCAGCTGCCTGGAATCACCGGATCCAAGACAAGCAGGTGGCAGAGGGAAGACGCGCTGTGTTCATGTTACGACGCCTCTGTGAAAACGATGGGGAAGCTCTGTTCCTGCTACATGACACGTGGACGAAAGTGTGAATGAAATCCCAACATATCCAAGAGCAAAAATGACAAGTCACAGAGATTTGGGCTGCACGATTTGGCGAAACCTCACCACCCTTCTACGGCTCGTGATGGTGTCAGGACATAAGCTGCGGAGTCCACAGCCTTGCACACATGGCAAAGCAAGGCCGTCAGCAGAGAGGAAGAAACCTCACTTGGAGATCTTGGGCGTTCGGCTGTCGGCAGTAGCTGCCCTCTGGCGCGTCCCTCTTCTGTGAAGAGTTGAAAGTGTGACTTTGGTGTCTATAAATCCACCCCCGTGTGTTAAATAGGCAAATGGGCTGGGGCGTTCAACACACATAAGCCGTGGGCACGTGTCTGGCAGGAGAGAGCCGACATCTCACAGCTGTGCGCTATTCTGTTGGTTGAACGTGCTCTGTTGTATTTTCAGGATGTCAACGGACTTCTTTTGCCTTTGGGTGAAAATAATTCTCCAAGCACTCTTGATGCCATAATAAATCAAGACGTCCTCCTCCTGCCTAGGAATGGGAAGGAGAGCCAAGATTTTTCCTTAAAATTATTTTAGTGGCTTAATGGAATGTGGAGCCATTCCATGAAGCTTTCAGAATCAGCAGTTCGAATGGGACACCCGGAAACCTCTCCAGGATCCGCAGAGGGCGGGGACATGCTGGCCCTTGTTCATCTCAAGAGCCTGTTGCTACTCCTTCTTCAGCCGTGTGATATTTGCACATGTGTGTGTATGCGTTTATTTGTGGTCGGTATTTTTAGCCATACCCCAGTTCACAACTTCCCCAGTGACCTGCTAGAGGCTTAGTGGTCCCAAAGCTGAGCACCTGTTTCCTCTGGCCCTGTTCCTTTTCTTACTCCTCATGGTGTTTTCTGCATTGTTGGCCTTACATTTCATTCGAAACTCTTCTTAGAGATGCACTTCCTTACCTACCTGGGTGTCAAATGAACTCATATCCTGTACCTATAATGGATTTTCTTCATGCTGCTTGGTTTTGCCTGATTCCCCATGAAAATGCAGGCTCCATGAATTTGTCAGTGTTTATTTTCATATTCTTCACCACACTCGAGGGACTAGCACCTTGTTTCACATATACTGGGTGTTCAATCACACTTTTCTTATCAATAATTCGAACAGTTGAAATAGATTTAATTCCCATAGATTCTGAAGCCTCCAGTTCAATAATTGGTGTTTCCTACAGAACATATTAGTGGACAAGGTATAGGTCCTCTCTTGTGTGAGTTTCCTCATCTGTAAAATGAATCTAATTCTCGTAGCTACTTACGATGAATATCAGTGAAAAAATATAAACAAATATACATAAACCCTTAGTTGAGTTCTCAGGATATCACCGCTTACAATTCATTATTTTCATATAAAAAGTAAACATGGATAATGATTCTGTCCATCACAATGAAAATGCACTTAGTCTGTAGCATCCCATAGCATTTCTTTGAAGCAGTGTAGGAGCATAAATGACTGTGTTGCCACAAGAGGCTGTTGGCTACACTGAACGGACAGGGCGTCGTTAACAGCCTATTGCTTCGTTTGCAGAGTTGAAGGCCAAGACGCAGCGCAGGCAATTACCTCTCACAAGGTCAAACACATGTTTTCAGGACACGGCTTGTTTGAGAGGAAGGGATCGGCTTCAGAAAACATGTTTATATCCCAGTTAGTCATCATTAGAATCCATTCCGTGTTAGCATTGCGTCAACAGCTTCCAGATGAACTTGGCGCGAAGGCCTCGGAAAGTGTGCCTCCCGCTGAGAAAGGAGGAGGAGGGAAAGAACTCAGAAGCCTTGGTCTGGCTGCCCCACACGGGCAGCCGCAGCCCAAGCCATGTCCCGGGGCCCCCTGGCAGAGGCAGCACCCAGTTATGTCTTTAGGGCTGGCATCTGCCTACCGTAGGCCCCTGTCCTGAGGTCTTGTTTTAAGCACCAAACCCGTTCATCAGCTTGGGGCAAAAGAGTCTATGTTTCAGCTTCTTCTCTCTGGGCTGATGGGCCTTGGGGCACCGCGATATATACCGATTTACCCACCCACTACAACAGCACTGCTAACAAATGAATGTGTCCGGAAGAAAACAAAGGGAACACTGGAAAGACAGAAACGGCATCAAAATAGGGAAGATTTGTTGGGAGTCACCCAGGCGATCCCAGGAAGCTCACGTCCTGGTTTTAGTTACTGCGGAATAACCAGAATGCCGTCACTCAAGAAAAAAGGATTCAACTTGGCATTTGTGCCCACGTTTCGGTAACATTTCTTCCACTCGGTTTTGATTTCACTACATGTTTGTCTTTCAAACTTTACATGTTTATTCCTCGAACGCGGTGGTTCTAAAAAACCATTGCCCCTGGGAACCGGCCGGGAAATATTAAAAAGCGATCCTGGCCCGGGGCTCGTCCATGAAGGTTCTAATTTAACTGCTCTCCGGTGTCCGCAGAGCAGTCATTTTTAACACTCTCCCAACTAATTGTCGTAGACAGCCAAGGCTGAGAGTGACAGCTTTAAGCAACGTTATTTTTTTTATGCATTAACTCCTTCACCTACCCAATTGCAGCTCATTTATCTGCATCTCAGCCGAAGGGTCGTCTTCTTGGCGCCGCCTGTCCCAGAGCCCCTGGGGTCCCTGCTGTATGCACGGAGGAGGTTTGATGCCTCCGTGAGCAAAACACTCATTAACCTTTAACTAATGGAACATGTTTAAGGCTTGTCTATTTTTTATTTTTGGCAGGAAGGCCCTTAGAAAGAATTTATCCTTGTTTTTATTGTGATAGTCTACATCTTTTCCAGTTCAAGCAAATACGAAGCTCCCGATACATTAAAAAAAACAGCCCAGGTCAGGAAGTGTGAATTTCAGTAAGAATAGGTTCTGTTTTGACCTATAATGCTGTAACTAAACTACCTACAACGCACTGACTACTCCTAATCTAGCAAAGGGTTGACACGCATGAGCCTCCGTTCTCAACAGCCTTCCTCGGTTTGATACACGTACAACAAAATGATGAACTGAAGAGGTGACTAGGGTAGTTCCCAAGGGCACAGACTAGGAAGCACCAGGACCCAAGCTGAACTCCACGAGGTGGCCCGCGGCACCTGTGCATGTTTCCCTGTACAGTATTCACTACATCTCAAGAAGGTAAGAAAACAAACTCTAACGTCATTAGCTAGGCTCCAGCAACGGGGGGTTTGTCTTGTCAACTACCGACCGCACTTTTGTCACTGGTAGGGCTCCGACAAATGCCGTAGAGAGAGTTTCAAATGCATGGGTGCCCCGCTGTGCGATCATGAATGTTCTCCTCCTCCCAGGTCCCCTGTGTCTCTGCCCCTCCAGGTGGTGGGTGCCTAGGTGTAGGGGCCACAGCAGGTACAGCTTGGGGATCTTCACTGTGAAGGTTTTAAGACACTTCCGTTGTTAACGGGCATTTTTACATAAAACTGAAAGATAATAAATTACGTAACGTTGTGCAATTCGTATAAATACCTGTATAGGCTGTAGTGGATTGCATTTTTTATTTTTATCTGAATATCGTGCAACGTCCCTGGTCCTTTACTGAGAGGCAGGTGAGTTTTCTGCTCAGAACACAGAGCGAGACTGTATTCTTTAAAGGCATAAAAATGGTGCAGAATTAACATATTTCCTGGAAACAGAGACTATTACACTCATGTTCATGTATATAAGTTAATGCTTAAAATCTATTTCTCCTGCAAACACACAGGATAGATCATAGGTACAGTAGCTGCCCACAGAGCCGGATTCTCCTCTAGGCAGCGTATGCCGAGTGCTGAGAACAAATAAACAATGTTTGCGTTTCCAGGACGTCAGAATATGTTACAACCTCAGGAAATGAATGCTCAGCGCGAGCCGACAGTCTTAGTCGGCAAAATGACCTTGCCGTAGGAATGCGCTTTTTTCATTTCTATTTTTTTTCCATCCAGTTTACAGGTCTTTATCGTATTGATTGCTCTCCGTATTTTCAGGTCAAAACTGACAGTGGTTATGGCATTATTATTTTTTATTAGGGATGTATTGATTCTCTTCCAGCTCTCACAGGTCAATTTAAGAAAAAGAAAGAGTGACTGTAATCACTTGATCTTCGAGTTTTCTAGAGAGGAGGCCGCCACACAAGCCTTGCTTCCCACCGCGGGCCGGGAGCCCTGACACGCAGGCCAGCCAACTTGAAGGTGCGCAGTTTCTTGCTCAGGAGGGTGTACGAAACCTCTTTAGATGTACAAGTATTTGATGTGAGTAAGAAGCTAAACGTGATACATAGGTTGTTCAACAGTAAACTGAGTTTAAAGTTGATGTTCTCACGCGCAGAGTTGCCTGTGGAGACATAAACTAGATTTGGTTGCCTTTTTAGCAGAGAGAAGTTTGCCACAACACTTGTGTTCTTCAGTCGCAACTGCCATTTGTTGTTGACTTTAAACAGTCTGCAAGCGAGTCCTCCTTTGTTATCAATTTAACTTGGAAACACGTATAAAAAGTACACAAGACAAAAGTAGTTGGGATATGGTACTCCAAATGGATCAGTCTAACTGCCAGTTCCACCATTGGAATGTAGGCAGAATTGAGGCTGTTCGTGGATGTTATCTGTAGGGAAAACTTGATCTAAAATGGAATATTTTTACTTCGGCGTTTCTCTTAACGTATACAACTGACTTTCCACAACGATCGTCAGGTCAATATCTGCTCTGTTTGACCTATGAAGATTCAACCTGGAATTGTAAAATAAGCAGAATTAAATGAAAATATCGCTAACCAAGGACAAGATGTGAATTATGACGGTAACTCTGCTACTAAATAGCTAACTTACTTTGGGAATGCAATTTAACTTATACCATCAGTTCCTGTTATCTTGGTAACTGGACTAGACAGTCTCTTAGGACCAAATGTCCAGTCCCAGGACAACAGGTGTCCTTTATGCCATGAAAAGCCTGCACTCACAGTGACCCTGTTGTCCTGGGAAGGTGGATGAACCAACTCACCGCAGTAGTTAGCTCATTAGACCCCCTTCCTGAATCTCAGCCTGATGCTGTTCCTGCTCTAGTCAACATCCCCAGATTTATTTATTTTTATTGTATTTTTCCATTACTGTTTCGTCCCCATATTGCCTCACCCCGAGAAGTCACCACACTGTTGTCCATGTCTGTGAGTCCTTTTCCCTTTTTGCTCCATCCCTCCACCTCTAGCCCCGCGACCAGCTGTCATCTGTTCTCTATCTGTAAGTCTGTCCCCATTTTCCTTGTTAGTTCAGTTTGTTCATTAGATTCCGCATACAAGTGAAATCATGGAGTATTTGTCGTTCTCTGGCTGGCTTCGTTCACTTAACACAGTGCTCTCCAGGTCCCTTGGGACACCACCAGCTGGAGTGTGACATGGAACCGCCTCTGGAGATTGGGTGGCTCCTTAACAAGGTAAACCTAGAATTGCCATTCGACTCCATTTTGAAATATGCACCCCGAAGACCTAAACAGGGGCTCAAAACACACACTTGCACATGTATGTCCATAGTGGTACTATTCATAGTATCAGAAAGTGGGAACACGGGTTCGATTCCCCAGCCAGGGCACATAACCAGGTTGCAAGCCAGGTCTCCAGCCAGGTCCATGGCTGGAGGCAGGTGAAAGGCAACCATACATGGGTGTCTCTCTCCCTCTCTGCCTCTCTCTCTAAGAATGATAATAAAATCTTTAAAAATAATAATTAAAAAAAAGTGGGAACAATGGACATGTTCATGAATACAGTGATGGATAAATACAACGTGGTACATGAAACGCACAATGGAATATTATTCAGCCAAAAAGTGAGGCAGTGACACATGCTACAAAAAGGATAAATCTCGAAAACTCGGTGAGGTAAGCCAGACACAAAAAGCCCATACCTTCACGATGCAATTCACAATGCAATGCACTCCCCCTCCGGGGGAGGCGGAGACAGAAAGGAAGTGTTGTTCAGGACTGTAGGACATGGGGAACGGGGTGATTGCTAAAGACCTATGAGGTTTTCTTTTTTTCTTTTTCAAATTTTACTTATTTATTATTATTGTTAGAGAGAAGGGCAGGGTGGGAGGAAGAAAGGGAGAGAGACATCAATATATGGTTGCCTTTCACCTGCCTCCAGCCACGGGCCTGGCTGGAGACCTGGCTTGCAACCTGGTTCTGTGCCCTGGCTGGGAATCGAACCAGCGACCTTTGGGTTCTCAGGCTGGTGCCTTATCCATTGAGCCACCAGCCAGGGTTGGGGTTTTCTTTCAGGTGATGGAAATATTTAGGAATTAAGCAGAGCTAGCGATTGCATAGCGTCCTGAGTATGCTAAACCTGACAGAGTGTACACTTTAAAACAGCAAGTGGTATGTTGAATGAACTTTAGCTCAATTAAAAATCTTTTGATGATGAATATAACACAATAAGTAGTACCAAAAATTTCCTGATAAAAATCAGCCTGAAACTTTGACTCTTTATTAAATGCTATGCATTGTATTATTAGGTGGCATGAGGTCCCATCTTCTATTGGTTATGGAGACTTTTGGTTTATTTTCAGGACTTGTCAATAATTTCTTTACTGCAGGAGAACCCAGAGCTACTGAACACAGTAATGTGGAGTTTTAAAAATTATTTCTTTAAAGCTTCACAAATTATTGGCTAAATTACCTAAATTGCCTTTCTATATTATCCCCCTAAAACACATTTTCGTTCATTTTATAGTTTTAAGGATTCAGAAACCTGGTAAAATGTTTACTAATTGGCATTAGTATACATTGTATGCTTATAATGTTATATTCTACTTTAAAAATACATGTAATATTTTTATTGAAAATATTTTTTTAAATTCAACCTGTGATGTTGAATCTTCAACATTTGCTGGGGGTATTCTTTTCTTTTTAATGTTCATATTCAGTTACTTCTTCATCCCTGGTAAATTTACTTCGAGGTAATTTTGATGATTTGCCTCACTTGTTTCAGAAAGGGTTAAAACGCAGGCCTTGAACTTTAAATGAGCTTGCTTTTGGTTATTTAACACGAATTTGCACCTGCACAGCTTTGATGTTTCAGGGTCTGGAATGCATGGCTCGCTTTTTAAGGACTACACAGTACTCAACATTTCAATGACTGTTCCCTGCTTTTATCCAGCCTTATGTAACTATGCTCAGAATGATTATTCTTAGGTTTAAAATGGCAACTACATGACCGTACCAAAGAGTCTGCTCTCAATTTTCCACCAGATTATCCTTGAAGCCAAACAGAAGAGGAGGACTCTGGAACCAAATGGTCAAGTGAATTATTTCCATAGTCCTGGAATTGAAGCCATGGACAAAATTCTATCAATTTTTAGGTGGAGGGATCTAGCACGGGGCATGTGACCAGAAGGAGAGTGGAATTTCCTGTTAACATGAGCATGATGTGGGCTTTGCTTCTCATCTAATGAATAAATAAAAACATTGAAAATCAAAATGGGAAGAAACAAAAATCACCAATAGACCTAATTTCCCAGCGGTTATTGTGAAGTGAAATTGAAATGGCATATGTAAACTCACGTTAAAATAATGAAAACATTGTACCTATAGTTGGCATTACTATGACGGTTCATACTGTCCCTAAAAATATTTTACTTCAATAATTTAGAAACTTGTTTCCGTAAAATAGACAGCATATTCTGCTCAAACATAACTAGCCTAACACAAAATCTGTTCTTTAATGAAAAATAGTTTGTGAAGGAAACATTAAATATTAAAAATAATGGTTTAACTTGTCATATAACTTACAATGAAAACCACTCCTTGCTGGCAATCGGAATTATTATTCCAAGTACTTGGTCTGTTTTTGTTTTAAATTGTTCATTTGACCATTACTTAGCAACTTGTAAAGTCGTCATCACTCAGGACAGCTACTTTGGGAAATAACACGAACTTGATTGAGTTTTCAACTCTGTTTTTTCTTCAAGTGTAGGATTTCCTATCTGTTTCCAGATTAAATGATGAAGGTTATAGGCTTCTGCATTAGCGATCTGAGAGGCCAGGATGTCCCACGGCTCCCGGAGGGGCCTGGGAGAGGGGCCGGCTGGAAGGCTCCTAGGGACCCCCTGAGCCCTCACTGTGGTACTTTTGACCTAGACTGGAAAGGAGTTATTGTCCTTTCTAGACACATCATTGGCACAGGGATAGTCTAGATTATATTTATCCTAAAGCCAAGTCTTTGTTTTCCTGGATGCAGAAGAGAGACCAGCTTTCCATGTGACTGTCAGTGGCCCCTTCTCTGATGGGTGTCATGTTCTGTGTGAAGAAGATTCTACATGAGACTCCAGCAGTGGAATGATCATTCATTTTTTAGTTAGAACTATTCCTACTTACTTAAAAGTCACTAAAGAAAGAAATATAGTTTGTCTTCAACAGACATGGCTGGACGGACTTCCCAGGTAGAGGCCAGGGCACACCTGTTCCTGGTGGGGGTACAAACAGCCCCCCACCACAGTGCTGCTCCAAAGCAGGATGGGGAGCATTCGGGGGTCCCTCCCAGGGCCAGGGACTCCAGCATGGGGAGTGCTAGTGACTCTCTGCCAACCCAGCCCGGGTTGCATTACCTCTGACTAGTATGTAACCTTGGCTTCTGGTTTCTTACAGTCGATGTGTTCGTCCCGTTTTCAGTGGACTCGTTACACAATTTGATTTTCCTCCAATATCCACTCAATGTCATAACAATTATGAAAGATGAAATCTGGATGTAATTGATGCTACTGGATGTAATTGATACTCTATATTTAGAGATTTTATTTAATTTTAGAGAGAAGAAGAGAAAGGAATGGGGAGAGAAAGAGAGGGAGAGAGAAACATCAACGTGCAGTTATCTCTCACTCACCCCTAATGAGGGACCTGGCCAGCAACCCAGGCATGTGCCCTGACTGGGAATCGAACCAGTGACACTTCGTTTCATAGGCCAGTGTTCAGTCCGCTGAGCCACACAAGTCAGGATTGCATTCTTATTTTTAAACACTTTATTTTTTGCCTGATCTTACTCAGGCAAAACAAACAAACAAACAAACAAAAACAACCCAACCCACCAATATATTCATCATACACGAAGCCATCAGGCTATGAAGAACTCTATTCTAAGTAAGTCATTCGAAGACCTGAATGTCCATGATGATCCTTGACTGAGTTACCTTCCCAACATCAAAAAGATGTGTTTTCCAGGGAAGCTGGCTGTGTCATTGTAAATTCCGCCCTTGTCCGACCTTTGGCTTTGACATTCAGTTGTCTGTGGCTGAGGAGACCTGCTTGGCGACTCTATTCCTGGGCCATGCTCCACGGGCTCCCAGATTGGTTTTCACGCAGTATTACCTCCATTTAATCATTTTAAATCTATTAAAGATATCAGCATAGTTCCTTAGATTGTCGTTAACATGCTTTAAAATAGCTCATCGCTGCGATATCGCCACATTGCTCCATCTAGATAAACATTAAGCGACCGTTCCATTAGGTTCGGTCCATCAGATGTGTGGAGAATAGGCTTCAAGAGCATCATTTATCTGCCACCAGAGTTTTCGAAAATCCTTGCTTTAACTTTGGCGAATGCTCTGTTTACTTGGTGCCGGTTCCCCAGCCCTCGGTCCCTTCGCAGTGACATTTCTTGCGCAATGAAAACACGGTGAAACATGGACGAATCATGTTTCTTACGTTGAAATATTGTTCAAATGAACATGTCTAAAATTCTAAAAGAATTTGACATTGGCAAACGTTTTTTACTGAATATTACTTTTTAACTAGAGTAAAGGATGTTTTTCTGTTTTTTAAGTTATTCGTAGCTGGAGGCAGCTGAAAGGCAACCATACATTGATGTTTCTCCTCCTCTTTCCCAAAATAAAGAAATAAAATCTTAAAAAATAATAATAATAAAATTATTCGAGTATGTTCACAATTATTATGGATGCCAAGCCATTTCCACCCTAATTTGTGTCAGGACAAGTCCTTTTCTCAAGACAGTTCAGAAGAACCTGCGTTTCCCACCCAGACATGTGCACGTTGGCTGCCCAGGGTGGCCTTGCTGTCTCACTCCACTTTCGGAAACTTCAGGTGGGGTCCCTCCTGACCACAGGCCCTGGGCCTCTCTCTTCTCAAAGGATTTGCTTTAGAAACTCCCGGCTGTAAATTCCTTTTCTGCTCCCTGTTGCCGTAACTCTGCCCCCAGGCAGGCTGGTTTTATAACCCAGAAGTGACTTTCTCCAGGACCTGGAGCCATCAAGGAGCCGGTGTCCTGTGTCCGCATCCCTGGGGGAACGGGAGCCTGATTTTGGACAATGACGATGACCAAACATGGAAGGCCCAGCCCTGTGGCCCAGCCCCCCCGCTGTCCCACCGGCCCAGCTGCAAAGGAAGCCTTCTTCCCCCATCACCCTGCCTAGCACGGTTTTGTCTTCGCTACACACCATTCCTATGTATTCCCGAAAAAGAAACTACAGAAGCAAAAATATGAAGCCATTTGGCATGGGAGCCGAAGAATACAAAACATAACAGCAGCACCATGATGTATTCAGTGCTGGTCATGCCGAGGCATTTATGCCAACCACAAGGACCAACACACACAGCCACCCAAGGTCAGTGACCCACACGGGTTCCAAAATCTCTTGTGCCCCAGATTTTGACGCAAGATCTTGGCACGAAACAGGTCACAGCAAATTCGTTCTGCAGCTTCTTCAGTGTGTTAGACGGTGGAAGGGAAAGGAGAGCTGTGTGAGGGCCCATGGTGCCTACTTTGAAGCCATTGTCTTATGGACAGTGTTTCTTGTGTCTTGTATCTCCTTCAATAAATGTTTATTTTCCATATTACATGGCTGGATACCCTCTGGACAGACCGTAATTACCACACGGAACAAAGGCAGGGCTTTCCAACATTGAAAAATAATAACCAGGGGTGTTTTTTAAAAGATTTTATTTATAATTTTTAAACAGAAGGGAAGGGAGAGAGGCAGAGAGGCAGAGAGGCAGAGAGGCAGAGAGATATCCATGTATGGTTGCCTTTCACCTGCCTCCAGCTATGGACCTGGCTGGAGACCTGGCTTGCAACCTGGTTATGTGCCCTGGCTGGAGAGTCCAACCAGTGACCTTTGGGTTCACAGGCCGGCACCTTATCCACTGAGCCACCAGCCAGGGCTTACTATGGGTATCTTTAAGTGCTTATAAACTCTCTATTCTTGTCTAATCTTATTATTTAATTTTTTACTTAAGTAGCATAAAACAAACATTAGTGAACTGACGTTTAGTTTTAAATACTTGTATTTCCTCAGAAATGCCATCTCTAACCTAGGTTCTATCTCTGTAAATGGGTAGTAATTGGAAGGAACCATCAGCCACATGACATGGGGTGACTGAGGACAGTCACGTGACATGGGGTGACTAACGAGGAGCCTGGCACAGGGACGCAAAGCCCTTCTTATGCCCGTGGGAGCAAGGAGGTTGTCTCATGTATGGTCTTACTGAATATTACGCAATGTTTCATTTTAATCCATTGTTCAGACACCCATGGCCACGTATTCCCAGAAAACAATGACAGATTGGAATAGAAGGTGATTGATAATAGAAACGATGGAAATTAAACTTTTATTTATGACTGGGTGGTTTACGCAGGAAGCACGCACGTATAAATTACACAAATGATGGGAACCATTGTTTTTTCCACTGAAGAGGCAACTGCTGTGTGACGCTGGAATTGCTCCCCCAAAATGCCTGTCACTCCGGGACGCTGTAACCCAGGGAAAAAGTTGCCACACCGCGTAGCTTCCCTTCCACATCTGCTGTGAGGAGCGTTTGTTTGCGGCTTGCGGTGATGGATGAATTTTTGACAGGTAATCGCAATTCAGATCAGATGCAGACAGATTTAGTACCTAAAAGCCTCTAGTTTATTAAAATCACCATTGATTTATCGGGCGCCTTTTCTTCCCTCCAAACTGCCTTGCATTTTAACACTTTTTTGGGAATTAATAATTTAGCTATGATACCTATAATTTATACGGTCGGCTGAGATTTATGAGATTTTTCTTGGTTCTGCAAACAAAATCTTAAATAGGAAAGTACTTGAAAAATAAAGCCATGTTCTTGTATTGTCATAAAAACAAAAAACATGGCATTTTTACAACTGTGCTCATCCATAAATTGTCATCACATACTCCCAATTGTGGTGCAACCGTGGTCCCAGGGATGGAGCCCGTTTCTGCTGGTAATGCCGGCATTCGCGGCCGCCCGCTCTTTTAGGGGGTTTTCTGGACCGTTGGCTCCTGGGAGGTGATCTGCAGGTGGGGAGTATCTGGAAGGTGCCCTGCGCCCCGCCCCAGGGCAATGGGAGGGCGGTTCCATCCCAGCTGGGCCTGCAGGTGCCTCTTGTCAAGGGGCCACATCTGAACCCCACACTTCTGTCCCCTCACAGACCAGTCAGGGTGTGGGCTCCCCTCTAGGTGGATAGACATGACCCCACGCGAGGCAGCCATGCGGAGAACCACTCAGCCCAGGGCCACGGGACACACCTCCCCTGCTGGCGTCTCTGTCCTGGAGGGAAATCTGTGTGTGTATCTTAATGTCCAAAAATCGATATGATTTTATACGTCATGGCACATAAATAATACCATTGAAAATAATCATGAAATTAACAGACCTGCCGCAACTGTGTTGCCTACATATTTGAAGCCATTTCTGTGGTCACATGACCTCTTCAGTCACATCACCTGCCCTTTTTCTCCCAGAGACAAGCAACTTCCCCTGTTTTACTCATTAGCCTTCTGTTATTGATAACAATAGCAATTCTCTATGATGCCAATGTTTTTAACATGATTATGACCGACCTGGAGCAATCTTTGGTCACATGACTAACTTGTAACTAATTCTCACGTCAGTAGGAGCATTATGTGCTACTTCTAGGTAGAGCCCTGAATCTGGACTGGCTTGAATGCAGGCATGATGGCTGGTGCTTCAGCAGCCTTGTTGGTACCACGAGTCTAACGTCCCCCTGAAGGCCTTGGAACGTCCATGTTGGGTTAAATAAAACAATGAACTAAAAGAAGGCAGGGTCCTGGCACTATCACCTCCATCAAGAGTTCTTTTAGGAGAAATACACATTTCTGTCATGTTTCATCCTGGGTGGTGGGGTAGAGTGTGTGTATGTGACGTGTTACTCATGCATGACCATCAGCCTATCCACCATCTCACCTTGTTGTCCAAGTTGTCTCTAGTCGTAGTTGATGTTCATGCTTTGTTTCCTTTCCAACTGTGTCATACTCCAGCTTCACATTGTGGAGAATAACTATTGTTATCTTTGCCTGGAACTTCGGCCCTTCTCTAAGGCCATGCACTAATCCCGGCCCAGATGCTCACGCCTGGCACCGACGCTGGGACTGGAGGTAAAGCCACCACCTACCGTCTAACTCAGAAACGGCAGCTTTCACTCCATCTGTCCCCCGACTACCGCAGAGAGGCCGAGAGCATCTACTGTGTTAGCCAGAGGGACCTGCCAACCTCCCTTCCTTGTGGTAGAAGATGCGGGTGCTTCACCTTGTTCCGATCAGGCGTATCCTGTGGGTTAGACCCGTGGCCCAGGCACTGGGGTGCTGTTGGGGGAGCAGGAGATTTGCTGGGGGACCTCGCTGCTGAGACCACCGAGGGGAGGGACCGGCGGAGGCTGTGGGGCTGTCCCAGCCAAGCAAACGAGACAACTGTTGACACGTAATTAATTGCAATGTGACTTGAAAGTTTATGCCTTCTATTAGGTGGCTGCATTCTTTTATTAACCATGTTCCTTCCTTTTTGGAAAAAAAATTGGGGCTCTGTGTTCCCCAATTCTTACGTATTTGAAAATACTTGCTTTTTGTTTCAGGTTCAGTGTCAGATACTGTAAAAATTGAATGTGCAATATTGACAAATCTCAGTAAATATTGCTCTGTTTTCACCTTGAATGCTGTTTTAAAAAATGCATCAATTTGCTTTTCTCCACCGTTGACAGAGAAATATCAGGTTTCTTTAGTGGTCCACCCTCGTCTCCCTCCTGGGGCCTCGGGAGCACGAGTCGGACAATATTGGGTGGAAAAGCCAGACAAGAGAAAGCGGACAGCAGAGCGTGCAATTCCAACGGAATAAACCCAAACACGGGCTACAGAAACCGACGCTTAGGTGTCCGGAGAGGGGTCTCCTGGGAGGGGTGGTGACCCGAGAGGGTGGCAGGGAGGCCCCGCTGCCCGGCAGCTTCACCCACGACCCCACGGGCCTGCCTGACCCTGCCCTGCCCATCTCTGAAGTCATCTTGTTTGACAAGTCCGGCTTCTCCCTTTTTTAAAAAGCACAATAATTGGGTTTTATCAGGACTGTGAACCCAAGCAGAGCAGTTATCCCCTCCTGACACAAGGTATCGAGAGCGAAATAAGAGTTCCACTTTTTAAGTGTGCAAATTTTGCAGCAAGTGAGCCCTTGTCCCCACAGACCGAGTGTTTCAGGAGGGACAGCTTCTTTAGGCAGGTGAGACAATCTGTCTCTTTTGCAAGAAATGTTCTCTTTGGGGGGAAAAAATAGGTTCCACTTCAACACTCCACAAGTGATAACTGAAGCATTTCAAAAACAGAAGCTCCTAGATGTGCTGATGAGACAATATGTCATTGCTAAAAAAAGGAAAAAAAAATCTGCTCGAAAAGGCTAAATTTCACCCTGTCCCCACATGGCAGTTATTTTCATTCCTGCCGTTGGGTAGAGTTAGTGCCCTTCTGGCTCAGGAAATGGGAGAGGAGGTGCTCCTTTTCTCCCCGTGTCTGGTACGGAGGGAAAAGTAGGCATTTCTCAAAAACGCGCTGAACGAGTATTTCCCTTTACACACAGGCTCACACTTCCATAGAGGCGTATTCTTAGAATGTGTAAAGAAAAAGTCAACTTCAACAGCCCCCTGGGTACAGGTGTGCGAAGCCCACGCCCGCTGCCCGCCCTGCCCGGCAGAGAGGGGACCAGGCTTGGAGCCGAGGTCCTGGGGCAGCTCCGCCCGCTTTTCTATCTTGCCCGCGGGGCTGCGGCAGGGGCTGGCTGTCAGGCCTCCCGCGCGCGCGCGCGGAAAATAGGAAGCTGGAGCGAATCCTCCTCCAGGGCTCTCCAGCTCTAAAGGTTTCTGGTTCCAGGAGAGGCAAACTGCCCCCCACCCCACCCCGCCTCCTCCCTGGGGCACAGGATGTCACCTGTCAGGGGCGTCCGGCCACGCTGTTCCCAGTAGATGCCTGTCCCTCCCCCCATGCGCGTCCCCTTGCAGGGAGCTTGTGTCTGCTTGCGGCTGTTCTCCAGCCTGGAAGGCCGGGCCCCTTGGCTGCCTGCCTGTCCTCTGCCAACCGCTCACCAGGGTGGCACAGAAGATGCACCAGCAGGCCAGTGACAGCGTGAGTGTCACCAGTGGGCCTTGAATGGGCCTGAGTTGGGCAAATACAAGGAGGGGGCGGGTGTCTCGTGAAACGTGGTGAGCAAAACCTCCATTTCTGGTCCCTTGGGTGGTAACCTGGGGCCACCCTGGGTCCCCCTGCCCCGTCCTTCCTCCTGACGTCCTTCCGCCCAGGTTGTGGATTTCTCCTCAGCCAGACTCCTTTCCTTTTTCACGTTTCCCGTCTGCACATGGTATCACACTCACACCCTTCGCACGCAACTTTGGTCACCGTATCTTCCTTCACAGGCTCCACCATTTGCTCCTTTCACATCCGTTCGTTTATTTTGGGGGGCGACACCCCCCAACGGACGCAACATATGCGACAAGGCAGTAGCCTTCCACGCGCCCCAGGGATGGATCTTGTGCTTTTTGCTGGTTTGTTGCAGGTGAACTCATCCGAAGTGTTGTTTTTCTTCTCCTTCTGCCCGTGTTTCGAGTTTTGTGGGGCGTCGAGAATGGGCTGAGGCCTAGTGCAGCCAGGTTTGGGGGTTTCGTGTGGACAGCCGAGGGGTCAGGCCCCGCGCCTCACGCCGTGGCGGCAGTGACGGGATGATCCGGCAGTTTGGACAGCACCCTCCCCTCATTTCAAGATAGACCTTCTATCTGTTGCGATTATTTTTCTCTACTCTCGCACATTCCTTTGCACACTTTGAGAAGGACGGTGATCACTGTCATCTGCCCGCCCTGTCACCCTAAGGCGGACGTCCCTATTCACACCCCTAAGTCTCAAATGTGCCAAGTGAAACTTGCCAGTAAACAATGTATAAATCATGTGAAATTCCAGCTTTGAAATGAATAAACATGCCGGTTCCTTTATGAGACAACGATTTATTCCTGATTCCCAAGATGTTTCGAAATCAATAGCTTTCTCATTGCCCCTGTCCCCGGAGGGGACGTATTCCTGTCGCTGTCATGGCTCTCCGGCCCTGTCGCCTCCCAGCTGACGCGGAAAGACAACCCGTTTCCCCTGGGAGCCACGCGGGATCAATACATGCGTTTCTGCCGCTTAGGGGCCGGTGGACAAGTGGCTGGTTCCCCCGGGGCTTGATGACAAGCAGGGGCGGAGCCCAGTGACGGTCCTCTGTGGCCTCGGCAGAGTCACTGGTATTTCGCAGCACAGGTTTCTCCTTCTACTTGCGACTTGCCAAGTGCCTTCGTGTTCCGGGTTCTGCTCCTGCAGGAAACCGGCCCACGCAAGCGGGGAGGACCTGCCGGCGGCCTTGTCCTGTGGCCGCGGGCGCAGGCGGGCGGAGGGAGTGTTGGGGCGCACGCGGGGCGCGGGGCGCACGAGGAGCGCGGGGCGCACGCGGGGCTCAGGGCGCACGCGGAGCGCGGGACGCGCACGGGGCTCGGGGCGCGCGCGGGGCTCAGGGCGCACGAGGAGCGCGGGGCTCACTCGGGACTCGGGGTGCAGGCCGCCCGTGAGGGCCCCGGTCACACCCGGTGAGGAGCCGATGCTGCTAAAGCGGGCGCAGCTCGGCGTGGCCGCAGGTCCCTGGGTGCGCTGGCCCGTCACCGCGCCCCTCGCCCGCGCAGAGGCACCTTGACGCCCCACTTCTCTGGGCAGCTGGGGTGCCACGGGGCAGGCGCCCCGAGATCGTGTCGGGTTGTTTCTTACCCCTGGGACGTCTTCTAGGTCCGGGGCCGTTGCCACTTCTGCCTCCCGAGCGTCACGTCACGATTTTCTGTCGCTCTAGCCACGTCATCCGCCTGAGATTCTTTCCTTTTGAGTGTTTTATGCCATGAATATTTATTAGAATTAGAATGAATTCAGGCCTTACGTCGACCGTCACGTTGGACATTTGCTATGCAATTTTTTCCTCTCTTCTTTGTTTGCTTCTTTTGAAATTTGGTGGACGGATTTTTTCAATTATTTAAGTTTTATGAGATATCTTCTATAGGTCACTTTTCCTTATTGTGGTTACCTAGAACTTTGTAAGATCCAGGTTTATGTGCATTGTTTCTTTTTCTTTTTCTTGTTCTTTTTGTGTGTGCATTGTTTCTTACTAATGTCCAAATGAAGTAAGAGCTATGTCTTTCTTGAAAAAAAAAAAAATATTCCTCATTGTCTCCAAGTTCTATAATTCTCTGTGTGTAGATAGTTTATAAAGCATACATATTTTTATACTTAGTATTGTTCATGAATTCTGATTTTATGACAGTAGATTTAAGGATGAGAATTTGGCCTCTGGGACATATAGTAGCTAAAAATATATTTCATTATCTCTCTTTTCTGTGCCATTTAAAATTTTGCATAATGGGATTTGCTAGCCATTAGCAGATTATACAAACCTGAAAAACTGAGCACAAAATACCTAAAATAAGACCTTCTCTAACTATAATTATTTTTTATTTTAATCATACACAGTTTACTTTTCCATTAAAGGTACCATTTCTATGGCTTTGTGTGTGCGTGGGTGTATTCATAATACAAAGAACACTGTTTTAGTACCATAAAATTAGAATTAGTATTTTTGATGTGGGAAAGTTAATTTGTTTCTATTTCTGTTTAATTTTATTTTTCTTACAATCATATTTTTAGCTGTTTTTGGTATAGATCTTACTATTACTAAATGATGTAGTAATATGTATTTTTAGTTAATAGCATCACTTTAAGGTATTTTCTTTTTTTTTGGTTGAGGTTTAAAAATAATGTTGGAAAATGAGCATAAATTTCACGTTAGGATCTGGCTCAGGTGCAGGTTCATCTCCAAGGAAGGGAGAACTTCCCAGTATCGTGTTATCTAACTTTGATATTAGACAAATATAACCCACTGAGACTTCGCTGCAACTTCCATTTTCATGTCAGTTTACAACGTAGCCCGTGAAATGCCCTGTAGAGATACCTAGTTCTACCCCCCAGAAGTGACCATGCAGGTTTCTCACATGAACCTTGAGCTTCTCAAGAGCTTGTTCCCAGTGGTCCTGATTGATCCAGGTAAGTAATATAAGCCTTACCCTTGCAGATTTCACTTTTATTAAACCAATTATCAAGCTGTAAAACCAAATTAGGTGGCTGGGTAATCATTTCCCATTTCTTTTAGCTTCACTTGAAGGGAAGCCTTCGATTGAATTGCATTTTTGAGATTAAATTCACCATTTATAACTTTGCTGGTGTTCAGGGGCTTCTACAATAAATAAGAGGATGAGCTATGACTCATATTGTGACTGTAAATTCTCACAAAAGGCCACATTTCACTGCAGCCTGGTCTGCATACCAGAGAGGTTTCCGAGGGGTAAATTTATCAACGTCAGAACTCCCTGGTGAAATATGGCTGTTTTTGCCCCCAAAAATGTGGATCAATCAGTGTTACTGAGGACTTTTATCACTGAAATTTTTTTCATTTATACATGAGACTTTGATAAAGTTTTTCAATGATTTATTCTCAATTATTGCCATATTCAGATTCTCTTGTCTAGTAGGTTTTACATCTATCCATCTGTGATATCTGGTATATTAGTTCAATCGTAATTGCGTTCTGTTTTGCGATTAGTACCATTAAAGAATCATTAAACTAAATTAAATAATGACGGTTAAACAGCCAAATATTAAATGCTAATTATATTATTGTTTGAAACCATTTGTCCTCTCTTGTTTGAAGTCCAGATTTTCCTCTGCATTTGCTATGTAGCTATGATGACAATGAATTCAATGATGGTAAAAACCATGTGACATGGAAGCAGGGGAGCCTCCCAGCAGCACCCTGAACCACAGAGGCAGAGCCAGGGTGCGGGGTACAGTCCAGGGGCACCCAGGGGGGTCCAGGGAATGGCTCCTTCCACAGGCTTGATCATAACAGAAACCATCTTAAGATGTTTAATTCAACATTTATTCCCTTCTTATTCATATCATACTTTCCATGGAGATAAGTATGGTGTCTATTTTGCTCCAATGTTGCATAAAGCAGTGTCTAGCATATAGGAGTATTATATGGAGTTTGTTGGGTGTGTGTGTGTGTATAAAAATGTTGAAAAAAATAAACATAAAATTAAAATAAATGGGGGAGAAATAAAACAATTGTGATATAAAATAAATTAATAAAAGATGAAAAACAATAATAGGTGGTCATAATTTCAAATTTAATAGCCTAATGTTACTTGATATTGTATAACATATGTGTTGAACTAATCAGCTTCATGAAGTGTGTGTTTTGAGGTGTTACAATTGATCATAGTAAGTAAACAACCACAAGAAACATGCATTTTTCCATGAGGTGGACCCAAAAGAACAGCTTTTCTAATGGACAGTTTGAAAGTTACAGAAAGGCAAAAGTTTCTTCAGTTATAAAGTTTATAATTCCTAATTACTACACTTTCACTTTTGCTGGTAGAAATAGTTTTTAGTAGAAGAGACAGACATCTCTAGGAACCTTCTGTAACAAATGGTGTCCAGGTTTAAAATAAGGTTCATGTGGGCAAAACACATGTACACCTGCTGTAGGCACAAGTATCTATGGACTCAGAAACGGTGTAGTTTTCATTGAGGCACATGCCACTGCAGGAAAAATGTCACAAATAGATGAAGGATTACTAGAGACTAAAATAAATGAAATGAAAATACTCATCTTCATCTAATAATTCCCCCAGGTGGAGATGCGCACATACCTCAGCGGCATGCACAAGGTCAGTCCTGAGAGTATCAAGCACAACATGCTTTAATCATATCGACACATTGGCTCAATGCTTTCAAGACAGACCCCGTATTTGTAATTACACATAAGACACAGATCCATGCACACAGGCCACGCTGTGCATACTGAGCACGGATCCTGCTGTCCCACAAGATGGGTGGGTGGATGCTGTTTAAGTTGCAATGACAGAGGCCCAGAGAATGTGACATATAATAACATAATAACATATAATAACATATAATAAACACATATAATAACACTGGGAGTTGGCATATTCTGGAGTGGAAAAGTTAGAAAATACAAGCTACTATGTAAAGAAAATAAAACAATCTTTACATGGACCTATATGCTAGAGATGAATTAAGTGAAGATGTGAATAGGAAACATATAATAGTACTTTAAAATTTATTGGAAAACCTGCAAAGTATGAGAGCATTGTCCGAGTTTATCATTTGTGTATAGCAACGTCTTAAGCAAGAAGTCAAAAGCACAGACGTATTAAGAAGAAGAGGAGGAGGAGGAGGAGAGGGAGAAGGGGCAGGAAGATTTGCTCATTGAAGGTCCCTGTGCACAAACTTAGGGGCAAGGCAGGTAGGAGGGCGTCCCAAGGATAAGAGGGGTCGAACAGCAGATGCTGACCGGCACAGGAAGATGCTCAGACTCATGACCTACGACACATGCAAGTGGAGAGAGAGGTCAATGATTGCGCACTCTAGATTTGCACGCAGTAAGAAGCTGGTGATACCAGGAACTTCTGTGGATTTGGGGTGAAGGTCGGTACTGCAATTTCAAAAAGTAAGCTGTAGCCCTCCATCTGGGCTATGAGGGTACAGCCCAGGGAGGCCTCCAGCAGATCAGTGAAACTTCCCCAACATGAATGTGGGAGAAGACACCTTTCCTGCACTTCCCAGGGTTGTGAGAAAAGAAATACTATGAAGTAATATCATTCGTTCAATCTATATTCACTATTACATATATATATTAAATAGTATTTATATAGAGTGTTGAGTAGCTGTTTTCTTATGAATCATGGAGCCTAAAATATTTACTCTATGGGTTTCGAAGGGAGAGGTTTGCTACCCCAAACGTAGATGGTTAATTCTTCTTCTTTTTTCTTTCTTTCCTCCTTTCTTTCCTTCTTTCTTCATAGATAAACTCCACTCGTCTTACTAATGATCACCCTACCTGAGAAAGACAGCATTTTGCAGGAGTCCAGATGTGGGTCAACAGGATACGAACTGAAACGGATCCTGACACGCACATAAAATTCAGCACTTAAATCTAAAATGGCCGCTGCTAGGTATCAGTGGCAAATACTTTTCATTTCTTAAGAGGGATAGTTTCACCTAATAAAAGTGACATTCTTCTGATACATGCACTTGATCCTCTTCCTCAACCACAATATTTTTAGTATATTCGGTCTGGAAATTTCCAAAGATGTTCGTTATGTATAATTTTAAATGACCTATGTACTCAGAAGTGAGGTTTTCTTCTCTGTTTTGACTTTTTTTTTTTTCTTTTTAGGAACTGACAGTTACTTTATTATGCAGAGAAGCCAAAAAACGATTAAAATGTAAGACGCAGAAAGACTCGCGTCTTGAACTTTTGAGCAATGGGTTTAAACCACAGGGTTGGCAGTTTAGCAAGACGCATAGAATATGCTGGAGTTAAAACTAACGCAAACAGACTGCCCTGGATCATTGTCTTAACGCGTTGACCACACAGCAGTTTGTGTGTGTGGCCAAGAACCAGACATGAAATAAGCTAAAATAGAATTTGGCAGAATTAAGGCAGCTCAGAAAAAAAAAAATGTTCCTGTTGGAAGAATTGTGACTTTTGGAAAAATAACTGAGTTGAGATAATTTACGGAATTAAAAAATTCTTTTTTGGCCAGTATACAACCCACCACCTGTTCTTCCTATTACCCAGGGAAAAATTATAAGAGAGAACATCTGGGTAATTTAACTAAAAAATAAGATTGCTCATCACACTTCTGAATTTTTCTACAAAATGCTGACAGTAGGAACACACACAAAATTTGGTCTGATAGCTTTTCTGCACACTTGGTTAACTTGGAGTTTAATGTGAGAAAATGTTTATGGCTCAAAATTAAGAATCTTTATAGAGTTATTGTCTTTTTCCCTTTATTGAAGCCATTTGCAATTAAAATCAATGTGAGCATGTTCAGGAAATCTCTACCAATTAGGTATGTTATTTAAGAAATGCACAAATGTTGAACAAACATATTAAAACTCATACATCTGAGTGAGTATGTTCATTGGCATCCTCATGGAAACCCGTAGACAGATTTTAAGTCTTCTCCGGACCGTTTGCTCCTGGTGTTGAAGAGGATTTAAGTGACAGACACATTGTTTAGCTACATTTAGAGGAACGGAGACTACATTTTATTTACTGTGTATTTTACATTGGAAAAAAACCAATTGTCACTTAGAAGGTGAGTCAAGGACTGATATAAAAAGCAAGTTAGCTAATATCTGAAGGAGAGATCTCCCTGGGAAGTGAAATACTATAACAATAACCCTTATGCACCAAGTGACGCTCCTTCCTGTGACATTTGTGGCAGCTACTATTGGAAGGAAGAACTCACTGATTTTGCAACATTAACGTACTTAGCTGAATACAACACCTCTACTTTCTTATGTTCTGCTAACAAGCACCTTCCCGTACCTGGAATGTAATTAATATAAATTACCAGGTGTCAGAAAGACACGAATAAATGACGAGGTGACTGGATCTGGCTCCTCGTGTTACCTGTCCACCGCTGTCGCACCCACCTTTGTGTTGAACTACTCCAGGCGCAGGCACCTCCGCATGGCACACGACCACAGAAGTCCAAATAAATGGCACGGATCCCCAAAATGCTGCTGTATAACAAGAAGGAGAATATGAAGGTAAATTACTGGTTTTAATCTTTTTGTTCTATCAATATATTATGTGCAATAGATGAGCTATGTAATTGACATACCCAGATACGCATATCTAATCAATTTTGCAATTACCTTGGGTGGTTCTTCTCTATAGGTACGATGCAAGTCACAGGAGTGACTTGCTTACAGCACATAGATAAGACAGTAACAAGTATATTATGAAAATGTTTCCAGAGTCTTGTACACAATAGTTCACTTGAATGACAACACTAATTTTAGAATTGAAGGGAAAGTTAAAGAGATTTCCATACAACGCCTCATTTTAAAGTTATCCAAGGTTCAAAGAAATCAAGTTTTAAACTGTTTCTTTGAGTAAAAACAGAATGTAATCAAAATATGATATTGCCCTAAAGACATATTTTACATCATACACAATTGCAAAGTACGGATGATTGCAAATGATGAAACAATGATATGTGTTAACAATAACATCCGCTCATCTAAGCAATTTCTACGGTGTCCGTGGACACCAAGTTTACTTTTACAGTGTTAAAAACATTCCTCTCATCCCTGGTACTCTGGATCTGACCCAAGATTTACTTTCCTTGTCATGTTTCTCCTTCAATTTGTTGGCTTCTCAGCCTGTGCTGATTATTCAAAATCCCCGTATTTTTGAAGAGTGCTGGGCAGGTATTTTGCAAACTCTCCCTCACAGTTGATGTTTTGCCATCAGTCTGGATTACGGGTTTTGGGAGGGAGTTTCACAATGATAAAGTGACCGCTTAGCATATCAACGGGTCTGTAATACCGGTGTGACTCACCATTGGTGATGCTGACCTTGGACACTTGACCATGTTTGTGTGATTTCTCCAAAGAAAAGTGAGTATTGTTCCATTTTGTTCATTCTCAGAATAAGTCCCTGGCTTCAGTACCTGTCACCAGCAGGGACAAGAATTACTGGTGGATTGGAGGACATGTGAAAACCATCACACACCATTTAGAGAATATTTTAAATAAGTAGTTTTGGGTATTTCTCCTTAAAAAGTGTCTTCTCTCGCTTCTGTAAGCATCAGTGGGTGCTGGCTGTGTGTGGTAGTGAAGATTTTTTTAATTCCCTCATTCACTTAATATTTATTATATTGGGATCTGCCTCTTCTATTTCTTATTTGCTCAGTCATCTTTGTTTTTAAAAAAAGATTTTATTCATCATTTTACAGACAAGGGGCAGGGAGGGAGGAAGAAAGGGAGAGAAACACCAGTGTATGGTTGCCTTTCACCTGCCTCCAGCTATGGACCTGGCTTGCAACCTGGTTATATGCCTTGGCTGGGAATCGAACCCAGCGATCCTTGGGTTCGTAGGTGGGCGCCTTATCCACTGAGCCACCAGCCAGGGCCTCAGGCATCTATTTGTATCACTAGGGAGTCATAAATATTCTTTTTTATTATTTTTACCTACTTCATCGCTTGATCATCTATTTTGAGTCAAATCTCACTCTGGAAATAGAAGAAATGTCCATGGGGACGCACAGATCATTTCGGTGAGAGAATCGCAGAGCGCAGAACCAGTTCTTCCTTCTGTCCTCCCCCTCCCCCTCCCCGTTTAGGTTAAAGAAGCCCAGCATGTGGCCCTGTCTGCCCGGAAAGCTGGATCGCGCTCCCAGGAAGACGGGTGGTTTCCCTGGGCAAGACGTCTGCTCGCACTTTGAGGACCGAGCCCAACCCCTGGGCTGCCAGGGACCGGACGGCACGCGAGGCGGGACCAGGGCGCGTCAGGGTGTCAAGCGCAGGAAGCCGGGCTGCGCTGTCCCCGCGGTAATTCCCCGCCAGCGCCCCGACGGCAGGAAAACCGGTCAGCAGACGAGCCTTAGTTACATTTCGGCAGGAAAACGTGCACCGGGGCCAGCGGGCCAGCGGGGGAGCCGGGAGAGCGCAGCGCTGCCCTCGGTCTGATGCGACTGCAGACCACCCTTAGGGCGGCCACTTGCCCGGAAGCTCCCACAACTTCCTGGAAGCTGCTTGGTTCTAGTCGCAGTTTCTTTCCTCCTGGGAAGGGGTACAGTAAAGATAGCAGAGGGGAGAGATGGGGCGGTCGCAGTCCAGCTGCATCCAAACGCCGAGACTCCGACGGCTTCCCCGGGGACTGAGGGGCAGCGTCCCCTCTCCAGAATCCTCACCTGAGCACCCCCCCTCCCCCAGCCGCATGGCAGCTGCGTGGGGGTGGGTCACAGGCCGCCCACCCCAATGATCTTTCATCTTGGCGCCCCAGGGGCGGGTCTCAGTCCCCACGCTGCCCGAGGCAAGGGCTCTCTCACTCAGGCCGCTGGCAAAGTTAGGGCCCCACCAGGATCGGGGCAAAGACCGGAGACCTCTCTTTGGGGAAGGCCGGGTCTTCGCGAACCGGCTGCACCCCCATCTGGGGAAATTTTACCAGAGAGAGTGGGAAGGGCCTGCAGAAGTCGAGAGGAGACACGAGCACAGGAACAGGCTGTGAAAGGCGCAAAGGCCCCCCTGACACCCCCTCCCCCCCCAAAACCTGGGGCTCGCTCCGTGCAGGTCCTGCAGCGGGCACCCCACTGGTCTTCTCAGAAAGTGGGCGTCAGCCAGTTTATTTAAGGCAAAGAATGAAGTCTGCGAATGACCGGCCTAGTTCTGGTGCAGAAAACCCACCCTGGGGGCCAACAAAGGTAGGGCCAACACTTTCTAATTTTAGTTCCAGGATGAACCTTTGGAATCCATATCAAATCTAATATCGGTGTGTTTTCAAGGAAGAGCCTTGGCTATCTTTTTGGAGGCAACATAAGTTAATAATGCACTGCTCTGAACATTGTAGACTTTTTGGTTCTTTTTCCACAAGAAAAGAAAGGTGGCAGGTGACCACACAGCCACCCCAGATTTCTAAACTCAGCGTAAATCTTTAAACACGAAAATGAAGGCTTTATATTGAAAAAATAAAATTTGAAAGCAATGTGTCACCAGGTCTTCGAATAGGATATAAATAGCCCAGAAAGAACCAAAGCAATGTCAGAAAGCATAAACACAGAAGACAATATGCAGATAGAGAATTGTTCACCTGAAACCTATATAATTTTATTAGTCAATGTCACTGCAGCAAGTTCAATAAAAACGAACAAACATCAGTGCGAAGAATAAAAATGTCATTGTAAATGTACAGTTAGCTTGAACAGATAAGAATGTCTTGCTTTAAAAAGCATATACAAATAGAATACATAAAAACAATTGTTAAAAACACGTTGGGAACGGTAAGTGGATTTAAGGATTTCTCAAGTCTCGGTATTGTCTAAAGATCTAGATGTTAGTAAGTCAAGCACAGATGCCATAATATATAGGTCAGCCAATAAAAAAGGAAAAAACATTTAACTTAGAAATCTCTCTCTTCCTCGACTCCTCTCAAAAAACCTCCTTTGATACCAGTTGCAATTTCGGAATCTACTTACCGTCTGCCGTTTATTTTTCTACAATAATTTTATATCACCTTACCCTAGGTTCTGTGGCATGTACTTTACCTATTCAAGTGTATTTCCAAACTCGACGCTGTTCTATAGGCCACCCGGTTAATTTCATGTTTAAATTTTAGTTGTATCATTTGGACGCACCGAGGCTGCAAGTCGGACCGTGTGTTTCAAGACTTGATAGGGGAGTCTTCTCCCCCAAATGTAACTCAGTTCCTCTTAGGGACAAAAAAAATGTATGGAATAAGTAGCCGTAGCATGTTTAAATCCTTTCCTAGAGAAAGCGAAACCCTGTATTGGGGTAAGCGTTGCTAACTAGAACAGCAGGAGCAACGTTTTCAACTCTCCACTTGAAGGCGAACACGTGTGCGTTCTCCTGGGCGCGGGCTCTGGCCTGCCAGCCAGCAGTACACACTGCACACGTGTCACGTCGTGTGCCCGACAAGCCCCGGTGTTACTGCCCAGCGAGACCCCACAAAGCGCCCTTCCTCAGCTCAGCCATCCGGCGTTTCCTCTGTATTTACCATGGCGCTACAACACGTTCCTTGCATGTTGTCATGTCGTCTCACATCCGACTCTGTATGGGCAAACTGGAAAGCTGCTGAAAAATCTGGAAACAGTACCTTTCAAATGCCAACGGGTGGCTGCTCCGCGCCGTCAAAGAGTGTCTGCACCAGCGCCAACACCCAGGCGCGTTCCTCTACTTTGTGAATGAGCTGACACTTCCAGCCTCCGCCTCCGCCCCTCACTTTACGCCGGGCCTGTGTGGACGCTTTCGTGTCTGAGGGAGTCGGTATTTTGGTCGCCGCAGTAATTCCACCCAAAGTGAGTTTTCCATTCTTGGAGGAGCCGGGAGGACATAGCAGAAGCGCACGGGATGCAGAGAATGGAGTCTCCACAGAATCTGTCCCTCCGTCTATGTCAGCGTGGATCTCGGCAGGACGTCGGGTCCCCTGGGGACGCTGCCACCTGAGGACTTGTGTTCTTCACGGAGGTGTGCGGGGTCACCCAGTGGCGACCACTTTGGGCTCACTGTGTTTTTACACATCAAAATCTTTAAAACATAATTTTTGGGGCCCTGGCTGGTGTGGCTCAGTGGATCAGGTATTGGCCTTGAACCCAAGGGTCGCCAGTTCGATTTCCAGTGGGGGCACATGTGTGGGTTATGGGCGGGGTCCCAGATTGTGGGTGCAAGAAAGGCATCCATACACTGATGTTTCTCTCCCTCTCTTTCTCCCTCCTTTTCTCTCTCTCTAAAAATAAAAATTAAATTCATTTAAAAATGAAAATCATAAATAGTTATTTTATAAACAACTAGTTTTTAAAATAAAAATAATTGAAGCCCTGGCTGGTGGCTCCGCAGATAAGGCACACTGGCCTGTGAACCCAAAGGTCGCTGGTTCAATTCCCAGTCAGGGCACATAACCAGGTTGCAAGCCAGGTCTCCAGCCAGGTCCCCAGCTGGAGGCAGGTGAAAGGCAACCATACATGGATGTTTCTCTCCCTTTCTTCCTCCCTCCCTGCCATTCTCTGAAAATAATAAGCTAAAAATAAATCTTAAAAAAAAAAAAGGAGACAGATGTTGAGAGAGATTTTAAGAAATCCCACCCCTTCATTTACTAGGGTCTGAAGTAAAATTAAGAAGCTATGTGAGGAAGCTCTCTTCTTGATAGAATATAAAAATCTTCTCAAGATAAAATTGAGGTTTAGGCACAGTTAAGATGATCGTCCTCTACCTCTTAGATCCTTGCTATCAATGATTTAACCCTAATTATTGAGAATGATAAATAATTATGGCCCTTACATGATCATGTTGAATACTTAAGCAAACTTCTCAGTTTTCCATTTCTCACCAACATTTAAACCATATTAAACATTATCTACAATATCTACAATTTTAACATTGTTTAGAAAAGTTATTTTTAATGCAGCAATTATATTGATATATGTTGTTATGAAATACAATGTCTTCTTGTTTTTTATTTCATAAAAACGCTTTGGCATTTGAACAAGGTTTACATCGATTAAAAATCTTCAAGGTCTGTAAATCCAAATTTTGGGTGAAAACCCTTATGTAGTTCTAATGTCTAAAATTTGGATGTAGGATCCACGCTATCCTTATGTACAGTTTTACTGTAATTACAGGACAATTTCACAGGCCAGATCACGGTCATTTGTAGAGTTAATGCTTTCAGGGAAAAAAGAATCACACAATGTTTTCGTCATTTTTGTTTGTTCAGTCTGATAAATTGTAGTAATAGGTATATTAGCATCCAGGAAAATGTTATACTTGCTGCTTCCATACAGAAAGACCAGCCTTTTCCATGGAAGGGCGAGGCACCGGACTAATGGCTTTCACGCGGGTCTGCAGCCCCATCTGCGCCCCGCATGCAGGGCTGCCGCGGGCTGTGCCAGGCTGGGGGGCCGCACCTCCACCCCCCCAGCTCAGCATTCATCACAGAAGTGAGGACCCTAAACGCACAGCCGTGCAGAGGCTTCTGTTTCTGTCTTCAGGCCCTGCTGTCAGGAGGGAGGCGCTGGCTGGTGCAGGGACAGTGGAAGATGACAGACGCCCCCTGACAAGGCGCGGCGCGAATGACAGGCCCGCCTGGGGAGAGAACCTAGACCAGGATTTGATTCCACGTGGTCTTGACACCCTGTGGCACGACCTCCCAGTCTCCGCTCCAGATACCCTGAAACCCACGCCACTCACACCAGGCGTCCTCTTCGGAGCTCGGTCACCTTCAGGAGAAAGTCAGACCTACGCTCCTACTCTGCCGACCTGGCGGCGCGGGTGGGTGGCCTATTTCCTAATTATCGTGCCTTCTGCATCTTCATGGTGAGTCACATGCTCCTTGCAGATAACAGCCAACGTCTGTAGACAGAAAGTTATTTTTGTTTCGACAATATAGGCAGAAAGACATTTTATTTTTCCTGCTAGAGCAAATGATGACCAATTCTAGAGTATATAAATTCATAACAAATTAATTAATCCCAGGATTTAAAGGATAACATAATATGAAATGTTTTAAATAAGCCAAGCTACACCTTAAACTGTTAAATATTCATTGGGTGCACTTATAGTTAATAATTTAATCTCTTCTCCTCTGGTGAGGTTTAAATTTCACTCCATCTTATAGAAAAGATAAGCATATTAATGTAGGAAATGCTAAGCTGCAGGCGTATACTTTTTCATAAAAACATACAATATTAATGTAATTCCTGGTTTATACCAATTCATCAAATAATTTTTGAAAAACTAACTTATGAGCAAAATGGTCATTCATTTTAAAGAAATTTTCACCAAGTAAAATCAAGATTTTTAAACAAAAAGGAAGAAATCTATAAGAGCACCTGGTATTTTCCATTTTGGAGTGGCCTAGTCATTTCATAGCTTTTAATTAGTGGTATTCAAATATGAACGTTAACAATTTGCACGCACATGTCCCAATTTCTAGACTGAAGCCAAAAACTTCCAATTTCACCTCATTCAGTTAGAGAACCTTCAAAAGGAACCAAAACTATTGCTTAATTTTCAACCCTCTACCTGCCAGCAACAGCTGGACCATTATTCATAACCATCTTCAGTGAAAAGTAAGTTCACTGCCAAGTCAATAATTATGGAATCAAGTGGAACATCAACTTCCATCCAAGGTTTAATGAGGCAGTACAGAGTTCGGGAAAATAGACCCTTGTAGATGATTGCTACTATTTCTGATCTATCTTACCAAAGTTTCTGCCTGAGTCAGTATAAATGATCATGTTTCCATTAACATGGTAACATAATCATTTAAAAATTGAATTCTGATAGTAATCCCCTCACTTTAAAGGAACTATGATGTATTGCTTGATTGCTTTGGGCAAACCGAACAAATAATACTGAAAAATCCTGTTTTACTTCTGCAAAGTCTTAATAACTTCTTTTTTCTTTTGGAAGTTGGATCTGTTTCTTTATGCTGTTCTACTTTTAGATATTTTTCTCAGTTCCAGAATAATTCAACACAGTTTGTTTTGGGATAGATAATCTTCACATATTAAAAATGATGGACTTGTCTCACTTTAGGATTTTATAAAACAAATGAGCTGATGTGCACATGGCGTACTTCCAAGAATTCTAAAACTCTCTCTTGTTGATGCTATAACTAGTGATTCTCCTAAAAGGCAGGCCTCAGAAGGAAATTCATTCCTTTAGACCACTGGATATATCCAAATCATACTGGTGGCTACAGCTGCCTCCAGTCCAGAGAGGCTTTTCACATTAAAACAGGCTTCCTATACTAATCTTTGTACTTAATTCCTGGCCAAAGATGGCGAAACTTTTGTCTAGAACACAAAGTAATGACTAACAGATCATCTTTTATTGTTAAAAATATAGATATTACAGTACTGTAAAATATCATCTTGTTCACTGTTAGTATTTTTAGTTGACTTTTCATCTGGGTTATTTTTCTAAATCTATACATTTCCCAAATGTGCCAGCTATAGCACATTTTAACATTGTACCTGGCTTGGCAATATTTCAATAATTCCACCCACAACATGATTAAAAAATAGATTCAACTCATGAAAAATGGTGTTTTCATCTGTTTTAAAAAAGGAAAATTTTAGGATGTGGTAATGAAATGCCCCAAAGAAAATGTCATTTGAAATGTAATTATAATCTCTTTTTAACATGTTTATAAAAATATTGCAACAGAATTGATCCCTTCTTCCTCTGGTTTTTGAAATATTGAATACACTGTGGGAAAGTTCTATTCCAATCACAACGATGGCCCACATTAAGGAACTAACCAATTCCCACATGGAGTGCTTCTTTACATAAACACGGGTCTCCTAACGTCCCACCTGCCGTTGTAATTCCGTGTGCATTTCTTTTGCTCCATCTCCCTCCTTCCCCGTTGCTCCTCCTCTTCCTCTTCCTCCCCCATAATTACATAATTACAAGCATGCACGCTTTTTAAAAGGTGATTAGCTACCTTGTTGACCAGAAAGGAAGTGATTTTAACACATTAAAGGCAAGCTAAATAGTTTACAAAAATCACATGATTAAGATAGCATATTGATTAAGGACCTAAAATGAACAAAAGATAATTAAAGGTGGGCCTGAAATAAACAAACGAAAAGAGAGCCCAGTGGTGTCGAGCGGATGAAACCACAGTGCCGGTCCTAGCCAGCGTCAATAAAGGCGATGAACAAACTGGGTATTTTTGTTTTTTCGATTCACGTTATCAACGGTTGCTTTTTTGAAACGCAATTAAAATGCAGATTTTCAAATAAATATTTCGCACCGTTTCGAAGGTGATTAAGACAATTGTTTACTTGAGCTAAGCATCAATCAAAGGCGAAAAGCAACATACAGCTGGAGGGAAGTAGGCAGAAACGGAGAGAAAGCACGACACTCCAGTTTCCAGAATAAAAAAGCAGACAGTGCACCGACACCGGGAGGGTGGGGCGCTCCATGCTGACAGGTGCTGTAGATGAGGTGAAACTCATCTTCTACCAAATAGAATAGAAAGAACAAAGAGACTATAAACTTCCAGGATTACTCTAAGAAGTTATAGTAATTGAATAACAGAAGTTTCATGATCAGAAATATAAAGCTGGTAAAGTAGAAAGGCCATTTTAAAGGGTGAGAGAATACACGTAAAATTTCCATACGTGGTACAATTCAGGTTTCAGAACCTGAAGAACACCACGGAAAAGAACAAAAAATGCTCTCCACCAGGCACTTGAATGCACAATTCTGAAAAGTGGAATTAGAAAACATTAAAATTACATTTAGAGCAAAAACAAAGGGTTGGCCACAGACGTGAGGAAAATTTTCCAGAACACATAGATATTCATCAACTTGCATCTGAAACATATAATGAATACCGAAAGCTCCATAGTACGAGAATGAACAAACCAATTAGAAACGGCAAATACACAGGTGCAGACACTTCAGAAAGAGTATAGAAAATGGTCAGTAGGCACATAAAAGACACTGTCATTTTTAGTAAGCGACTGGAAGTTACAGCAACAATGAACTACCTCCCGATGGAAAGGGCTGTAAAACAAAACAGCAGCAAAGCCAATCTCCCTGCGGCTGGGGAGGATGTAGGGCCCCGGGGAGGCCACCCCCTGCCCTGGGGGAGAAATGGGCAGCCACAGGGACAGACAGGTTGTAGTTTCTCACAGCGCTCAGCGTGGTCTCACCCCAGAACCCGGGTATTCCCTAAGGAAACGGAAAACTTCCTGCAACACACAAAAGAGACATGTGCGTGTGTACGGTAGCTTTATTCCTGACCACCTCAACGGGAAGAAACCAAGATGCCCTTTCAATGCGTAAATAGATGACAGGAAGAGCAACAACAAAATAAAACAAATACCGACAGGAACAAAAGCCAGGTACCTGCGTGGGCCGGGCTGCGGTCCAGCAGTGAGAAAGAACGGGCTGGCAAGGCGCACGAAAGCACAGATGGATCTTTCATGGGTATTGCTCAGTAAAACAGGCCTGTCCCCAAAGGCTGCGCGCCGTGCGGTTCCATTTCTATGACATTCTAGAAAAGACCCAGCTATGGAAATAGAAAAAGACGAGTGCCTGCCAGGCGTTCCAGGGGGAAGGAGGCCGACCCAGATAAAATACCGGGCATTTTTAGGACACTTGAAACGGTGGTACAAGGCGCTGTAATTGTGAACACATGGCCCTGTGTCAACAGCCACCATAGAACCTGACAGCGCATGGAGTGGCATTAGCGGGCCCCAGGTGAAAGAAACCACTTGCAGGTTGGGGAAGGGGGTGCGGGCCCAGTCGGGTCTCTGCTGTCAGGGCTGGCGCACAGAGGACAAGCCTAGTTTGTCACGGCGGGTACGCAGCGTATTCGTTACCTCCGACCGAGTCCTGACGTGAACATTAAGCAAAGAACTTCAGGGACGCTCTCCACATCTAGTGGGAAGGTGTGTGCACTGAGTCAAATGCACTCTTGTATAACTTACACTGCAGCAGATGACTTGCTAAGATTTCACAATAATGAGTCGCAGGTGACCGCCACCCAGGCCAAAGTACATGGCATTTTCGGCTCCACCAAAGTTTCTCGTATGTCACGTTCTAGCCTGTCCGCCCCCTGCAGAAGCAGCTGCCATCTGGCTTCCGTCAGCAGAGACGAGCACTTGCTTTTGAGCTTCCTGGACCTGCGGCCACCCACCCATCACCGTTTCGCGTCATTCTTGTTACTTTTACGTGGATCGGCCCATGGTTTAAATGTGAAATTGGCTTATCGATGGACATTTGGGCTTTGGGGGCTATTCTACATGCGTATTAAAAGTAAACTACAGCCTATCTTCTCCGTGTCTTCAGTGGACACAGGTGCTCATGTCCACCAGGTACCTGGCTGGGAGGTGGACGGATGGGACCGAGGAGGGAGAGATTCAGGGTTGGGGTGAACCACGGCACAGGTTTCCAAAGTAGTTCTACCTGCTGGCGTTTTCAGAGGCCATGTATCAAAGCCCCAGTCATTCTACGTTTCATCCAAGTCAGCCGGGCCTTTACTGTTCACATTTCAGCTCCCTGCGAGGTGCATGGTTCTGAGGTTTTAACTGGCATTTTCCTTGTGACTATTGGTGTTGAAAACCACGACAGAGGCTCACAGGGATGTTCCGTTTATGCTTTGTGAAGTGAGGGCGTGTTTAAGTATTTTGATTTTTTTTTCTGCTGGGCTCTCTAACCATTTATTGTTGATTGGTAGCGGCATCTGTTATAACCTGGATAAGAGCCACAGCTTGCCTTTCCAGCCACCTAATAATGCTTCTTATTAATCAAAATCCTCCACATTAACAAAGGCAAATTTAGAAATGTTTCCTTTGATAATTAATTATTTTATCCATTGTCAAACGTATATGCTTACTCACTGTTAAGCTGAAAACATTAATTGCATGACTCAAGTTAAGCCTAAAGAAAGCATTTGTACCTTTTCAACTTTTGAATCAAATGACATTTAACATTGTTAGATAGGCCTCATCGTCCATGAGAATTCATGCAGAATCATGGCCCCAGAGATATTCACACTAACCCGAAGAACCGTGGAACATGTTAACTTATATGTTAAAAGGGACCTGGCAGATATGATTAAGCCCAAGTGGTTAAAGATAGAGCCATGATCATGGATGTTCCTGGGGAGCACAACCTATCACAAGTCATTGGAAAGCGAATAATGTTTCCTAGTCACAGAGAATCAGAGCTACAGCAGCAAGAGAAAGAGGCTGTTTGCCGCTGCTGACTTGAAGGTGGAGGAATGGGTTACGGTCAAGGGGTGCAGGTGGCCTTTGGAAGCTAGAAGAGGGCAGGAGACTTGTTACATTAACCAGATACAAATACATCTCTCTCTAATTCATTAACACTTTCGGACGTCATATGTTGTACTCAAACACCATGTCACAGTGCCCTGAACTCCTCTAAGCCCGCTGCGTAAAACGTTCACGGTTGATGGATCACAGAATCAACTGTAACGTCTTCCAAGTATTTGACGGGTAACATTTGCAGAATGAACGTGGTGGCTGTTACGTTTGTTGCGCTGTTTCAGGGAAGGCATGCAGGACACCCACCTGATTTCAGGGGGTTTTGCCGCTTGGAACATAAGCTAAACCCGGAGCGTGGCTTGAAAAATGCTCCCAGCGATTCAGGCTGCCACGCTAGCGGCCAGCGAGAACAGATGGCTGATGGTGGAGCTCATCAATCTCCGTTACTTACAGCGAAATAAACTCGGGAGGTAACGAGGGGTGACGCGTCCGCGCGCAGCACCAGCCATTAGGCCCGCGCGCTGTCGTCCGCGTGGGCTCCTGCCGGGAACCCGCCCAAACCAGAGCGGGTCCCACGCAGGCCCCAGTCTGCGTCTCCGACAGACCCAGAGCTCCGTCAGACCATCTCCGTCTGCTCCGCTCGGCTGCTCTTAAAATAGACCCACAACTCAACACCTCGACTGAGTGGACTGACGCAACGACACTTTTTATAACGCATCGTGCCATCCTCTTCAGCGGGACAGGTCTACAGGGACAAGCAGAAGCAGGGACGCCTTGAAAATACTTGTTAGCAGAGATTGATAGTGTTCCCAATAGTTAGCAAAGCTGGACCGTCAACCAACATCTTGACAATCAGCAAATTTATATTCCGCGAGCTGGAAACACGCGTGCGCAGCCATTTACGCGCGGGAGCGGCCTGCGCGCGGGGAAGAGTGAGTGGAAACGTGGAAACGGACCGGCCACCGCTGGCCTCGCGCCGGCTCGTCCGCACCTGCAGCCCACAGGGCGCGACGAAAGCCACAGCCCAGACCGACGTGGCCTCCCGCCTCCCGAGCCAACAATCCGCGCGCGTCCGGGGGTCTGAGGTTCTCCCACCGCCTTGTGTGCCCTGCCGGACCGGGACCATCTCCGGCGAAGCCACGCTGGGGCCACGCGGTCCCCAGGGCAGAAGTCTTTCACGCGCATCAATAAAGGTGTTAGGGGCGCCTACACCGCGGTGGGACCACCGTGGTGGAGCGACAGCAGCGTCCCCGGGAACGTCTGGAAAGCCGTCTACAGTGGCTGGGAGTTGTCCCAAGGGAGTGCAGCCGGGGAGGCAAGCGTTCGTGGAGAAGACACATTCAATCTGGCTAAAACTAGCGCGGGTCTATGGTGTGCCAGTCGCGACCCCCTTTCCGCCCTCACCATGTCAGCGGGGACAGGGCCGGGCTGCGCGCCCAGGTGTCCGGGAAGGCGAGGCCCCCGGAGGCCGCCAGCTCCCCTCGCTACCATCACGTGGGTCTGACCAAAGTGCTGCTCCAGGCAGGGGGAGCGGAGCCTCTTCCTTGGCCCAGGCTGGGTCTCAGGCCCGCAACAGGGGCCACCGCTCAGCTGTCCCCCACCCCCCTGTGAGGTGCACCCGGGTGGGCGCAGCGCTCCCCTTGGAGACCGGAGTCCTCCGGGTCAGCTCCCTCCTTCCATTGGCCGGGGGCCAGTCTGGGAGAGAGAGAACCCCGGGAAGAGACTAAGAAGAGCCCTCCTGGGGTCTCGGTTACCTTAAATGTTAAAAGACAAAAAGACAAAGGAAAATCTTGAAAGAAGTGGGAGAAATACCCTCATTACTTCGCAGCTGATTTATGATCAGAAGCAATGGAGCCAAAAGGTTGCAGGATGCCATAGTCAAAGTGCTCCAAGAAGAAAAGCTGGTACTCCTGAGTCTTATATCCTGAAAAATAAAATTATCTTTCAGAGATGAAGGCAAAGAAAAGACATTTCCAAACATGCTAACGCCGAGAGGCCGGGCACTTGGCCACAGCCACACAGAAAAGACTGAAGGGTGTTCTCCAGGCTGAGAGCAAAGGATGCCAATAGTAATTTGAACACGTGCACACACACACACACACACATGCACACAGAGGCCCCTCCAAATAATCATGTAAGTACAGCAACACTATGTATATGTCTTCCTGTCTTCCCTTAACTAATTTATAAAGACATTAAGTGAAAAAATAAGTATATAATCGTATTGTACAGCCTATGAGATATAGAAAAGAATCTGTTTAAGAATAGTAAGCCCTGGCTGGTGGCTCAATGGATAAGGCACTGGCCTGCGAACCCAAAGGTCGCTGGTTCGATTCCCAGCCAGGGCACATGACCAGGTTGCAACCCAGGCCTCCAGCCAGGTCCATATCTGGAGGCAGGTGAAAGGCAACCATACATGGATGTCTCACACCCTCTCTGCCTTTCTCCCTTCCTCTCTCTCTGGAAATAATAAATAAATAAAACTTAAAATAATAATAATAATACTAGCAGGTGGTGGTAGGTAGAACTCAGGCTGCCCTGGACGCTGGCCGTGAACCTCAAATCCACCCCAACGGTTGGGGGGAGCCAGGAATAGGAAGTAAGCTTAATGCAGCAAACCCTAGATATACCTGTTCTCCCTTCTGACATCCTCCTCTTTCAAAGACACAGAATTACGTGAGGTGGTATTTCCAACACTGTATTTTTGGCTTATCACATCAAACATATAAAATGTAGTAGCTATAATGAAAATGGCACAAAAGGTGGGCAGGGTAATAAAGCTGCACATGAGAAATGTGTTTTACGTTCACTGGAATTAAGCTACTTCAATCTGAAGTAGATGCTGATAAGTTAAAATATATGTGGTAAGCTCAAGAATAACCATTAGAAAACAAATATGATTAATAAAATTCTTAAAGGGATTAAAATGGTATACTAAAAAATTCAGTTGAAGCCAAAGAGAACAGTAAAGGTAAAAGAAAATAAAAAATAAAGACATGAGACAGAAAAAAGACAAAAAAAAAAAAAAAAAGTCAGACCTAAACCCAACTATATCAATAAAATCCTTCAATGTAAATTGTTAATTTATCCAACTAAAAGGCAGAAATTATTAGCCTATATTAAAACAAACAAAAAAATAAGATCGTAATGTATGCTGTCTACAGGAGACATACTTCAGATTCAATACAGGTGAAAAATAAAAAGATGAAAATACAAGTTATGCAAATAGCAACCTTTATAAAGCCAGAAGGACTAGACTTTTATCAACCAAAAGTAGGTTTAACCCCCAACAAATGTAATCAGAAATAAAGAAGATTCTTACAGACAATCCATCAGGAAATGACAATAATTACAAAAATATATGCACATAAAAATAAAGCCCTTAACTATGTGAAGTAAAAATTGAGAGAAAATACTTGGAAGACTTGAGGGAGAAGACAACCCAGAGTCTGATTCCAGTATTTAATTTTCAGTGGTCAATCGGACAGCGAGGCAGAAGATCAACAAACAAACAAATGAGCTCCACAAGGCGATCAGTCATAATTACAAACTAGGATGAACATCAATGAACCATTCCACCTCCAAGGAACACATGGAACACAACCCGGAGGAGACCACATCAGCAGCCGCAGAATAAGTTCTGATTAATTTAAAATATTTGACCCTGGCTGGTGGCCCAGTGGATAAGGCACCGGCCTGGGAACCCAAAGGTTGCTGGTTCGATCCCCAGCCAGGGCACATAACCAGGTTGCAAGCCAGGTCTCCAGCCAGGTCCGTAGCTGGATGCAGGTGAAAGGCAACCATACATGGATGTCCTCTCCCTCTCTGCCTCTCTCCCTTCCCCTCTCTCTAAAAATAATAAATAAAATCTTAAAGAAAAAAAAAGTCAAACTTTAAAATAAATAACTAAATAATAAAATAATTGAAACAATACAATGTGTATCTTCATACAAGGATGGAATTAGAATTAAATACCAAAATGACAATAAAATTAGAACTAGGGGGGGCATATACATGCCTAAACAACCTATGGGAAAAAATGAAAAAATACTTTTGAAAGAGGAACACACACACGTACCGACACTTGTGTGTCGGACGCACTAAATTAGTGTGTGGGGGGAAATTTGACATCTGTAAATCCATGTATTAAACAGAAGATCCCAAATTTTAAAACCTATAGCAGGACACCAGCCAGTTTAGCTACTGGAATGCTTTAGAAAATGCGTAAACATTTAAAATTAGATGTGAAAATGCAGGGCAGCGATGCACCTCCATTGTGATGTAAAGTTGCCCATCTGAGATAAGTTCAAATGATTAAGGCGGGGTCTTCCTTATTGTCTTCCTACTCTATTTTACTCCATCTGTTGAGAATTGTAGGAGTAAATGTCAACGCATAATCCAGTTCTTATAAATCCCTGCTCGAAACCGTTTAACCTGCCACACGGTAGGGGCCAAAACTGGTATTTCCCACCTGCAAGTAGGCATGAGGCGTAAGCTGCCTTTTGGAAATGCCCATTTCAGCAAGTTCACGCCCTTTTTGGAAATAAGCTAAGAACAGAAACTTGTGAATTTTTATTCTTGGAGGGGGTGATTTGCTGGTTGGAACCTGGGGAGTTGCGGGGAAATCCGTGCACCCCCAGGGCAGGTAGTCTGGTGCGCCCACCCGAAACTTCATTTCCTTTCTGTGACCTTTTGCTTCTTCTTTCCTTCTGCCCCACGCTGGCCTCCCTCCTGCTCCTGCTCCCCACGGGTCCCTGTCCGGGTCCCTGTCCCGTCCCGAGCCCGAGGTCAGGGCTTGGTGGCGCCCGGTGCATCAGCGGTCAAGCCACCAGACAGAGCTTTGTTCACTTTGTTCAAACTAGAGGGACACCTGGAGCTCAGCTGCACCCCAGCGCCAGGACCAGAAAGCAGCGGTGACCCCATCGCCTCGGTGTAAAATGAAGAAATATTTCATGGGTTTGCTTAATGTCTGCAAGACAATTTTACAGGCGTGGAACTGGAAAGGTATAGAATTCTAAATTCGGGAAATTCGAATTCCAAACACAAACTCAACTCCCCGCAAGAGGAAAGATGTGCTAACAGTACACTTGATATTTAGAATAATTCCGCCAATGTTCGGCTCACATATTTTAGTATTTGTTTTAAATGTCACCCTGAAAATGTTAATTTTGATATTTTCATCATTATGTTTAATGCGATGGTATATGTATTTTATCAGTCCTAGAAGATGATCAGTTCACAAATAAGATGAGAAGTACTTCAGTTTTAAAGGTATCACCAGCTGTAACTACTAGTTGAGTTTCTTTTCACCCAAAACAGAGACGCTGTGGACCACGTGGTAATCTAAAGACTGTGGTCCTGGCAGGGATGCTTTGGCCCTCAGATTTGATTTTTAATTCTCACCAGTGGGTGTGCTCACTGATTTTATAGAGAGAGCAAGGTTGGGGGGGAGGGGAGGGCAGGCAGGCACCGATCGGGTGCCCCACAAATGCACCCTAACCCCGCCCCCAACCAGGAATTGAATCCGCCATCTACACATCTGCCTGGGACTTGAACCTGTGACTTCCGGCACATGGAGGACACTCCAACGGACTGACCAGGGCTGGCTTTCAGACTTTTGAAGACATTATTTACAAACCATTATAACCTGTGTTTTCCAGAAAATAAAAATATATTAAAGGAGTAAGTACCCAGTGTTTCACAGCAAGCCTGCTCTTCAATGACAAAGGATGCTTTTCCTGCATTCTACAGCAGCCGCTTTTTGTTTGTTTGTTTGTTTGTTATTTTTGAAAAGCATTTTTTAAAGCACCAATTCAAGCAAAAATCATGTTCCATTTATCCATTTATTTCTACATATGCTTCAGGACTTGATGTGCCTCCCTTCATTACTATCGTCTTGAACTCTTCTTTGGAGTTTCACGTCTTACAATTACCATGTTCCAGACACGTTACAATAGCTGGGACTTCCCTGTCCCTGTCCCAGTCCCCACCCCTGTCCTCGGTCATGGTTTCCTGGGTCCCGATTTAGGCTTGGAGGCCAGAGGGGCCCTTCTGATGGCTGATGAAGGGAGAGCCGCATGGAGCTCTGCCTCCCTTCCCCTTATTTCAGGGGGACATGCTCAGGGCCATTTTCACGTTCCCTCTCCAGGTGGATGACTGTAATGGACCAGGTACCGATAAGAAAGAATTGTGACATTTTCACAGAATGGTGAAGACGCTGGCATTGATAAGGTCTAATTGGATCATAGTCCATGAAAATATTTACAATGGTTGGCTATTTCTATGTCTTTCCATATCAATCTTGTTCTGATGGGGCTCAATGCTTCTGTAGGCATTAGTCTGATTGAGATGCTTCTATAAAGCATCGGAATTTTTGGTTCAAATCTGCTTCGGTGGGAGGGAACTAGTTCTGTAAACAGGATGGTATAGAACTCGTCTTCTCCTGTGTCTGTAATGATGTGCATATACATTACACATAGTATGCATACAGACACATATATAATATACATATGTATATACTCTGTAATATACATGTGTGCAGATATTACATATCTTATATATACAAATGCATATGTAATACATGTTACACTAAATATATAGAATAAAACAAATACTATCAATATTTATTATTGCATTATGAGGAAATGCAGGGTTCAACAGCTTAACTTGATCAGAGACATTGTTTATTTTGAGGGTCATGACGCACACATTAACATACACATTAGTGATGTAAGAGATTTAATAGCCCGAAGCTTTATACCAAGCATATAACAAATCAAAACATTTCACTTTCCCTGGGGGAGGTCTAACTGTAACTTGTGTACATCAAGTAAGAATGAATTCCAATGGTTTACCTTTCAACAATGTTTATTCATAGATTCCCCCAAATATGTATTCCAGGTATTTGGGGGTGTGCTATAACTTCTCTCAAGGAATACAGTGGAATATTAGAACAGCAGATCGAATCATTAAAATATAAACACCACCTCATTCACCTTTTTGTTTGTTTTACCAACAACTTCAAAGAAACATAAAGAGAAAAAAAAAATGAAAAACATCCATTAAACACATTTTGTTCCAGCACAGCTCAGGCATGTCTTTACTTATAAATAATCTAAAAGTGCATTTGAAGAAAGTGTTTATTCTCTTCACCCTGTGCTGCTGGTCCTGCCTTATTTCTGCACTTGGCCGGGGTCACTGGGGGACTGTAGGACTTCAGGGCCCTTCCTGTAGGGAGGAGAATAAAGCTCCCTTTCTGGTTTTTGTTTTTTTAAGATTTTATTTACTATTTTCAGAGAAAGGGGAAGGGGAGAGGAAGAAAGGGAGAGAGACCCCCATGTACAGTTGCCTTTCACCTGCCTCCAGCTACAGACCTGGCTGGAGACCTGGTTATGTGCCCGGACTGGGAATTGAACCAGTGACCTTTGGGTTCGCAGGCCCGCACCCATCCGCAGCTCAGGTTCCTTTCTGTGGCCTATGGCTGCGTGTGTCCCTGCAGGAACCACGTGGGGCGGAAGCTGTGCAGGCCGCTGGCTACACGTGGTTCAGCACTTAGGCATTGGGAGCCAAGGACTCAGCAGTTAAACACGCCGTTGAAAAGGACCTTGCGGACATTATCTACCAGCTCAAACTCTTGGCCCTCTTTCTAAAATATATTTTATTGATTATGCTGTTACAGTTGTCCCAATTTTTCTCCTTTTGCTCCCTTCTGCCCAGTACCCACCCTCCCTCCGGCAACCCCCTTCTGAGTTCGTGTCCAGGGGTCGGGCGTGTGTTATTGGGCTTCTCCAGTTTCCTATACGGTTCTTAGCATCCCCTGCGTGTTTTGTTCCTACCAGTTAAGCTTCTTAATCCCTGTACCGTTTCCCGTTCTCCCCCTTCCAGCTGACAAGCCTCCATGGTCCCCATGCCTATGGTCCTGCTCCTGTTCTGCTGTTTGTTCATCTATTTTCTTAGATTCAGCTGTTAATAGTTGTGAATTTGTTGCCATGTTAATGTTCATAGTTTGCTACCTGCCTTTCGTATGGTGATTTCCCTTCCTGAGAAGCATTGCTGCCTATCTGTGAATCCTGTGGCTGTCACCTGCCTAAAACCCCACTGTGGGGCTGGTCCCAGCCCCTGGTGATGGTGGAGTTCATGTAAAAGGAGGAGGAAGAGAGGTGGGTGGGAGCCTTCTTGAGACAGTCCATGTATAGTCATGCACACCCACAACATATGCACACCCACAACACACGCACACACACGCACACCCACACCCAGGGGCTAAGTCTCCTCATTCACAACAAACCAATGGGAAAAGACAATCGTTTATATTTTGGAAGAGCCAATAGACAATAAGTATAGGTTAAGATTCACACAACCATTTCTCAATCACTAAAAATGTGTGTATGTATAGCTCCAATACAGGTTTGGGTGTTTTCTTAAGCTGACACTCATGTATAGGCTGGCATTTATAGGGTTAAGAAAATACTACTTCATTCTATAAAACTTCTGTAAGAAAGGACTCAACATGCATACCTTTTACCATTCCCTAGAATCTTACCTGGAGTCTCTTACTCACATAAATTAATTCTGAAGAACGATTGAATCTATCATTCCCAATATATCTACATTGTGCTTCTCATCAGCCTAGCTGGGCTAACAAAGTCCCGTAAAGGGATACATGGTAGAATATAGAGTTTATGCAATTAGGAAGACCCTGGAGTGCTAAAACTGTGTTTAAAATATCATAGGATAATAAATGTCACTTTTGTTAAAATTATAGGTGATATGTTTAACCTAGTAAATCTTTTATTCCAAATATTTAAAGATTTTTAAATAGTGATTATTATCAAGGAGTTGATATATTTCACAATTGTTACAATAGAATTCTTTGTGGTAAAGACAAGTAGTAGAATTGGGGATGGAAATTGTTTCTTTTTAAAAATCTTTTGTACCTTTATCCTAATATACAGAAACCACTGTGAACGTAAAATAAAAAGACAAATTTGTTCCTGATTTATTTGATGAATAACAAGTAAACAATGTTAAGAAGAACGTGACCTTGGACATTGCCATTTCAATGAACTAAGCGGTTCTGACTTACATTCTCTCAACTTTAAACTGACATTGAATACAAAAAAAAAAAAAAAAAAATGTAATGTAACTCTTCGGCTGCATCAGCTCTGTCTTCAGAATATCCACAAGCCATGTTTTCTGTGATTGAATCATTGCTACACCTGAGTTGAGAAGAATTTCACATTCACCTTATTAGATAACCCCTATCCTTCCTCAGAAAAGGAAAGGAAAGGGGAAAAGAGAGAAGACAGCCCCAACGGATGTGGTTGAAAGCCTCCCCCATCCATACTGTCAGCCAGCGTCCCATCTCTGCATGAAGAGTTGCAAGAGTTGTTGGAGAATCAGACTTCCATCAAATTTACAATTCTATTCAGACTCCCCCAAAAGCACAGCCCTTAAAAAACAATACAGCTGCATAAATAAGAGCTTAACCCGTATCTCCAGACCTGCCCAGTTGCCTTGGACAATGCTTTAAAATGCTTTTGGAGACAGAATATCGGGCAACGTATTCTGAACAAAGAGGTTCGCCAGGCACTAGGAAAATCCACACTGCGTGCTTGGTCGGAACGTAGTTTCACCCAGCAGACTGCAGGCCGTGAGGGAGGGTGATCTGGGGTGGATCCAGATGGCTCTGGCCCGTGACCTTGCACCTGCTGCGTGTCACAGGCTCTTGGTGGCTCTCCATGCCCAGAACCGCGTTGTGGTCACCACCTGTTGGCCGGCAGGTGGGAGGGAGGCGGACTTGCTTGAATAGCACGATTCTCTCCGGGACGTGTGTGAGCGAGCAGCCAGCGGCCTGCGAGAACTAGCATCAGGCACCCCGGCCCCGTGCACCTGCGTCAACACCGGTTCCAGCCCTCAAGTAGGCACCTGTGTCCGGAAGGACGTCCACGAACACGAGAACCCACGCCGACTCACACGTTGCTGCAGATTTTTAGGGGATCCCCGTACAGGGGTCTTTGGAAATCTGATCACAGCTGTCAGGCCCGTCTCGAACCCTCCACGTAGACTCAACCCTTTTCATCCATTTCGGTAACGGGGCTAAGACACAGGTTGTCCTTTGCAAGTGGCTCCCAAATGTCTCCCGTCAGATGATGCAAGTCGGTCCCTCCACGGTCTCCGGGCCCGAGGGCTGGGCGGCTGCATGGGCCACGCCACGCGCCAGCTTGTCCCTGCATCCCAGGCTGTCATGTATGTTTGTGGTCAGAACACGCTCACGGCTGTGCTTGGTTGTCAGAGAAGAGTAGAGCAAACTCACGCCCGAGCGACATTTCCACGCGGACACGCCCTCCAAAGGAGCCGTGTTGATTAGTAGCTTCCTGCGGTCAGGTCCACGGAACACTCGCGCTGTGGGCTGTTCTCGGGGGTGTAAACACTCCCGTCTCTCCCGTGTGTTTAGCCACGTGTGGGAAGTCACTGGCTCTTGAAGGAGCTTCGGCACCTCCCCCCCGCCAGCCCCCCAGTGTAAAGAAGGCACCCCCCCTCCACTGCGCGGTCTCACCCAGGTGACCCTGTCAGAACCCGCAAACAGCTCTGACAGCTTCACTCTCCCGTCCCACGGCCCGCTCACCGTCCCTTAGTCCTTCCACAACCATCCGCCCCCACCGTCGCCGTCCAAGTCCTCACGTGACAACCGCCATCGTTTCTCGGGACCGGGTTGTTCTGGAGTCTGCTCACGGTCCCCTCGTGTTCTTTAGTTCCTTTCTTGCTCCTTCCGATGACAAGGCGAGACTTCGCTTTCAGATATTAACAGTGGGACTGGGTGACTTCCCAACTGGCATGCGTGGCAGCTTTTCGGTCTTTGGATTGTATTTAAGATCAATTAAGGGACGCCTGGCATTCCAGGCCCCACCTCGACCGTGTAAAGCGGCACCGACCCCGTCTGCTCTCTGCCTCCGTCTTCCAGGCTCAGGAATTCCCAGTGTGCCCGCCCACCGCCCAGCCCAGGTCCTGCCAATGCGCTTTCTTCCCCAGAAAAGCTTTCCTCTCACCGGCCACCCTTTCAAATGTGCTCACTGCAAACTGCGTTGCAAGTGTTGTCAGAGGAAATTAATACAGGCATCCACACTTTTGAAAAGGGCATGATGCAGTTTTTTTGGTGAAGCTAATTTATTTGCAGTTGACGTTTATCTCCTCCTGGCTTTCTCACGTGTACGCAAATGTCTGTACTGCCTCGCTGTGCACACAGGGGAACGTCTGCTAGTTTCCGTCACCTAGTGGTGGGGGGGGGCTGGCCCCTGCCGGCTGGGCCAATGAAGCCGGGCCCCTTCTCCCCTAACAAGAGGAGACCCAAGAGGGGCATCTGTGTGGACCATGGAAGATGACATCCCTTTGAAGGTTTATTTCTGCCCAGAGCTGGTTTATTCAGTGGTCTTCCTCTCTTATTCTGGCTTCTCCCTCTAATGTCTTTCATCTTCCCACCAAGGTGCTGAAGGCTCTGAGAGTGCGCTGTTCCGGGGGCCCCGTGAGGTGGCCCTTTCCCATCCCAAGTGCGCAGCTTCCTGCTGTCCCCAGAGGCACTGGTCCCCTGCTCCCAGCAGTGGTGGATTTGGGGAGGGGAAGGTCAGTGGTCGCCACAGCTCCCCAAACTGGGGACCACGGTCCCGGACCTGCATTGCTCTAAACACGTAAAAATGTCACCTCCTGACATTTGCCCTCAGGTACCCCAATCAAATACTCGGTTTAGAATACCCTTGACGCCATGGGATAGGAACGCCCAACTTAAATGAGCTTCACATGACAATGCCAGAAGTTTGGGGCACAAAACTTGTAGGAGGATTGTAAGCATAGGAGGTGCATGTTTTGATAAATAGCAAACCTGCAGGTTTATTTATTCTTCCACTTACTAGCAATTACCAAACACACCCATATATCTATTTTAATACAGATTATGAACAACCCAATATGACAGCATAATTCTTCTTATTTTTTTTTTTTTTTTTCTGTTGTGTGACCTGCTTCAGTGCCTGCAGCCTATGGGCGGAGGCTGGGCAATGGTTCAAGGCCACTGTTTGCTCTGGCATGGGGCTCTGTGAGAGACCCACGGGAATTCTTCTTATTTTTGAGCCTAAATAAAGGGAGATATTAAAATTCAAGTTTGTATGGCCCTAAAATAGTAGCACTAAAGGTATATAAAGCAGAAGTTGATAAAGCTAAGAGAATATAAACAAATACATGAACATAATCAAGAAATTTAACCCTCCTCTCTTGAGAAAAAGGAAAAACTAATACATATAAAAGCTAATCAAACCCAAATAAACCACGTTGGAAATAATATGGAAAAATTACATCAATGAAATACGGAATAAAAGAGGATCGACTTATTTATGACATAACCAATACTGCCGTGCAGTGAGAAAGTGGTAGTCTTTTCAATAATTAGTGTTGGGTCAATGGGATCCTTTGGGAGGAATATTGGATTCCTAAATTACGAAATTCATAAATATCAATTTTAATTGGGTTGTGACTGTAATAGTGACAGACCAAGCAGTAAACTTTCAGAGGCAAACGTACAAGACTCTCTTTATGACAGAGGGTAAACAGGTTTCTCAAATAGGAAGCAAATATCAGTCATAAAAGGAAAATGCCAACACGGAGTATATTAATGATTAGATGTTCTGGTCATCAATGGTTCCATCAATACAATGAAACACTCGCAGAGAGAGAAGGTATTTGCAGGACCTAATTTTGTAATACACCAAGAACCCTAAGTGTTAATAAAAGAAAGCTCCCTGTGCAGTCGCAAAAACGGTAGAAAGGCTTCCTAGGTGCTTCACACAAGAGTGGCTGTTTAAACAGCCCAACGATGCAGGAAAAGGCATTTCACGTCGTCAGTCAGTCAGGAGATGCAAATGAAACCATAATGAATTACAGCTAACACCTGTCAGGATGACTAATCAATACCGAGCGTTCCGGAGAATCAGGATCCGCTCCAAGTCTCAGGCACCGTTAGTTGGACAGTCAGGGGACAAACCATGCCTTGTCACAACACGGCCCAGCCATCCTGCGCCTAGTCACATATGTAGCAGAAATCGCATCAACCCACGAAGATAAGGTAGCATTATTGCTATGAATGCTCAGAATTGACAAAAATGATACAGAATGAATAAACCACAGCTTCTCACAGTGACACCAACGTCACCCACCTACAAATAAAATGTTGAGTGACAGAAACCAGACACAGAGCACACAGACTATTCAGGCTAAATCCACGGAGCTGTGAAACAGCAAAATGAGCCCGACCTGAGGATGTGGTTATTCTGGGAGACCCGTAGCAGGAGAAGGGAAACAGGGGTTCTGGAGTCCTGGGTCTAATGCCTTGTGTTTACTTTGTGACAATTCACTCAGCCGTATGATCATAATTTCCACCTTTTAATTTTGATACAAAATTGCCATAGGCCGTGCCCTGGCCAGGAAGCTCAGTCAGTTGAAATGTCATCCTGATACACCCAGGTTTCAAGTTCAATACCCGGTCACGGCACAAGCAAGAAGCAATCGCTGATACATGCATCAGTATGTGGAGCAACCAATCAGTGTGTCTCTGTCTCTTTCTCCCTTCCTCTTGCTCTCCAGAACCCAATAAATGAAAATTTAAAAAGTAAAATAAAATTCACATAGGCCATGTTGCAATAAAGGTAGCTAAGTAATAAAATGGTATTATTAATTGGTTTCTATATGTATTGTTTAGTTACAGCATAGCTACAACATTTAAAAATTATTGCTAAAATAATCCAGAGAATCACAAAGAATAAAGTAAGCAGACTTATTTGTACCGCAGCATGATCCAGTGTCACGGGCCTGTGTTGCCTGACATGTTTATCATGACCGCAGATGCGTAAGTCTTGTTCTGCACCATGTTGACGTTGAAAGCCGTGGGCAACAGCCGGTTTGTGAGATTGTTTAAGCTCTTGGAAAACCTCGCTACATATAGATTTTTAACTGCTTTATACGCCGATGCTTAAACCTTTAAAAATGTGTGAAAATTACAGTTGCTTCGAGATGACCCCACCCCACCAAAACCTTGTGATGCTTCTGCAACTTTTTATTTCACAGCCAAACTCACAGAAACAACCCTTTCTGCCACCCCCACCCCCTGCCCACACACACACCAGGCTGGCCCACACCAGGCAGAACCCGTCAACGTGGGAACCTAGGGACGGGGCTGCGCCCACATCGTGCAAACAGAAGTCCAAGGTAACTGATGGTTGGGTCCTGGACGTTCAGAAAGCGGTGCCACACGCAGGAGGGACAAAGGCCAGCGACACCGCCACCCCCAGGGTCCGTGGAAAACCTTGTTACACCTGTGAATCTCGTGCTCCTGTGACAACACAGCTCTTCTCAAATGAACCCGTAAGACGTCCAGCAGCCGGGAACGTCAGTGTGTGCGGCTGTGACACCCCCTACGTCCTAGGGAAAAACAAACCCCCAAACATCACTTTTTATTTGACGGATAGAGCACATTTGGGGCATATGACGGGGTGTGATGTATGTAAAGTGTTACAAATCTTTTTTCCCGGGGTCTTTTTGTTGCTTAGTAACAGGGGATGGAAGGCCTGGTGAAAATAGGTCACCATGAAGGGAGGGACTTTCTTGTTTCTCCTGTCGGGAAACATTGTCCCAGGTAATAACAGACATAAATCCAGGGGCGCTGTGGCTCTCCATGGCTCTCCCCCCGCTTCCCGCCGGGGGCTGACCAACCCAACGCAAGCAAGTCACCCCCTCTTACGCGGCCATGAATGTTAACAATTCTTTTAATCACCCATCTGGACTTCACATGACGTATGACGTGAAACCACACTCGTCACACATTTACCGGTACCACCGATGCTGATCACTGTTCCGGGATTTCCAGACGCCAACGAGCCATTCGGCTTCTGCAAACAAAATAAAAACGTAAAATGTATCCCTGCGCTAAAGTTTTGTGTTTAATGGTCATGGTGGACCTGAGTATCCAGAGGGCATTTCATTTCAGCGGATTCGGGTCACCTCTTGGCAGGTGTGCCGCGTTAATGATAGCCACGCTAGTCACGTTAGCCCCCTGCTGTTCTGATCATGGGGGTGTGTGTGTGGGGGTGGGTGTGTAACTCGGGTTAGCCGGAACTCATCGAAGACTGCTGTGATTTGCTTTTAGGGGAGACAAAGCACTGGAACGATTTATTTTCCATAATGAAAAGGCATGACTTTGGGTTCTGCTTCCAGATACCCAGAAAACAATGGTTAACTGTGAATAAAATACATTTTAAAAAATTCGGATATAGCCGTGGCTGGGGGCACAGTGGATAAGGTGCCGGCCTGCGAACCCAAAGGTCGCTGGTTCGATTCCCAGCCAGGGCAATAGAACCAGGTTGCAAGCCAGGTCTCCAGCCAGGTCCCCAGCTGGAGGCAGGTGAAAGGCAACCACACATGGATGTTTCTCTCCTTCTCTGCCTCCTCCCTTCCCCTCTCTCTAAAAATAATAAATAATGAAAAAAAATCTTTTAAAAAATGAGTTAAAAAAAAAAAACAACCCAGTTCCGATGCAGGCAGGTCTGGAGAACAACTGAATGGGGGAGGGGAGGAGCAAAAACAAAACAAAAATCTAGAAATGACCGGATGTTTAGACGGCGGGAACGTGCCATGGAATGTTTGCCTGTATGTGACTGTCCACGGGTTGGCACAGCCATGCCCACGCACCACGGGGCAGGTAGACACCCACCCGGAAGCCAGGGCGCTGATTGAACACACTGACAAGCTTTTGGAGCGAGGGGACGAGGTGACAGGGTGCAGTGAGGAAAGGCCATGATGGGAAGAAGACCCCGAAAATGGAAGAAATACCAAGAACCTAAAAGGCCCCACGGAAGACTGAGGCCTAAGTCAGGGACCTGCAAGGAAGACGATGTTCAGAGCCTGAGTCCAACCAAAGCAGGTACCACATAAACTGAAAAACACTTAAAAAACAACAGAATCAAGAGTTTGGGAAACTCTTCCCTTCACAATCCCCAGTCTACAGTAAAAACGAACAGGCAAGAACATAAGGCAGGAGAAGAAACATTAGTCATCGTCTAGATAAAAAGCAGTCAATACAAACTGCATTGGGAAATGGATTGAAACAGTCAGTTAAGAAATTAAAGGAAAATAAGTGTACGGTGAGATTTCTGGTGGGTCACTGCAGCAGGCAATGGAGACTGTACATAAAAACCAGTGTAAATGCTAGAACCAATGTGTACAGCACCTGCAAAGAAAAATCCAGGGGTGGGATTAGCCACAAGATGGAGAAATAAGCAGCAAAATGGGGAATTAAAATTGACAATGATGCACAGGTTTACAACGTGAAGGACAGATTTACAAAAATGATTTTAAAATAAGGGACCATCCCCTACCACACGAAATAATACCAAACATCAAACAACATCTGTGTCCCTGGAGCTCCAGAACAATAGGGAAGAAAAAGAATAAAAATAATACTAATAAAGCCTGAAAAAAAGCCATTTTTAAAATGAATGAACATACCCACTTTGAAAAAATGAAAATAAAAAAATTGTATTAATAGGATTTGAAGGGCTGGCAAAAGGCAGTAATGAAATGGCTAACTGTCCGGATGTGAAAAAAAGAAAAGTACACATGGGTAGTTACAGAATAGACAGGGGGATGTTAAGAATAATAAAGGACATGGAGAAACCAAAGAACTTACACATGTGACCCCTGGATATGAACTAAGGGTGGAATGGTTGGTACCAGGTGAAGAGGGTAAAGGAGAAAAATTGTGACAACTGTAATAGCAAAATCAATAAAATATATTTAAAAATGAGAAATACTTAGAGGGCTTATTATACAAATTATTAAAAAAATAAAGCCTGAAAGGTTATCAAATTTTGTGGAAAACAAACTACTATAAATAAGGAGCCTAGCACATTCAAAGCAAGATACGTAGAAAGAAACAAACAGCATGGCCTATTGGTGCAACATATCAACCTCCTGACAAAAAAACACAATTTGAAAGCAATTAAACATCACATTTCACACGAAGAATGGCTCAGTGCTCATCTATACGAATTGGAAGACAGAGACAATGGAATGGAACTGCTCATATTCTCAGGGAAAAAAAATGTCAACCTATAATTTCACTTTCATTAAAAAAGCCTTTGCAATAGACTCAAAATGATATAATTTTCCCATGAATGAAATATGAGAGAATTAATCATCGTCAAAACAATGTTACATAAAATTCATAGCAAAACTTCCAGGATGAAATAAGTTGACAAAAGATGGACACTGGGATCTGTCGGAAAGAATGATAAATAAGAACAAGAAGGAAAGGCCAAGAAGTTGTGCTTTCATTACTTAAAAATAGATTTTTTTTAATGTAAATGATGTTACCACCTGGTGCTGAGGGGCCCTTGAAGTGCGTCCGCCCTGGAGCTGGACCCAACCAAGCTTCTCGTGTTTGTAATGAAGTTGCAAATGTTTCACTTAAAACTGACGTTGATAAAGGAGACGTATCTGCTCCTGGAACCAGTACAAGACATGGTGCAAAAATGAATCATGGAAACGCGACTGGAATCATTTCAATGCCATTCGAGCCATGCTCGTTTCTAACTGGAGGCAGAAGGGGAAGGAAAAGAATCAGTGACTCAGTGATGGGGGTCTGGTTTGCCTGCTCACCCGAACAGCTGAAAATCCAGAGAAATCGGAGCATGCACAAGTCCTCAAGACCTTGGACGTGAAGCAGAAAAGGACAGCGGAACCGTGTGGTCCCGTGCCTGCTCCATCTTCCGGCCGGGAGAGAATCCTGGGCTGTGGTGTGTCCGGGGGACCCAGGCTTCACCCGGGGACCCCCAAGGAGAGGGAGGTGAGGAGCGGGGCCCCGTGCGTGCAGCACACGCCCTGAACAGAGGCGACAAGAACTCCCGTGGGGTCTGGGGGCGTGAGGCTCAAAGGCTGGGCACTTTCAGGAGCCGGGACGTCAGGAAACGTCAGCAAAGCATCAAGAAGTGGAGCTGACGGATTGATTTGTGGGCTCTCAGAGCATCCGCCATGGATGAAGCATTCTCATTGATCCCTTGGAACGGGTTTAAACCTAGTCCCGATGTTTCATTCCTTTTCTTGCAGCAAGAAAATAATCCATCTTTCTGTATGAATTGGGAGCATAGAAACATTTTCTTAGCTGGGAAACAAAGCCACCCCTTTCTCCGGCATGGGCTCAGGGCCGCCTAGCTGCACCTGCCTGGAGGAAGCCACCAGCAGGACTGGCTTCCTTCCTGATTCCTGGCACTTTCTCGATGGTGGGGGATCAGACTTAAACCCCAATTCCCCACAGCCCCCTTCCCGGACCACCCCTCACCTGCTCCTTCCTTCCCAAGCCCTGACGCTTTCCCTCATGCTCACAGCAGAACCACGGGTCCCATTTCGTTGAGAAAATGTAAGATGTCAGAGAGTGCCCAGGGCAACCTCACCACCTTTGAGTTTACTAGAAACGTTCCCGGGGATTTTTGCCTTATTGTCTGTCATACTAGGTGCTCCTGATGAAATGTCACGGGAGTGCTCAACTGGTGTCCCCTGTCTGTCTCAGCTAGATTATTCAATGTGACTTACTGATCCAAACTTCCCTCATTTCATATTAATAATGCCCTTCCCAATTCTACTAATAAGCACCTCTTCGGGTGGTAAACACACGATGCAATGTACAGATGGCGTGCATAGCATTGCACGGTGAAACCTAGGTGATTTTATTAACCACTGTCACCCCAAAACGCTTAATAAAATAAGTAAGTAGGCACCTTTTTCCTTTTGTGCAGTGTAAGGAATGGTCTGAAGGCAGCACCTCTCCCATACTCAAGTTTTATAGGGGGCGGTTGGATGGTTTCTTCACCCTCTCTTCTGGTATTTCCATCCCTCTAACAGCATCAGGCCATTGGTGCATTTTCATAGGGCATGTAGTTTGTTAGAACAAGTCATTCTTCCCTGACCATCTTCTGAAGGTACTTCGCTATTTCTTAGCCTTTAAGTCTGTCATATAAAATTTTAAAGTGTGTTCTAGCTCCATGAAAACCTTATTCAGAGTTTGCTATGATACAAGATCTATGCTTGGATTTGGGAGGTATTGACATCTTTGTGTTACTGCTGTCAGATCTACAATCAATAAATAGACACATGTGTAAGTAATGTTACAGCTGTAATACATTAATACATAGTAATAACAGGATGTGTTAATTTAATGTTATAACATTACACCTATACCTATGCCATTTATTCAGGCTTTATTATAAAACCTCAAAAATCTTTGATAATTTTTCTTACAGGGCCATTTACATTGTTGTTAAATTAATTCCTTGGAAACTGACATACTCAAATACTATAGTAAATAATATGCAGTCAAGTAGGTTATTTAGTTTTTTGCTGTAAATATAAAAAAGGTAGCTGAATTTCTATATTATTTGTATATCAAAGTGATTTAGTAAACTATTATTTTTAGTGTCTGTAGACTTGTTAGGGCTCACTAATAAATAATATTTGAAACTAATGAGAGTTTTATTTATTCCTTCCCAAAACTATGCCTTCATTACTTTGTATTGCTTTATTGAACTGACTTGGGCTCCAATATCATGTTGAGTAGATATTAGTCACATTAGTGATATTAGTGGGAATCTTTAAATGATTTTAAAGGGAGCATGTCTATATTTTTCAAATTAGGACTAATTGCTCAAATGTATTAACATGGCCAGCGACATTTATGGATATTTAAAGTAATACACTACCCTTGCAAAATGGGATTAAATAGGTTAGATGATTATATATTATCTTTAGACCACTGCTAAATTTAATTTCTTTTTTTTTTTTTTCTTTTACAAATTTTGCACCTTGATACCTGAGGAAAGTTGGCCTGTGTTACTTTGACTGGTCTTGCTGTTTGGAGAAGCTGATTTCGTTGGTTGAGTGAGCAGGAGAACTCTCTGTTTTCCAAAGGGAGAATTTAAAATTAGCATGAGCCCGTCTTCAAGTTTGGTGGATTTCTCATATGAAATGATCAGAGTCTGATATTTTCTGTATGTGCAGTTACGTAACCACTGCTTACATTTATTAAATACTTGTAGGTGAGTTCAAGTTGTATTTTTTTTTTTATCACGAGCAACTTTTGTTGATACATTTTTCTGAGCACTTCTCCATTCACACCCAGGCTTAAATATTGTTGACATGTAGTCATTGATAGTATCCCCATTTTCCTTCATCTCCACTGCATTTCTAGTAATCACCCCCCCCATTATATCTTCTCTCAGTTCCTCTGCCATTCTTGCGAAAGTATTTCCTTTTTGGTAGATGTTTATGAACTTTTGAAGGCTACAGTTTTCTCTAGGAGCGTGTAAGAGTATGGATGTGGCATGGATTCATATTTTCACTCACCCTTAATTTATTACAGTTCTCCAGATCCTCTGTGAACTGTGTGGAAATGCAACTTGGCATTTAACCTTCAGAAAGACTACCTCATAGCCCTCCGACGTAAGGTGAAGACAAATAGACATGGAGATATCAGTTACATTGAAGGCAGAGGTACACCTAAGCGGTTTCCTGGTCCCCTTCTACCTGGAAGACAGATATGTAAAGCTATGTTGTTGCTGTCTGAAAGAGCATGGATTTAATGATGCAAATAATCTTTTTAAAATCAGAGTAACGATTAGACAATTAAAACATACTATTTATAGCGCATGTCCTTGGATGATGAAAATAAATGTCTCTACCATAAAATAATGAGAACAAGGAAGGACATGGCTATCATCTTCCTTTTCTTGGCTGCGTTTTCCTGATAAAGCCTTGGACCAGCATGGCAACACGGTTCCTATTGGGAAAATTACCTGCTTGTTCCCAGGAGAAGGCCTTGATTGAAGTGTTTTTCAGGCTAGTCAAGCACTAAAGAGCAAGCAATCAGAGGAAGTAATGTATACTGTAAATTCCTGAATAAAAATGAAAGTGGAAAATAAAGAACGGTACCTCAGCATTGTTTTTTATCTTAATGTATCTTTGGGGTTTTTTCCAATGGGAATAAATAAATTCCACATAGGAATTCTGTGTTCACGTATCTGTGAAACTCTAGATCACTTTGACTGTTATTTGTTAATGAAAGTTAGCCTTGACTACAGAGGTATGTTTTTAATTCTTGATTTAGATTCCTGCTCATAATCAACTTCAGGCTCCTGCTCAGGCAGCTAGTAGAAAGAAAAGGAAGATGATTCTCATAAGCCACCATTTTAATCAGGTTTCAGATGGATAATAGTAGGATCTTCGCATCCAGCTGGTCACATCAAGATACGGTGGAGTTGAACTCAATTCATTTCCATGAGGAGTTCTCTGGACTCAGGATCTAAGACTAAATGAGAAAAAAATCACCAGGGGTCGCATACACACACGCACAGTGACGCACAAACATGATTGGCAGGAGAGATTAAGTCCAAGCTGTACATAAAAATAATTTGACATTTGATAAGCTGGTGTAATGTAGTTGTCGCAGTTAAACAACTAAATTGTCTTTAAAAAATGAAATAAAATCAGGTGTTAGTGGAACATTGAACGTCGTTTGAAAAATATTCTTAACATGGCAGGAGCATGCCATGCGGAGTAAGAGACTGTGATTCAAATCCCAAAATAGTCCCATATTAAGTTATCACATTGTATGTGTCCTGGAAAATTCTCAACTGCAGACCAAGTGGAAGGCTAAAATCTGATTACTACCAAAGTCTGCCTTTTGTAATTGGAATTTTTCTTCAATGCCTTAGGAGAAAATATTAAATTACTGGGGTTTTTCAAAAGCAGTGCACTCCTTATATTTGGGCCTGTTGCCCAGAAAAAAATATATAATTTCTATCAAATGTTTCCATCAATAAAATGGAAGCCATTATACCTTTAATAGCATTACTAGAAAAGTAGCTGAGATACCCAATAACTTGTACATTATATTTTTGATTCTTCCTCAGTGATACATTAACCTGACATTTTATACTGAAGTCGTCATAAGTGACTTTTAGAGAGAAACGATGCCGTCCTACAGTGTGGCCTCACCCCACTTTCACGCTGCCGTGTGTGGGGACCGAAGTCCCCAGGGAGGGCCGTGAGCTCAGTGAGGGGGAGCTGTCGATGGCCTGGGCCCATCATCCAGCCTCTTCCTCGTCCTTCCTCCTCATCTTCCTCTGTTGCTCCCTCTGTATTCAGTCCTGGAGTGGAGAATACAGATCAAATGACGTTAGCCAAAATACAGACTCGAAAAGATGCAGGTTGCTCAGGAAAAGTGAGTGTGTGAAGCACACGTGTGTGTCCAGCCAAACACAGGCCCTCATGGGTTCCATAGACGACTGATGCAGGTTCACTGTTACAGCCCAGACTCAGTCCCTCTATTGTTCTAGGGACTGACAGTGTCCAGAAACACCATCTGCTCTCCCTCCCTCCCTCCCCTCCCTCCTCCCCCTTCCTCATGTTGCTTTCCTCTTCCTCCTCCTCCTTCTTGCTGGTTTTCATCCTTTTCTGAGGAAGAAACAATCATCTAAGCCACATCCCTTGAAGGCATTTCTCTTCTCGGGAAAAGCATATTTCAAGCCATCAGTATGTATAGAGACAGGCTCTGTTAGGGTAGTAATTAGTGACAATGGACTTCAGCTATATTAAAAGACTTTCTAATTAGCAATGAAGAACACACCTTCCGTCGCATGTTAATGACAGCATCAATACCTGACAATGCGAAGTCACCTTGTTAAGGAAGAAAAGGGTGGCTAATTATAATGTATGTAAGTCACCCCTCGCATAATTAGGATGCATGTCTCCATGTCTCCTATAGTATCTTTGTTCTAAAATCCAAAATTAATGTGAATGCAATTTTTCTTCCTGCTGATGAATTACCATGGGATCGGGAAACTGTAGGAAGGGGGAAAATCTTGGGAGGCAGAAACAAGTATGTTGTTCTCCATGGTCCATGAAGTCCAGGACAAGGCAAGTGAAGCAACTGAGTCACACACACCAGGGCTGTCTGGGTGCCCGTGAAGAACCGTGTGCAGCCTGCCTTGGTGTCAAGGCTTGGTGACTAGTCCTGGTCCCTTCCTCACACAGGACAAGATCCCAATCATCCTTCACATTTCGAATGTTGATTTCAATGTCCCACTGGAAGGACTGCGTAAGACAGAGGTTGTAAACGTGTCTGCAGGTTTGTCAGGAGAAAATTATTTCTCCTGTCTGTTCCTCTCGATTAAGAGTCAGAAAAACAGTTTTTCTTTTGTTGTGGCCATTTCCGAAGGTAACAGCCATGAACATATTGTCGAAACAGTTTTGAGTGCAATACCTTTTGAAAGATGATTTCTACACAGTTGCATGTTTGTTCATGTCCATGACGTAGGAAACGGAAAAGTACGACCCACATAGCAAGAACTGTAGCTCCGCTCCGTGGACTGTGTCTTAGCCGAACACATGTGGCAACACAAGTTCAGGTGGCTTCTGGGGCAGGTCCTCCCTGCAGGGGCTCTCGGTGGGGGGTGCTGGGGGCAGTGCGGGGGAGGGGGGTTGCCCCAGCCTCTTCCTTCTTTAATGAAGGGCTGTCTGGGGTGAGATCACGCAGACTCTGGAGGATGCTCAGCTATTAGCTTTAGATTTCAGAGAAAAGAGAGGAGGGGAAGGGACAGGGGTGTGAAAACAGGAGGAAAAACACTCAGGAACAGAAAAGAGATGGTTGTGAAGAATTCTGGTAAGGAAGGAGGTCTGGAAAAACATGAGTTAGAGTTTTCCAGACCTCTTGACATTTCAGTCAGTTGTTGCCCATTTTAAGTACTGAAGAAGATGTGTGTATGTCATCCGAGACCTCGTTCATCTTTGTTTATGCTGGTTATAGACTTTGGCACACAAGGAATGTTGGGAAGAAAGATATTCATGTCGCTTTAATTTTTCATTGAGTTTGAGTCATAGTTCCAAAGGAAGGAAAATATGTTTGTATTTTACCGTGAAACAAATGAAGTTCACAAATGTTCCCGAAATGTTAACATCGTATGCCAAACATTTGATCTCATAATTTACAACCAAGTGTCTGCTTTGAAAAGTTACTTCCCAGGATTCAGGTAAAAATCTGTGATCCAGGAAGTAAATGTTCTTGGTTCTCAAGACAATTAAGAGAGTCTTAAATGAAATGTATTTGCCATGTAAATATTTGTAACGCTGGTGTAAAATGAAACAGTTAATTGTCACCTACAATAAATGAGTACATTTAACGATGAAAAGATAAGACATTGATCTATGTTAGAGGCTTCATGTTGAAAGGAAATGTGAAAAACAGAATATTTGGTATCATAGCCACTTCAAATTGTTCCCTTGCTGGGAGCCCAGTGCATTTGTAACAGTGGGAAAGCCTGAGATCGGATAGAGTGAAATAATCGTGACATGTTGAATGCAGGAAAGTAATGTTTAAAAGACATTAAAAATAAGCTTCATTAAACTTACGTAACATCCAGACTATGACATTCATATTAATTTTGGCTGTCTCCTGTAACTATTAAAGTCAACCATAATCTACTTCAGACAATGTTGGTAATAAGGAGGGACCGGAGGGGTGCCCGCTTTGGGCGCAGGACAAGGCAGGGTCTGCTGTCCCGTCTGCACCTTCCCGTCACCCAGGGCTCGTGTTCTCCGCAGTTTGAAACCACTGCGTCCGGAAGACGGGCAAGATCCCAAGGTCAGCCTTGCAGCCTGGGGACTTAACCCAACAAGATCAATAACCATATTCCACACTGCTGGGCCCCAGTGCTCTCTCATGCCTCCTTTACATGCGTCTCCTATTTTAATTTTTTTAAAGTGGCATTGGCTACATTTTTCTATCAAATACATACGGTAATTTTCTTTGGGAAATATTTGCATGTTAACCATAAATAAAACATGTAACAAAAATAAATGTCACCTATAGCAAAATCTATGCAAAATGCTACCCTAAAGCTAGCAGCAGGAATTCTCTAAATGGATAAAGATAAATCACATTTAATAAATTATAAATGGAGACTGGAGGGGAAAAAAAAAAAAAAGCATTGCAAAATTTTCCTTGAGGCTCATGACCTCAACACCTAAATATAATGATTTTAAATTCTAAAGCTGCTTTTCTCGATACCTCTGATGGATGGTTCCTGACAACGTTTCGCCTTCCTAACATAATTTTTGTTAAGATTGACACCCCAGTACATGGAGGTACGGTTGTGTGGCGGAAATTCAATGTGAGGAATATGGAATGCAGGTAATCACATTGAGGGAACATTTTTACCAAGGTGTTTGTATTTAATAAATTTTTAGTTTGGCAAACATTATGGTGGTTGATGGGAATTACTTTCAACCTGCAATATCACATCCTCATTTTTTTCTAGACTTTGTCAATAAATATACAGCTGAGAAAACATTGGAGATATATTTATATTTCAAATGTAGTTTATTTAGGAATCTCTCTTGCATCGGAAATATTCCCAGAGTTACAGCGGTGGTTCGGAGTTGTAGATAATGGGAAAAAAAGAAATTTGGAGAAATAATTAGCAATATTATATACAGATATATCTCGGGAGCGTAGAATGATAAGGTAAACGCTCTGCATTACAACCAGGAAGCACAAAATTGATTCTGTTTGTGGCCCTGACAGCTTAGATGTAAAGACCATGAGCTCCACAAGGCAGCTGGGTGATGGAAGCTCATCTGGCACCTCAGGGAAGGGCGGGTGACCCACGCAGAGAGGAAGTCACAGGAAAGCAGGGGAAGCCTTTGGAAAGCAGGCTGCCCTGCTGTGCAGGTACATTGCTCCGGTAACAAGGGGTCTGGGGTAACAGCTCCCCTCCTGGTGCCGCCTCCCTTTGCCATGTAGGTGTCGCTGGGGAAGGGCAGGGGAAGAGCTTTGCCTGGTTCTGTTGGGTTTTGATGACCTTTAACTCAAAATCACCCTTGTGTTGAAGAGACGTAGTCTGGGTGCTCTATTCTGCTCCCCTCACCCGTTCCGCGAGGGTGCCGGGGTTTGCGCCCAGTTCTGTGTACTATTCACGCGGTGGCGGGAGAAAGATCCAAGTTTTCTGTGCTAGAGTGTCATCATCTATAGGACAGAGATTCATGTAGCCACTGGTCAGAGACGTGCTGGGATATTTGTTCATAGATGCGGATTAATGCAACAAATACCGGTTAATGCGTTTCATGGGTGAGTTTATGCTGTAATCTGAATGTGTGTCCCTCTAAGCATATGTACGAAAACCTAATCCCGACGTGGTGGCGTCAGGAGTTGGGCCTTCGGGAGGTGACCGAGTGGTGATGAGGGTGGACCCTCATGAATGGGACCCTGGATTGCCCCTCTGCACCTCCCACAGGTGCCAGGTGAGGTCCCCCAAGGAGGTGTCCTGTGGGCAAGTGTCCCGTCACCAGATGCAAAGCTGACAGCACCCTGACCTCTGGCTTCGAGCCTTCAGGACTGTGAAAAAGAAATTCCCGTTGCTTATGAGCCACCGGGTCTACAGGATTGTATTACAGCAGTGTGAAGGGAGTGAGACAGTTGATATGAATTAATAGATCTCAAAGTGCTGAGGGGGCGTTCGATGGACTGCATGGGCTCAGCAGAAGTTAGTATAAGGCTTTTCCTGTTGAAGACTCAGTTTATTCCACAGAATATTGTCTGCCTCCAAGCCCATTTAATTTATTAACGCAAATCAATTAAAATAGAGAACTAATTTACATGTATTTGTTTGCTATTAGCACCATCTGGGAGTCAACCTGCCCTTTGACAAGTGAGAGACAAAACCCCAACTAGCTAGCGGGCTGGGATTCAAATGAACGGAGGTAAGGTGTGCAATTCTGCGCGCGCATTTTCTTCATGGCGCCTTACGGCACGCATGTTACTCCTGCCGGTCATCAACATGTACAAGGGCTTAGACGGAAGGAAAAGCCATCCTTTCAGATGGTAATGACAGTTGGTAATGACATTTTTAGAGCTGTGGGCTCACCTGTCCCTCCCAGCCGCGCTGCGGGTCCAGCGTCATCCAAGGCTTTGGGGACATGGATGCAGAGGACAGGCCACGTCTGCTCTCCACTGGGAGGAAGAGGAGGGAAACACATGTTTGGTAAACAAATGGGTGGTCCATGAGGGGAACAGAAGCTGGAGGAGGGCTGGGAGATGACTCAGAAGAGCTGGTGACATCTCGCTACTCTGCGGGGGACCTGGGGCAGGAGAGACCCTGCGAATTTCCGTGCGGTGATCACAGTGCAGCGCCTTCTGGTGCCACCAGGGTGCTGGGCTTTTCAGGGCACCGGGGGCCATTGCAGTTGCTACCGGACTGAAGGGTCCATTTGCCTGCGGCCATCAGAGCCGTGGGGCAGGACCGAGGGCTCGCATGCAGGAAGTCAGGGTTGACGGCTCGGGCACAGGTGGCCAAGCCCAGGGCCACAGGCGAGGGATCATTTAGGGAAAACATCATGGGGCTCAACACAAACGACTCCATTTGGGGGGGCTGTTGCTTTGTCGTTTGCACCCCACGGCCCCCCTTTCAGGCATTTGACCAAAAGACAAATGTGAGCAGAAAAATTCAGTGTCGCCTCAAAGGCCACCCACGCGTCCAGGGCCGGGCATTTGAACCGAGACACAATGAACCCCCGGTGACTGTTTTCCTTAGTTAATGAGGCAAAACAGAAAATGTGTGGAAGTTTCAAGCTAAATTAAAAAGAAAACCCAGATTTAACACAGCAGGCACTTTATGGCTTGTGACCAAACGCAAATGAAAACAAACAACGCGCAACATTGGGAAAGTTACAACCTGCAAAGAGTCCATAACAGTGTGTTTCCCAGTTCCACTGAGTCTCATATTTTCGTTCAGACGTTAACCTTTGGGCATGTATAAAATTCACGACTCGCTGCCCTAATCTCATGACCAACGCCCAATCGATGAGTTTCAGCAACAGAAGAGGACTTCGTTCCCTGCTTCGTGGTTGATTCATTGATCCGATTGACCACTGAGTTTTCTTCCTTTACCGATCCACGATTTCGCTCTCTGAGCTCAAAGGCCGGGCTGGAGACGCGTGGGAAAGACAAGTCAGTATATTCTCCGAAGCGCTATGTTGTGACCACAGTGGTGTCCAGTCAGAGGGTGCTGCTAGGCTCAGACTGGGTGAGTCTCCAAGTACCCCAAGCACCCATGACGGAGTTTCTCTAAAGCATCACAAGACATTTTTGCAGGGAGACCAACTGGAAATTCTCATCAACGGTATTTGCTTTCTGGTCACATCTAGCAATTCGACACCATTTCTAATCCTGGAGGTTAGAGATTTTTTGCTAAAATATTCTTTATAAGCCCTTTAAAATTACCTTGAAGTGATGGATCATAGCAACCAAAAAGACCTTCATTTCCCTACAGCAAGGACAATTAAATAAAACGGTTCTGGACATTTTTTCCCCCTCTAAATTTATAGCTATCATTTGCTGTTTTGTCAGTAGCTAATTTTCTTGTTTTATTTTTTAATGTTCACTCCTTTTTGTATTGGCCAGTCCCACATTTATCTGCAATGGTCTTGTAGTTTCCTAGCTGGAAAGATGTAGCTGTTCCATTCTTGCTTGATTTAATTACCTGAAATACAATATAGGTTTGAACCACAATCTTGAGATAGAATAGAAAAGCTGAGCAAATTTTAATTTCTAGAGAAAACAAAAGCAGTGATCTCATTTATACCAGATCTCATTAAAAGACACTTTTAAAACTGTGTCAAAATTTATTCAGGGACACGTTATGAAAATATTCTGGAAGGGCACACAGACAGGACAGCATCTTGGAAGCTGTCACGAGACAGGTCAGAAACCATAAAAGATTAAAATCAAGGCTGATAAAATAGCAGCTCCCTACCAACAGGGTGATGCAGTGCAGCCTTTCTGACGGCTTGCAGAGTCTGCACTCCATCATAGGGTGTTTGTACGATCTGGTAGATGTATTTTATATTTCACAATGAAACGTGGTCAGAATCTCCCGAGTGGGCAAAGCTCCGGTAATAAATTTGTCACGATGCCATCAATCCAAGCAGAAAGAATCAAGATATGAACATAAAACTTGGAGCATTTCACCCACTTTGGCTGCTGCGGAGACTGGATGGGACCGGTGACACCCCTGGGGTGAGCTCCGGTGCGGGCTGGTGGCTTGTCTGAGGACTGAACACCATAGGAAAGCCCAGTCACTCTCGTCACAGGAACTTGGAGCATCAGAGTTGGGAATAAAGCATTTACACCGTATGTAAGAAAATGGAGCACTTAACTTTCCCTCTTGGGTGGCATTTAGTTTTAAATGAAATTTGCTAAACCCTGAATAGCTACATGGTCCGCAGAGGCCCCGGAGTGTAAAAGTTGTCCCTGGAAAACAGCAGGTTCAGCACCCCATTTGGAGCGGCTGCAGAATTCCGACCTGCTGCAGAATTCCGACCTGCATCAGGTTTGCCTCACCTGAAGCTCCGTTTGTGCCCAAAGTGACTTTCCCTAAGTGCCGACACATGTCGCACATCTCAGCCAGAGGACTGAGGATGGAAGAGCTCATCGCTTGTTTAAAAACTCCTCAGTTATGGGAAATGGAACGTCGACATTAAATGAATCTCTTGATCTCATTTTCTATGCTCGTCTCTGTCCTAGAGCTTTGACACTTTGGTCCCAAAGTCCCTTCAAAGCAGCTGTGTACTTTCCCATCTGAAGTTCTAGGTCATTCATTTTCCCTTAGTCACTCTGCGGGCTCTGATGTCCCTGAACCCAGTGATCAGATCTCAGGTCCTCCCCACTTGACGTCACGACAGCACGGGACACCGCCCATCCCCTGGCCACCACGGGCCACGTTCTGGGGAAAGTGTCATCATTCTTAGTGGCGGGTCACTCTTTCTCAGATCTCTGGATGCTGGACTATCTCTAGGGACAAGCCTGACCTTTAGTCTTCTAGCAAATTTAAATAAATCTATTTTCTTAGCTACATAAATCTATATAAATCGACAGGTAAAAATCCATCTCTAGCTATAAATATATTTATGCGTATTAATCACAAGGTATGCACCTATGCCAGTTTTGCAATGGAGGAAGGGAAGCCTCAGGAAGCTGATGCTCACAGCAGAACAAGATGGCACCGGCCCCTCCAAGTGGCGCCACGGAGTTTTTGTGCTGTTTTCGCCACCAGAATGAAGACTCGTGTGCCCGTGGCGTGGAGGTAGAAGTTAATAAACAATCATAGGGAGCTGACTAGACGTCGTATTGCGTGTAAATACACCGTCACGCAGCGCATGTACAGAGCCCACCCGTTGCCATGATACGGAGACCAGGCGTGAGAAGGCTCACCAAGGAAGGGAACGAAATGCCACCTCTAGAGTGTTTGAAACCTGATTGGAAAGGTAGCAGGCGCCTGCGGTCATTTACGTGATACACAGAGTTCGTCCGGCAGACGGGCTGGGAAGGGCCCTGGTCACCCAGCTCCCACGGAGCGCACAGCCCCTGCAGTGGGAGCTGGGGAGAATGCCTGGGCCGCACCATCCTGCCCCGGGGGACAGGTGCCCGCCCCGTGGGGCCGCCTGTAGCAGGACCCCGGCTGGCTGTGGCCGAGCGGGCTGTGCTGTGACCTCTCCAGGTCAGTGGTGCCTTCTGTCAGGGCCCGGAGGCCCGAGGCCGTGGTGAAGGGTGTTTTCTGTTCACAGCACTTCAGACCTCTGCTAGCTCCATCAAATTCTTGATGGTGTTCTCGGTTCTACAGCTAAAACATTTATGAAAGGATCCTAATCTCCTTTCGGCGCATCGGTAGTCACATGTTATCGCAACACCGGGTTGCATGATCCCCGTGTTGGGGAGCTGCAGTAGGCGGGTGACATCGGCGCAGTGACGTCACCCCCTTGTGAGGCTGCCTGGCCACGTCACCTGGCTGTGAGCTCCAGGCCCTAGCCATGCAGAGACCTGTGTCGGGGCAGTGGGTCCTCCTTGCTCCCCCGAGTCCCCGGGCGCCGCCATGCTGAGGTCCAAATGGTCGTTGAGGTTCCCCTGAATCAAAGCTGCAGCCACCTATCCCTCAGGGCACCATTAACAAGATAACAAATGTAAACCGTCAGGAAACGAAATTCAATTCAATTCTCAGGAAGGTGCCCAACTCTGAATTACTTTCCATCTTTCTTAATGATGTGTAAACGGCATGGTTACTGACTGTCGCTGTTACCCTGTCTCTTGCTATGTTTTCAGAGTAGATTTCAGGGTAATGTCCATGTATTAATCCATGTACGTAAAGTGATTTTTTTTAGAGTTGATGTCAGTAATGCTTCCTATAATCGTGGGCTACTCAAGAAATAGAGGTGATGTGGCTTCTTTATCATGCTTATAGAAAATGCCATTTGCTTAGAAGGTCAAGAATAAAGACATTAAAGACTGAACTATACTCCATATAAGTGGGGGGAAATGCCCTTAATTTAAAAAGTTTGAAATTATGTTAACAGGCTATATTTTAGAACTACGTCATAAAATTGATAAAGTAGAGATGTCTCCAAAGTTGTGAACATCATTTTCCCCTGAAAGATAAAAACAGGCCTCTGGAATTAGGTGAGTTTCTCTGAAACTCTCACTATCTATAAATTTATAAATTAAGTCCCCAAGGCTCTCGGTTAAGGCCTTCCACATTTTCAGTAAAATATATTGAGAAAGCCCACCTCTGCAGAAATGCAAAACTATTTTCAACCCACACATCCTTAAACACTAGCTTTAGGGATTTTTCTTCATATCTCTATTCATTTATGAAGAAAAATACACCCACACAGTCAAACTTCCAAGCATGTAACATTGCATAGTGAAAAGATTCTCCCTTGTCTGCCCTGCCCTCAGTTCTGGGGTTCCATCCCAGCACCCCACAAATAAAGACTTATTTAGTTTCTCATGTTTCCTTCTGGAGTTTCCTAAACAAAACGTTATAGCTACATAACAACACACTGCAAAGGCGTAACTATAAACCACGATTTTAATTTTTAAAAGATGAATGCAGTTATAAAACTATAACTATAAAAATACAGTTATAAAAACATACAGAGTTAAATAAAAAGTTACAAAATGGTGTGGATCCATCTTAATTTTGTATACTTTATGGAGAATCTGAATTTATTTTATTCCATAGCTTTTTGAATGCTATATTAAAATACCAGAATAATAGCGTCATCTTTCAAGTCTTATTTTTTCATAATTTGCTATTGTATCTTAAGAGACGTCATATGAATAGTTTTAAAAATGAGTAAGAAGTTTATCTAAAACAATGGATACCTCTATTGGTGATGCTCTTTTTTAACTCAGTTTTTATTCTGATTCTTTTTAATAATTATGAATTATTGTCTAATGAAAATCATTAAATGTTTTTTCACTTTGACTTTTTACGATCTTTTTTAATAGAATAGGGTTCTCCATTATTTAATTTACTTTTTCATGTTTACTGACTTTCAAAAGTTAAGGTATAAAGCTGAAAATATATAAAAAGAACCAACTCAGGGAGCCATAAAAACAAAATTTCAAATCTTGTCATTTTCCTGTAACTGAGTCATTTTATTCTTATTTTCTTTCTCTCAAGTCTATTCAAACATCAGCAAGTTTCACTTTCCTGAAAGCTGACCATGTACATGCCATTTTCTCATAAATTATCGGGTCTGTTAATCTCAATAATTATTTAAGTTTGTGACCTTTAGCTCAGTCCTGGCAAAGGAGGATGATAATATACAGTGCTGAGATATTTGGCATGTAGCGAAAATGGTTTGCTTTAATTAAAATGTAAGCTATTGTTGGAGAGAAAGGTCACACTAAGAAAATGTCACCGCAGAAGCACATGAACCAGTGTTGGCCACATGTGAAATCTGCAGTCACTGCCTGGCATTTTGAGAGGAAGTCGGAGAACTCGTGATTGTACTTGAACGTTTTGGTGTCTCATGTCGCATTTGTTCACCTCATTCAAGTTACTTTTAATCTGCTAAATGCTAAGTGTAACGCTGCTTGCGTTTTATCCTGGCTACCCAAATGCTCCCCTGGTAAGGAAATGCATTTACACAAAGAGGGAATGTGATTCCCGCTTGATTCACAAGAGGGAACGTTTGAAGGTGTTTCTTGGACCCAAAGCTGATGCTTTATGCTTACACAACAAAGTGGTTGTAACTGTGTAATATACAGCTTTCATTGATGACATAGAAGGTACACAATTCATAATTAACTTGTCAGAAGCAGGGAAACTTGATTCTTCGTATATTTTCCACATTTCATTTAAAAGATTCATCTACCATGTTTTATGGTGCTACTTAGACGTAGGATTTTTTGAGATTCAGATTTTGGCATTTTGTCACTAATAAATCGATAAATAAGATGTCCTGGCATCTGAGAGTGTGTAGAGAAATAGCTCTCTAATGATGGGATAAATTAATGATCTTAATGTAGGTAGGAAATAAGAATTGTTTTCTTCTAAAATTACTCATTTTCACAAACAAGAAGTTCTTCTTGTTTTTTTTTTTTTTGTTTTTTTTAATTCACTGGAAACTGAAGCTGAGCTAAATTGGTATCTGGACGTGTTGGGTACAGGTTGGCGACCCTAACTCAGGTGTTCCATTTCTGCCCTGCTGATTGGGGAAGAAAAGGTTCAAATGCTACTTTAATTATCGTTATCATTAGCAGGGGATTTAGGTTTATTCTTCTGGCTATATTTTGTTCCTTCAAAGAACGAATTTTCCCTTATTACATGTTGACATGATGTCATTTTAATTGGTGAAAGCAAAAGAAAAGAAATAGTTGAATATGTTTTTGAGGTATGACAATGAAGATAGTGTCTATTTTATTATTTGGTATCTCTTTTAATAAAGGCATATAAAAACATTTAATGCCCTGTTTCAAAGCAAAAATTTTATGTGCTGTCTTTTACTTCAAAACCATATTTTTTCTACAAGTTTTATAACTGTTTCTTCTCATAATGAGCATGAAATTTTCACCATAGTCTGTTAACTGCTTCTCATTTATGATGTGTCTATCTCTGTATTATAATATAAATTTTAGATTTATTTCATTTACCTGTATCTACAGTCTTCTGCTCTCAATGCCCCTGTTAATTGATCACATGCGTATTGTTTATGAAATATAGATCAAAACGTAGCCTATCACAGTTATAACAGAACGTCGTATTTTCACTAATTGCTTAATTGCTCCTAAGTAATAGCTCGTGCGGAAGAAACAGGAGCACTCGGATGAGATAGTGGGCCCTCTGGCTGGGTTGAAAGGCTTTTCTGTTTATTGAGGGAATAACATGGGTTATCTGTTTACAGACATGTTCTCTGGAGGGAATGTCAGCTTCTCTTCAAAGACAACCTACGTTCCTTGGGTGGGAGCAAAGTTCCAGAAGGCAGCTTGCTCCGGCAGTACGGGAAGATGTGAGCGTTTGGGTTGCGTCCGGCCTCAGGGGAGGTCGGAGCCCGAGGGGGGGGTGCCGGGCGGGCGGTTTGGGCCCCACCCTGGAGAAGACATGGAGCATTGCCGCTCCTTCCTCTAGAAACGATTCAGCTGTGCCCAGTTCGAGACTTGAGGGTGATCACACATCCCTGCGTTTACAGGAGCTGAAAATAAATTACGGTTTGTGTTGAACTATGTCGTCAAGGGCATCATTGCTCGGTATTTTATTAAGATACTCAATTGATTCATTAATCAGATATTGTCTGCAGTCTTCAGGAGCTGTTCTAGGCAGTAAGAAGTCAATGGTGACAAAGAGGGAGAGGCCCCTGACCTCAGAACTTAGGTTACAGTTGGGAGAAACACACACTAAGGAGCTAAAAATAACTATAACAGAAAAACATGAAGCAGTGGAAAGGACTACACAGGTCATTTTAACGGAGACCTGGGGGGTATCGGTGGGTCATTCTCTTTAGAGGGGCGCCCAGGAGGGGCACTTCTGCAGAGTCTACATTTGGGCAGGTGAGTTATTCACAAGTGCCCTCAGATGGAAACAGGCAGAACAATCGGCTAGAACAAATCGAAAGCCGGTCCAGGGGCGCCCAGGAGGGGCACTTCTGCAGAGTCTACATTTGGGCAGGTGAGTTATTCACAAGTGCCCTCAGATGGAAACAGGCAGAACAATCGGCTAGAACAAATCGAAAGTCGGTCCAAGTTACTGTTTTAGAGAAACGGGGAGCAAAGCTGTGGCCCGACGGGACGCGCGGGTGACGAGAGGTGTGGCATCGGCGGCTGGAGGGGGTGAGAGCCGGGCGGGGAGGAAGTGGGTTCAAAGGCGTGAGTGTGGCTGGCGCTCTGTGCGGAGCCCGAAGTCCTGGCAACTGGGCGTCTGACGGATGTATTGGTAAGGCCACACCAGATTCTGTAAGGTTATCGATGAAGGTGAAAATGTGGACACAGGGCCGTCATTTGGGACGAGGTGAAAGTCCCCACGGGGTCTGGACGAGAAGGTCCTCGGTGAGACAGAAGCGTGTGGATGCGTCAAAACCGTACCTACTTTGTGCCAGGTCAGCAAAAGATGTATTTTGGGGGTGTCGCCGAGTTTTAGTAATTAGTCTGTGTGTGCGGGGAGACAGGAGAGCTGGGACGTGGCCGCCGCAGATGCAGATACTAAGGTAACGACGGTGTGACTCACCGCGTGTCCTTGGTGGGTGCGGGGGAGGCCGGGCGACACACTCGCTGTTCAGCGAGTCCAGGGCTCAGTTCGGGGGGTCCCGTCAGCGCAGCAGGCTGAGGACAGCCCGTCAGCTTTCCAGTTTGTGAAGCTGAGCAGGAAAGGAAGGAGAAGATACTCAGGGATGGAACAGCCGGTGAATGAGGAGAACTAGCGATGTACGAAAGCCAAGAGAACATGGTGTTTCAGTCAGGGTGGAGCTGCTGCCTTTGGGGATGGTCCCGCAAGAATAATAAGTGGGGAAAAAACTCAAAAAATGTGTCGTACCCAGGCGGAGACCATGGATGATGTGGTTAAGGGGAACCCCGCAGGGGCAGGGAGGAGAGAGCCCACCGAGGGGACGTCCGGAGCCGGGAGGGAGGGGCCTGGAGAGAGAAGTGACAGTGCCTGCTGGTTAGTTCGTCCCTAGGTAGTTGGTGGTCAGCTGTCGTCAATGGGAGGTCGTTCAAAATAAAGCGAAATTAGCAAGCATCCACCCTGAGCCAGAAAGTGTTCAAAAGTAGAACGAACTCACAGTAACTGTTGTCAACGTGGCCAAGGAGAGTTGTTAACACAAAGCCAAACAGCTCTTTACAAAGGTAGCACACGACGCAAAAATCCAACGTCTTAAACACCGGACCGACATGTTACTCCGTAAAGTGTCCTTTGGGGTCCCATGATTGGCAACCGTACGGGGATATTACTGACAACACCTCCCTGTGGCCACATGGTGGGTATTTCACAAGGGGCCGGCAGGGTCGGGGAACACACGTGATTGGGGTGGCGTTCACACGTGTAAGTGGCGTGCCCGGCTGAAGCGGTGGCGCCTGGAGGGAAAGTGCAGCGGAAGTGCCACGAACTCCCGGGAACCAGAGAAACACGAGACAGAAGGACAACCCACCAGGCGTTTCCGTGGGTCCGGCACCCACGTGTGCACACGCTGCTGTGTAATTAAACATCGCTGCGGGGGGGGCTTCGCATCGTTTATCCTGCCAGGAAACGGTCCTGTCCCCATCGCCGCCCGCCTCCCAGGCCTGGTGCAGCCGGCCGTGACCCCGCGTGGGCGAAGCAGGTCACGGATAAGCAGGGCCAGGGCCGTGGCCGGTGCAGAAGAGTGACTTCGCACCCTGGACATTAATAAAAATGAGCCTGCGCAGTTCCAGAGCAGGTCATCCACAGGTGACTGACTGTTTCTGTTGTCCACGGCAGGGCAAGTACACGCTAGTGGGGACACAAGGACAGGCCACTTCAAACCATAGTCGTGCACAGACCCGCCTCTCTGCATCTGCTGGCTATTCCCGTGTTTTGTCTTTATTTATTAAGCAAGAGCAGGATTTAAGGAAAACTCAGACTTTGGGGAAACTCGATTTATAACGTGGGTCAGGGGCTGAATGTCCTCTCGAGGCTGTGCAGGGTGAAGGCACAGATCTCACATCTGTACACTTCGCTAGAAAATGGGTCCATGTGCTACTGAGTTAAATGTATAATTTAAATTACCACTTGTTACCTGATTATAGAAAGATATAAACTCACAGACTAGGAACGCAGGTAACTGTCATGTCGTGTAGGGCAAAAGTAGGCTTGCAATTGTGAGTATGAAAATGAATACAATTTTTTAAAAGATTTTACCTATTATTTTTAGACAGAGGGGAAGGGAGAGAGGTAGAGAGGGAGAGAGACATCCATGTGTGGTTGCCTTTCACCTGCCTCCAGCTACAGACCTGGCTGGAGACCTGGCTTGCAACCTGGTTATGTGCCCTGACTGGGAATCGAACCAGTGACCTTTGGGTTCCCAGGCCAGTGCCTTATCCACTGCGCCACCAGCCAGGTCCAGAACTATGTTTTTGTTGTTTGGGTGCTGTTGAAATTATGCTGTTCATTTTAATTTTCCTATACCTTTATGATATAAAATCATGACCGAGAATGTTTCAGCTCTCTTGAGAGAAAGACTTGGAATAAAAAGTGAATTCGAGGTGACATCAAATTTAATCTAATTACAAAAGACTTGATGCTCAGATAAGACTAAGGAAAATTCCAAGGTTCCTTGTACAGACTTACCAAGAAATATTAGATTTGCAAAGACCTAGGCAATGCCACAATGGATTCAATCTCATGAATAAAGGTGATTTTCAAAACAGTGCCCAGTTTGCAATTTCCACATATTTAACATATTTGCAGCCCAATGATAAAAATACAGCATGTTGACGTTTTTGTACATATTTCTGAAGGTCTGCATTTCCAGCTTTGAGCTGATCTTCACCCCAGGTGCCCCTACACCTTTCTTCTGCCTGTTCCTGTCACCGGCATCAGACTCGGTCCCCCAGGTGTGATTCCGCTGCCTGAGGGGGGTTAGATCTCCCTGTGCCACAGGGTTTCAAAGCCCCAGGTGGGCTTCGGAGCTGGTTCACCATTTCACCATGGTACTGTATTTCACAACAGCAGGAATTACTCCGTCACCACACGAATAAACAAGGTGCAGTTCTTTTGCCACAATACCATACGTCATCTTCCTTCTCCAGCTCGGCTTCCAGGTTTTCTTCTGCACATGGTATCATGGCTCCGTTTACGCTTACATGTTCTTATCCTACGCAAATCAATCCGGTATTTGATTCCTTTACCCCAGGAGTTACTTTTTCTCAGACACCCACCCGTCCATCTGCTTTTAAACGTTCCTGTACTTGTACAAAATGACGTTTTCAACCAGCCTCTGTCCCTAGTAACTTGATGTGGGCACCCGGCTACTTCACTGGGTGTCTGAGCGACTCCCACCTGAGAACAGACGTGATTTCTCTACAGGTGGTCTCCCCTCCCCCCATCATGACCAAATTCCCATCGTGCGTTCCGTGAGGAAAGTGTATGGGAGAGTTTCATCAGCAGTGACCTTCAATGCTGGCTTCCTTCTCCTCCATAAGTGACCGACCACCTAGGGTCCCCGAGCAAAAGGTGTTCACACGAGATGGGAGGGACAGGCACCCCTCCCACCTCCCTGGCCCCCTCTCCTTAGCGGGCGCTTCTCCGGCCCCTCGTCCACTGCGGGCTGTTCCCCATTCCCTTTCCTTCTTCCTGGGCGAGTGGCCTGGTGGATGGCTTCCCCCGCCATGTGTCAGCCATGACTCCCAAGTGTGTATCCAGTTCACGTATCTTTCCTTAACTGCCCAGAAGATGCTCTCAACCTCTGCATCTCACTGAATCTCAGAGTCGGCAAGTCCAAACTGTCACGTAGGGTGTGTCCTGCACTGATGACACGTCAACCAACCCAGCCTGCCACGGCCCACACCCAGGATTATCCTGAACTGCCCGGGCCCCCTTGTCCCCACCACCTCACTGTCACAGTAGGGACTGAACGGTGACTCGGAAAGAAGTGTTGAAGTCCTAACCCTGGCCTCCTGTCATGTGACCCTGTCTGCAGACCGGGTCGCCTGTGAGGTCACGGCAGAGTCGGGTGGGCCCTGGATCAGGTGGGGAGAGAAGGGCTACACCCCAGAGGGTGGCATTGCACTGTGGGCCTGGTGGCAGAGGGAACATGGCCGCCAGCACGGGGTGGCCAAGGGCACCAGGGACCCGAAGCTCAAAGACACAGGAATGGTTCCTGCCCAGATTTTTCAGAGAGAGGACAGCCCTGCCGCGCCTTCACTTTGGACATCCAGCCTCTGCGGCCGCAAGAAACCGTTTCTGGGTTGGACCCAGATGGTGCCTCTTGATTGCGGTGACCCTAAGGCTGTTACTCTTTATTTGCATCTTTTCTGCTTCCTCAAATCAAGATCTCGGGGGCCGGGGGGGGGGGGTTGTTGTTTTGTTTTTTTTAAAGACCTTATTTATTATTTTCAGAGAGAGGGGAAGGGAGGGAGGCAGAGAGGGAGAGAGACATCCATGTACCATTGCCTTTCAACTGCCTCCAGCTACGGATCAAGATCTCTCGGTTTTGGTGGGGTTTTTTTTGTCTCTACTATTTCTCAGTGCATCTCTCCATCCGTCCTCCAACAATACCTTAAAATATTTGCGGCTCCTTGGGGCAGGCAGGGCACACTTCACGTTTCTTCACGGAGCTGCCAGCCAGCCTCATCCGTTGTCACACCGGGGCCGCCGTCAGGCCAGCCGCTGACACTCCCTGCTTCTCCCACGGGTTCCTGTCACACCTGGGGAGGACGGAGCAATTCCCTCGTTTCTAAGGCAACCGCCTCTCCTCCACCCCGACCCCTTCTGCTCCCCATACTACCGGGTCTCACGGCTGAGCCGGAAAGGGGTGTAATAGGCGAGAAGAGCCCCGCTCCTGAGCTGGGTTGGGTTTCTAGTTACAGGGTGTCCAAAACCAGGGCCACCTCACTTTTATTGTCATTGCATCTGCACGTCCGTTTCCTGCTACACTGGTAGCACCGAGGACCCAGGGGGTCGGGGTCCGGAGGCTTATCTTTCTGGTTCTGGGGGAGCATCAGGTCTGCACGGATGCCACCTGACAAATGCCAGACCCCGGACCTGACAAGCCAGGCACCTCTGCGTGGGCGTCCTGACTAGCCTTCCCTCTGCAGGAACCCCTGTTCTCGAGCAACTAAGAAACTCGAAATATATCGCATGTTAATAAGAATGACACAGGGACGTAAATGATGGTTCTTTCATAAACCTGTATTTTACAACAGCTAATATTATGTTTTAAACGATGCTAAAATAGGTATAAATCCAGATGGAAGAGTTTTATAGATGTAAAAATAGAAATAGGTGTCCCAGAGAGGATATACATCACCTATGTGAAAAATACTTTCAGATGTGTAAAAGTATAATTAAAAAACAAAGAAAAGAATAAATCATGCTTTCAGAAGCAATAAATATAACTTCTTTTTGAGTTAAAAAAATAAAATTCCATGGAAATTGCTTTAATTTTTAAACCACCTCATCTTACCAGTATAAATCACTTTAATAAATGAGAATAAAAAAAAGCATTCAAGAAACTATGGGTTTGGTGCATGTTCTGCAAAAATGAGAATAAGTTTTCAACTTTCTTTTTTTAATTTAATTTTATTGTGGTTATATTACATCCATCCCCTCTTCCTCCCCTCTGTCCCCTTCCCCACCCACCCACACCCCCCAAAGTCAATCCCACTTGTTGTCCGTGTCCATGGTTCTTCCACACTAGTTCCTTGACTGAACTGCTCCCCTTCTTTGCCTCCTCACCCCCCTCTCCCCTCCCCCCTCCCCTAGTTTTTAAACTTTTTTACAACCTTCCTGCCCCACCTGCCTGGACACCCAGTACGTCACGAGCTGGGGTGGGACTGTGGACAAGGGGGTGGTAACTGGGGGGTGGCATCAAACAGCAGTCGGGGTTCCGGGTTGAGCACCCCATCTGCTCCCTGTTCCTTGGGGAGCCTGTGAAGCACAGACTTCGGTTCACACGGCCCCAGGGAGGCCGTGCCAGGCGGCAGCGGGCGCTGGGCACCTTCTCAGCGGGTTGGGCACCTGCCCGGCCGCCCGCCAGGTGCATCAGCCTCTGTGTGGGCAGGAAACACGGTTTAGGGGACAGCAGGGGCTGTGCCCCATTTTAGTTACCCAAATCATTATTTAGTATGTCATCATGACGACATGGGCCTTACCCTTTCCAAAATTAACAATTAGGTTTAGAACGTAGGTGTTAGAATAAATAAGTTACTGTTGAAAGCAACGACGTGACGTTTTAACAGTTTTAACAATTACATGTGGGAATAGACTATGATTGGAAATATCCTACCTTGAGCTACAGGTCGCCATGTCAAAAGTAATGAAATGAGAAGAGGTGGGTCGGGAGGAAGAAAAGGAACTAAGTTACAGCCCAGACCTTGGAACAGTAAAACTCCGTGGCTCTCAGAGGTAAACCCAGCATGACAGTGGCCACCTGGGCCCCCGTGGGTGCCTGGGACTCTTTGCCCCCACCCTTCTCAGCCATGCAGCTGGGCATTCAGGCCACCCAGGATTACACCCAGGGACATGAGGCCCAGAGAAAGGGCATGCCACTCACCACTCCAGTGTCACCCTTGTAAATCTCCGAGCTGAAGATAGTGCCTGACAAATAACAGAAATCCACAAGATTTGCCAAGTTGAAGAAAAAGGAAGGTTCTGGTCTAGGCCAGTGAGCATGTGGGAACTAACTCATTCCCCACATAGCAATCTACTAACAGAGTAGGTTACATTTTCTTCCACCCTGATTTGTGTCCACAGATAAAGTGTTCCTGATTTTTACAAATTCCTGCCATTCCTGGCAATGCCTGTCCTATTACGCTTCGAGCCTTTATCTATGGGTCCTGATTTTCCCCAGATTTAACTAGACTATGAACACCAAAGAGATTTTTCTGAAAGATTATATTCATTATTTTTGGAGAGAGGGGAAGGGGGTGGGGGGAGAAAAGGAGAGAAACATCCATGTATGGTTGCCTTTCACCTGCCTCCAGCTACGGACCTGGCTGGAGACCTGGCCTGCAACCTGGGTATGTGGCCTGGCTGGGAATCAAACCAGTGACCCTTTGGTTCATAGGCCGGTGCTCAATCCACTGAGCCACCAGCCAGGACCCCAAAGATATTGTTAAACATGTTGGAAAAAAAGGATTACCAAGCAACTATCACACTTCACTCACTGTGCAGAGTTAGAGACTAAATGTGAACGATCTCGTTTGCAAGCTCATGGTGACACTGAAAAGTGACAAAGGACTTGAAGCAAGGACTGGTGACAGGGGCTTTATGCCTTTAAGAAACAGCCACCTGATATCAGAAATTGAACTTGTGCAAGTCCAGAGAGAGAAAATCCCACAAAAGTCAGGAATTTAAACAAGATGAGTGGAATTAACGGAAGAACAGGAGCTACGGACATGTAAGAGGGAATGCTGCACCCAGTGACTCATGGAATGAGGGTAGAACAGGGGAGAGAAGAGTCGTATTGACCCTGAGAATGAGTTGAGAAACGGCAAAGCTATAAAATAGAGATGAGGATGAAATGCTGGTTCGGTTGCTCAGCCCTATTTGGATTAGGTTAAATTTCTGACATTGATATGCAAATGAAAATGCCGGTCAGAACCGTTGGGGATGAAGCCCAGGTCGGGAGGCCCCGGAGTGGAACCAGGCAGGGCAGATAGAGGTCGGGAAGAGGGGGTGAGAAGCAGGAGAAGAGGCCCGGGTGGACTTGAACTTGCAGGCTTTGAAAGGGAGCAGGAAAGAAGAATTCGAAGAGCTCACCTGCGCAGGTTTTCCAGGCTGTCTGGTGAGGGCAGGAGAAAGGAGCCAGGGAAGGAGAAATACATGGTCAACGGGAAAACGTAGGGAAATCTTGTTGCTCTTAGGAATTGCATGTGGTATGCCTCAGACGTTTCCCGCATTTAAGTGGAAATTGCTCTGATTGATGACTGCCTAATATATCAATAATGCACTTTAAGTTTTGTGTTTTCATGTTCTACGGCTCAGCGCACCAAGATTTATGACCACAATAGCTTCATTGTCTCGTATGAAGATCACCGTGTGAGATGTTAGCATTAGGCTCTCCGAGTCTCTTCATCAGCTTCTGATTATCTGCTCATTTCATCAGTGCTGGGTAAATACCGCTCTGACACCTGCTTTGACTATGAGGAAAAGAGGGGGTGGTGAAGGTGTATCACCTCCTTGCAAAAAATAATAAACTTAGTAAAACAGAGATAACTGAAGCCTAGTTGACAGCATTGTTCATTCTATGATGACACTTTACTTTTCCTTGAAAAGGAACCATCTAACGTCTTACGTTGACTCAGACGGTCAACACGTTGGAAAGAGAGTCAACGTGTGGATGGTATGTTTGTCTGTCACGAGAAGCTATCATTTGGAAGTCCCCGAAACATGGACGACAAAACCTTTTTTGAGAAAGAAACGCTGTGACTTCTCCAAGAATAAGAGGAAGAGAAAAAGCAAACAGAAACTTGGACTACTTGTGGCCAAATTGGGACCGTCAGCAGAAGAGACGCAGGACAGAACGGAGGTGCCGGTCATGCATAGCGTGTGTCGCATCCCATGACAGCCAGTGTGGGTTAGGAAGGGCGGGGACGTGGGGCCCACGGGGTACCGAGGGGGGGGAGAGAAGCCACGTTGAGCTGATGCGGAGAACTCGTGGGAAGGGCTGAGGAGAGACGTGAGTAATTGTGCAGTAAAAACCCTTCTTTTTTCAAGTGTCTTTTTGAGAATCCAACTTTAGACGATTAGTACTGTCAAATCAACAAATCTGGACGTAAGAGATACTTTATTCAAGGGACTATCCCAACAGGAAGAATTTTTGCCGGAAAACACCCTACCAGTTAGACGAACCACTCCCCTGTCTTGGGAGAAATTAGGTCAGATCACGTAACCCTGTGCTCTTGTGATGAAATCTGACCGTGCGAAGGAAAGGGAGCACTTGGTCTGCTGTTACAGCCCAGACGGAACCAGTGAGCAAAATACGTGAGCTCGCTTCGGCGCTCTCGTGGACATGCACATCTTACGGGGTCCCCAGCGTCCTCGTCGGTGCCGCACGCTCCTGCTCTCAGCACCGATGTGCCCGGCACCTGGGAGGGGTGTTGGCCAGTCAGGGAATGTCCACGCAGGGCAAGGGCCCGGGCACCCCGGGGACTGAGCAGGATCAAGGTTCAGGAAAAAATGCTTCCTCAACCTTCTGCCTTTAAAGGCTCAAGTCACGAGTCTGAAGCCCTTCTGATTCCACTTGTCTCACTCGAGGAAGCAGAGAGTTTCCCGTCACCCGCTTCCTGTCCCGCGGGGGATGGGCTGCGCCCCTGGCCGTGACTCCCAGCGCTTCTGACCCCCCCAGCTCTGCACCCAGGTCTTGCCGCTGCCCCCCAACAGCTGCGCAGGACGGCTCTCACTGTCTCGGCCTGCAACCTGTCCAGCAGGAGAGGTGTGGGGCTGCTAGCCCTCGGGTCAGGGGGTTCTGGGGGACAAGGCGAGAGAGGCAGCTCTGCTCTGCACCCCAAGTGCCCTGCACCTGGCAGGGTGCCCTGCATCGGGCACCGTTCAAGTTTTAACGATTGGGACAGCGGCGCAGTCTGAGGGGAAGATGGATTGATTTTAGCAAATTGGTGAACTCTGGCTTCAGGCGAGGGATAAAAACCTTACTTCTCAAATCTGAGGTTATTACTTTTCATTTGTTTTTATTGATTAGCTGTCAGGGATAAGATCTTGCCTCTCACAACAAGACAGGTGCTGGTGGCCATTTTTCCCTCCTTTAAAAGCTTTTGCAGAAGCAGCTCATGGTGCATAGAAACAAAGGCGATGGAAATGAAAACAAATACTCATGCCATTTTGGAAATGGCACCTAGATGTAGATTATTGAAGTATTAGAATTTTTACTGGCTCAGAAGGATAAATTTAAGAGACAATAATGAAGCATGCTTTTCATGGGTAACCCTTACATTTTTATAAGTGCATAATATATATTTTAAAGGAAGATACATTATAAAATATATTTTTAGAAACCCTTCTTCCATCTCCCCTCCACAACGCGGCTTTCTTAGGGAAGGAAGAACAAAGCATAAATAACTCATTTGTTAGCAGGTCATTGTACCAGCCTTTCCACTAATGGCCCTGAAAACAATAATCACAGTGGCCAGGAAAGGAAGCAAGGGGACAGATTCTCTTATATAAATAATCGTGCAAGCGAGAGTAAAATGAAATTAAGAAATACATATAATATGAAAGAAATCTTACAGCATGAGAAATAAGAGAAGGTTGTGGTGTAATGTTTGTATTACATTGATGTATTTTTTTGGAAAAAAATAAAAGTAAATACAAAATGAAAGAGATTTCCAAAAAGGGAGCCCTATAATGGTCAAAGATGCTATGCACACGCAGTGGTTTCATTGGCACATGGAGTGCCACGTCTCTGTGTTACAGTTCCTGTGTGACCGTGGTTCCATCCAGATGACAATCGGGGTTCGGGCACCACAGCCTGGAGGTACGAGCTGGCCCCCAGCAAGCTCAGGTGTTTTCGAACTTTGCAGACCAACTTTCCGTGGGGACCCATGTGGCAGACCCTGGTGCGTCAGGGCTCACTGTACTATTGGGGGTCCCCCAGATTGATATTTGTGTGCATAACCTGTGCGAAGACTTACTGTGCTGAACTGGAGGTAACGTAAATGCTCGAAGCTTGATGATGTATTTTCCATCAGCGGTAAGTGCAACCGTTTTCCAGAACAAGGACCAACAACCTGTTTTTAAGGAAATGATGTTTAATTACTGCCAACGCAAAATGCCTCAAAAGTCATAATGATCATTAAACTATCGTTCTTTTTGTCCATAGAGACTTCCCATAGGGTGTAGGGCAAGGTTGGGCAACCTTGTTTATTTTCTTCATTTGCATCATGGAGGAGAATTTAAAAACAGCATTTTAATATTAGTATATATTATTTTCACGCCTCAGATGATATCACTTTATATATATACACATAATATGCTATTCTGAATGAGGCTGAGTATACAGCAAGTAGACTAAAACAATTCAAATACATAAATGAAATGGTGATACTTGCAATTATTTAATGAAGTCTCTTTCCTCTAAAGTGACACAGTGAGGGAGGGTGGGCCTGGGTGGAGGTGGGGTGGGGACCAGGTGCCAGCAGCGTGGGCTCTACTGAGGACTGGATCCCCGAGCTCACCCAACAGGTGACGGTGAGATGCTGTGTGGCTGAGTGGGGACGTGCTGGGGCCCTGGGCCAGACCCCCAGCAACACCGAGGTATCCAGCATCCCGGGGACCCCAGGAGAGATGAGAGGGTCATGAAGGTGGGCACTCTGAGCCCTGGTGCCCCCACTGCAGACGTGGCAGAGAACAAGACCCAGGCACCTGTGCAGCCTACAGCCAAGGCCCTGGGAGCTCAACTCCGTGTGGGTGCAGAGCCCAGGGCTCCGGCCACACCGGGTACGAAGGGGGAAGAGGGAGAAGGGGAGAGGCTGGCAGGTGGCCGGGTGCACGGGCTGCAGCAGTGGCACCAGCTCTGCGGTGGAATGACCCAGGGAGCCCAGTGCATGGAGGTCGTGATTGGCACACCAGTTTCATGAAATTCAAAAATACACGTTTTTAGCCCTGGCTGGTGGCTCAGTGGATAAGGTGCCAGCCTGCTATCCCAAAGGCTGCTGGTTCGATCCTCAGCCAGGGCACATAACCAGGTTGCAAGCCAGGTCTCCAGCCAGGTCTGTGGCTGGAGGCAGGTGAAAGGCAACCATACATGGATGTCTCTGTCCCTCTCTGCCTCTCTCCTTTCCCCTCTCTCTAAAAATAATAAATAAAATCTTTTAAAATACATATATACATTTTTTCTACTGTCTTAAACATTTGGATTCTAAGAGTTTGCGATTTTTAAGGAGAAGGGTGGCGCAGAACAAAATGGGCCCTCCCAACCCCAGTTGCATTTGGTGGAACAAAAATCACAAGCTATCTGCTGAGTCACACCACCCCTCATCGGAACACATTTCAATGAATACGATTTTCAGTAAAGCAATTACAGACCTAACACAAGAATTATATTAGATGAGGCGTATAGATCACCCGGCCGGGGACGCTTTCCCGCTCTCCAAACGGTCATGTGTGTCCCGCTCTTACGCAACTCGCTCAACCCACTTTTCTGTAAACGTCCAAAATTGACTGGTAGAAATTGCTAAGTAATAAGTGCCGTGAAATGACGGTCCTTCCTGGAGAAAGCGCGGTGAACTATGAATAAGAAATGACTGCACTAAATTTTTAATTCCACCACTTACCCATCATGACTTAGACAAGCCATTTAATAGTTTTTCCTTCTCATTTTCCTCTGTCAAGGATAGATAAAGCCAATTTTCCAGAATATTTATCCAAGGTTTTTTACATTAACATGCAGCCTAAATGGCTGTAAAATTCCGACGGAAACGGTGAGCCGCCGTGCGAGATGACAGCTGCCACCTGGGTGCTTGTCACGATTATTCTGTTCGCTGAGCGGCCAACACCCTAACTCAGCGATTTTCTCACGACACCAGGAAATGTTCTGTGTTTTGCCCAGCTGGCAAAAACCTAGGTGTCATTTTTATTCACGCCCCCTGGATAGCCGTGGTTGCGTTGGCCTTGTTGGTGTTTGAGTTGATATTTTAAGGGGAAGGCGGTCAGTGCCGGAAGGGCCAGGGTGCATGTGTTGGAACCCCCACGATCCACGGGTTGAAAATCGTGACCCCAGCTGAGCGAACGGAGCCTTAATTTACAGATCTTCTTGTTTTCCTATGCCAGGCACTTAACATGCGTCCTATTCTTTTTTTATCTTTACATCATTTAAAAAATCACATTGTGAGACATACATTTTCTGCTTCCCTCTCACGTGTGAAGAAAAGAAATAAGGGACGTCTTCACGACCTGTCAACAAACGCTCAGTTTACCATATTTTTTTTTCTCACCGAAGCCCCTGGGCCTCTGTTGTCAAACGTGTGGCCAAGTGTGTCACTGGTCTTTCTGGGAACGACCTGTGACGACAGGGTCTCCCGTTGCCACCAACTGTCCTGGATGCCAGGATCTGAGAAATGCCCGTTCTTGAGGACATTTCTGTTGGTGGCACCTTGACGCATTCAGCACTCACTGAAACAAAGAGAGAAAACTTGTGCTCCGTCATCAGCGGCTTTAGAAGGAGATGCAGGAAGAGGTGACAACGGAGTCCCTTCACTTCAGAACTTGGAAGACCTTTGCGCTCCCATCTGAAGGACCAGGAAAGAGGCCATGGAGCAGGGTCCCCAGGGCAGCTGCAGGGAGTGGGGGTCTGGCAGGAAGCATGTGTCATGTGGGTGAGCATCTCCTCTGCGGCTGATGCCCCACAGCCTCAGTTGTGAGTGACAGCACAGCAGCACCAAGAAGGCGTCCCTCTTGGAGACCTTGTCCTCTCCACTCAGACAAGGGTGCCGGCCACCACCTGTGGAACTCAGGGCACGGCCGCTTTCTTCCCCAGAGCCGTGACCTCGGACAACAGCTCTGTGCAAGAGAATAAATGCGTGTTAATCCACTCCCAGGTGGGTGCTGCCTCACTGCCCCTTCCCTCCCCTCCGGCCTCCGTCCTTCCCCCGAATTTCAATGAGTGGTAGGAGGGGGTCCCACCACCAATAAGCACACACCAGGGTGCCCACGAATTCAGCCCCATCTTGCCGGTTCCCACCCACAGGTGGCAGGGCGAGGGCTCCGTCCCGCTGGACACCCCGCCCTCCACAGAGGCCGCAACCCCGGGTCCTGTCCTGTGGTTCCGACTGGCTGTAGTCACGTGTCCCCCATGCCTGGTTGGGCTCAGTTCATTTTCCAGCGTGGTTCAGAACTCAGAGAGCTTGTTACAAACCGGGTTTCCGGGTTGTTCTACGGGGGTGCGGCTCGGGGCAGCAGATGGAGGACGGGGACAACGGAGAGGCCTCCCACTCGGCCTCCAGACCTGCAAGTGAGGACATCTGTCCATCGGTCCATCCTGTCCTTGTGTTTCTTTCTCCAGCCTCAAAAACACCACGCTGGGGCAATCAAACATTGCCGGTCATGCTCCGACTAGTGGACGGGGTTCCCAGGGGCCCCCAAAGCACCCGCACCTGTGTTTCCACTTCTTTATTTACCGCCTGTGACTGAAAACAACAGATTGGATTGTTTTTACGTGGGCTACTCTCAAGCAAACCAAAGTCAGCGCCGCCAGGATATGAAAGTCGTGCAAAAAATGAAGACGTTTGCGTCTGAGAACATAACTGTAGCAACAATCAAAATAAGGGGTAACGGTGAAAAAGAATGGTACATGGATTTCATGTAAGTGTGTGTAGAAAATTGTAAAAAGGTTTAAATCCATTCCTGACTTCCCACAGCATGAAATAATCTAAGCATGTAAGTTGTGTTGGTACGAAAGACATCACGGCTTTAGGAAATATCCGTGAGGTGACACACGAAAAATACATGCCTGTGTTTCTACGTGCATGTTTGTGTTTGTCACGTTGTCAGAGGTGTTGTCCACCTCTGTTGGAGTGCGAATTCGAAGTGGGTAAATCATGGACATCCCCCATGCAAACAGTAACGTGTATATAATTACTTTTTACCCTACAGTGGAAATTAATGATCTCTTAAAAAGGGTATTTGATTTTCTTTCAGAACCCCCCTGAGGTTAGCTTATGATACTTCTTTTCAATCCTTCTGTTTACTTAAGAATTAAAAAATTCTTTCATCTTTGGCAATGGGTTCTTTGAAGTTTCGGTTTTCTGCTTGTTGTTCTAATTTTCTATTTCCCACTTCCAGTTTTCAGTTACAAGCGCACCCCAGGTGACCACATTGAGTGCGGGTGAAGGGGTCTCACCCCTGTGAGCACAGGGCCAGCCTCCTCAGGGGACGACCCCCTTTGCTGATTCTGTTTTTATTTATTTGGGCATCGCAGGTGGACACGGACTAAACCCACACATCCTGTGATTCACCCCCAGATAGATGTGGATTCAGGTCACTTACTCACTGTGTTCCCGGCCCTGTACCTTCAGCCTCAACTTTCTATGGGCTCTGTTGTGGCTGCGTTTCTGTTACCTGCAGATGGACGCACGGGGCCTCCGCACCTTCATCCCGGGACGGGGGGGAGATGGAGGAAAAGCTGAAAACCTGAGACTGTCACAATTCTGTTCATCTGCAGACGACTGGCCTTCCGGTCGGCGGTCACCATCAGCTTCAAGTTTCCGGAATCCTGCCCTGGAAGGCGGGGCCCGGGACCCTGCAGCGAGGGGTCATTCAGAACTTGACAAGACAGCCATCGTTCACCTGGGGGGATTGTCACACTGGCCTTTCTCTCTCCGACACGCTAACAAGTTATTGCAGGCGGTGACGGCCGTCAGGACCGACTCAGAAACGGTGCAGGTCGCCCAGGACTCAGGGCATCTCGCCGCCCCGACGCAAGTCGCTGCCTCTGCTTCAGGTGCGGGTTGATCCAGCGTCCTAGCAGCAGAGGGGCCTCGGGCCACCAGCACGTGGGGAGCCGGGACCCCCGTCCGCACCAGACGAGGCCCAGCACCAGCTCTCCCCCACGGTCACGTCTCATCTCGACTCCCTATTGTTGAAATTAAGATTAGGTTTCGGACCCAAAACACGTCCTCACAGGCGCTAGCCTCGCTCGGTTGTTTGCTGTTAATAACCACCGGCTCTCATGAAACTATTCGTCACCCCCAAACGCCCGGGCCTGAGCTCATCTCCGACTCCCGGTGGAGGGGAGGCACTTCGGTGCCTCCGTGCGGCAACGGGACCGCAGCCCCGCTGGGGACGCGTCATCCATCGGGTGACAGGACAGCCGGGCTCTGCCGTTTTGAGCCGTTTGGGTGAATTGCAGAGATGGGTGCGGGAATGACTCGCTTGCTGGCTCTGGCACGAGCCTTGTCAGCACCGAGGGTTCTGAACACACATCGTTAGCGGCCGTCTCTGCTGACAGGTCTGCAATTACAGGGCACGCGCTGTCGCGGGGGCTGCGGGTCACGTCACCTGCACGGGCACGTGGGCCAGAGGGCCGTAGGAAGCACTGTTTAATATTCAATCATTTATTGAACTTCGCGCTCATTCATTTCCTTTCTCCCACGGGGCACAGGCTTGCAAATGATGAGACATAAATATTCCCGCGCTTGGTTTTCTTTGCGCGTGTTTGCCCAACATTGTACGTGTCATTGAATCATTCCAGGAGTTATGCAAAATTGATTCTTATGAAAAGAAGCATCTGGTGACATAAATAATGTTCAAAAAAAAAAAAAACCCAGAATAATTTATGACACCTAAGACATGGCATCTGGCGAACTTTAACTCACAGTGATAATGGGAAATGTCGCTCACCCTGCGCAGGTTGGAGGAGAATGCGGAGATGGGGGGTGCATTATAAATTAGGTTTAAATTATTTATGAAATGGTAACTCGACTACCTCATTAGCCTGTGCGAATTGTCCATGTATTAACCACCAATCCCGATTATGTAGCCAAGTAAATTTGTGCTCTGTAAATACTTTTCAGATCGTGTTTACTGAATGTGCATTTCCGCTCCGTCTCCCCCCGCCTCTCCCACACACACTCGAGGTTTCCGTCTTTCTCCTGACACGCACCTTGGTCCGTGTGCATTTTGTTTTGGGCTCCCTTTCCACCAACCTCGGGGAAAGTTCATCTTACTTACTGGGCTGCGTGCCTCCTCCGTCCGGGGTTGAGGGAAGATTCTGGGGGACATGACACTAGCAGGTCATGGGAAACACAGCAGCCCCTGTGTCACCATGTCACAGTGTCATCGACCCCACATGCAGCTGCGGCCATTTTCTGTCCGCCCCCAGCTTTCTGCTCCACCCACTGCCCTGTGCACTTGGGCCAGCAGCACCCGCACTTCACACGTGGCTGTTCGGGGTCACTCTGCCCCCTCCCCATCACGCTGGGGTGGCAACATCTGGGCCGCTCCTACCGCCCAGCATGACAAGGTTGGTTCACAGGGCCGTTTCCTGACGTGTTGCTGACCATCTCTGGACCAACGGGCATGCGGCTTCTCTCTCCTCCCAGCCCAGATTTGGGTTGGGACCTGCAGCTCCTTCCTTGTCCCCAGGAGTCTGCATGGTGGCCTCCAGGTACTAAACCTTGCAGCACCTTTCAAATATTCTGCCTGTGAGTACTGGCTTTAAAATTGAAGGCGCCAACCTGCAAACACAAAGGTCGCTGGTTCGATTCCCAGCCAGGGCACATGACCAGGTTGCAAGCCAGGTCTCCAGCCAGGTCCGTAGCTGGAGGCAAGTGAAAGGCAACCATACATGGATGTCTTTCTCCCTCTCTGCCTCTCTCTCTTCCCCTCTCTCTAAAAATAATAAATAAAATTAAACATAAAAAAATAAAATTGCTTGAGCTCCTGGAAACAAGAGCATATAAAAAATACTTTTTATTTCCTAAAACCCTGTTGGTTCGTATCCTTCCCCTGGAGGGATGAGCATTCCTGGGTGAGGCCGGGGAGGAAGGTGTAAAAACAAGGAGAACAGTGCACCAGACCCTGGAAGCAAGATGGAAAAAATGTTCGTAGTGGGTTCACCTTCACCAACAGCTTGATGGATTCGGATAGTTGGAGTATGTCGGCTATCGCCCGCACGATAGAACGTTGATTGTTCTCAATTAACGTCTCAATTTGATCGCTATCAACTCCAATTGGAGTCCCCGGCGCGTCGGCCCGCGAGACATGCCCAGCACGGACCTCCGCACGCTCCTCTGACACGTTTCATCACCACAGCACCTTCTCCGCACTCCTCACATCGTTTCTTCGTGTTTCCGTTGGGTTTTCCACCTTCCTTGACGTAACAGAGCATGACATGCTGCAAACGTTGCTGTTTTCTTCCATCTTCAATACGAAAATGGCTGCACAAAATGTCACCAACTCGGTGCTTTTCTTTTTAACGCACGCGGATGTGACAGCAGTCACAACACAGCCGAACACAGCCGTTCTGAGTAACTCAAAGGCCCCTGAGCGCCATGGGCGCCGTCCTAGGGAAACACAGGTAAGCTTTCCTGGCCCACCCGAATGCTGGCTCTGTTACTCACATTAGCGTCACCGCCACACCTCCCGGCGAGGGGCTGACAGGAAGCCGGGCTCTTGGAGGGGGTCCCTGGGCTCATGAGCCGACGAAGCCGTCCGGACATGGGCTGCCTGTGACCGCCAGTTTGGGGCCACCTACCTGGGCCGTGCTAGCGACTCTCAAGGTTATGCCGGCTGTAAAAAGGGGCATTTAAAAATTCCGCTTAAGAGCAAGACGCGAACTCCTGGGTTTGCTGGATACCGGTGATGATTCAAGAAATAAATACTTAGAGTGGAATGACATGAAGAGATGAAAAAAAAAAAAAAAAAAAGCCACTAAATAGAACAAAAATAAATATATATATAACGCAGTATATAAATAGCATATAAAACAGAATCCTCAGTGGCAAATTAAATACACAGTTAAACAAATTACTACTGGAAATAATTTCTACAATAATCAGGTGGACGGTGGCTGGAGTGAAGAAGCTGCCCCCGCGCCAGCCTGAGGGGGTGACAGGTGTGACAGCCATCAGTCCCGAGCGGCTTGGAATCAGCAGGACAGAGCTTTCCCAGCGAAGGATTCCTCTTGCCCGAATCTGTCGGGACGCGGCGAGCCTTGGAGAACTTTTCAAATGCAAAGGATAACATTTCTATGGGGTGATGATTTATGTTTGAATGTTTCGGCTTTCTCTTATTGATTTTCCTACATCGGGCTTCTTGGAAACATAAAATTAGAGCTTGCACATCCCTTAAAGATTGTCAAAGAAAGAAAAGAAAAGAAAAGAAAACCCACACGCCTGTTAGAGGCGCATAAGCCGCGGCTGCAGGGGTCAGGAGGCTGAAACAGGAGGCCCCAGTCAGGATGAAACGCAGAAACCCAGTGTCCGGTCAGGCTCCCCACTCCTTTCCTCCCTGCATGATGCATCGTATGGCTATAAAACGTATCGATGAGACAACATTACGTTTATTTTGAGTTCTTAAAATGATGATACAAGAAGTAGGAAGCCCACATGGAAATTGCAGCAGATTTTCTCAGTCGCCACGGCTGTGCGCTGACACGTGTCTGCAGAGCCGCACAGACGTGGGCGGGCACACCCGCTGTCACACAAGGCCAGCGCCGCTCCCGCAGAGGCCACCAGGGCCACCGGAGGGGACTTGGGTTAAACCAACCGCAGGGTTTCCGATTTATCGCTCAAGAAATTTTCGATTACAAGGGACTGATGTCAGGCAAATGGTGATTACCCATATGTTTCCCCAAAAAAGACATTTTTGCAAATAGTTGTGGAAAAGGGCACCTGGGGTGACATTTGGATTGCCTAAGCCCAATTGAATGAGTAACATACAAGAAATGATTACATCACAATGAAATAACGTTTAAAATGGACAACAGGGGTCTGTCCGGTTCACCCGCTCTCCCCTGGGAGTTTCCCTTCGCGTTTCAGGGGTAAGAGCTTTCGGGAAACACGCACTCAGCTCTGATTTTGTGTCGTGTTTTTACTGTTGCTGCCATGTCTCCACATGAAACCAACAAGGTGTGCGTGACTGCTGTCACCTTGTATCTTACAAATAACATTTGGTGAAGTTAAAATATTTCATCATCCTCTGCACCCGTAATGGTGTGGTTTACAATGACAAGGAGATCTGCTCTCACATCACACTTTAAGTTAAAAATACTAATGCGCTTCTTGCCTTTTTGTAAGCCAGAGACAAAAATGGATTTAGCCCTTGGCAGGTGCTCGTTCTGACAGCACCGCCTGTAAAAGGCCACTATTCTTCGTGACGGAGGGGAGCTCATTTATTTGATTGGAGCACCCAACCCCCAGATGATGGCCGGCGTTGGGAATTTTGGTTTTTATCCATTTCCGTAAGAGAAGGCGTTTTTCTTGGTCAGGCCGTTAGGTATTTATTTATACCAGCACCACCCAGATGCATGATTGCCGGCTGCTGACTCATGCCTCTGAGAGCCGGACGTTCACAGCCCAGGGACAGCTGAGGGTCAGCCTGGAACATACGTTCAGCTTGTAGTTGCAGGTCCATTTTAGCGTCGTGGTTTTACGAAAAGACCTTCAGCCTTTTCTAGTTAAGGCATAGGTGAAAAAGTGCGCCTGTGAGTGCAGATGTACTAGTACAAGGCTCCTTCGGCGGAGGATTTCCATTTGCATTGTGTCATCTTGGAGCAACTGCATCGAAATCTTAACCTGTACCATTAAAACAATAAATACGTGAGGGGTTAGGTCGGAGTCCTTTACAGCACCAGGGAGGGCCAGCGGGGCCTGACCCTGGGGCCTCAGGACATGAGGGCTTTTTAAAAACTGGAAACTTGAGCGGGAACTGTCTTCCGGTCCCCGGGGATCACAGGGCTGGCAGGAGCGCGCGCTGCTGGGAAAGATCGTAATACAGGGTGACAATGGACCACTTTTTAGTTCACATTATGTTAAGTTGTTTTGAGCCAAACTGGTAAAAATGAACGTTGCTCCAAATTAAAGGACGGTGGACGTGCTTCCGCAGCGAAGACCTGCTGAATAATGCAGGCCGGTCGTCCCGTCCAAGCCCGTGCACATGTCTCTACGTATAGGTACCTTTCGTGTCAGTGCTACTCTGTCAGCAATAGATTGTTTCTGGAGAATTATTTTATAAAAATAGGTTTAAATGTCTAACTTTTATCCTGTGACAAAGGCCTACCTGTGGGAGGGTGGGGAGGTGGGCAGGGGACGGAAGAAGCGCGAGGAGGCAGCGTGGCGGTGAACGCACCCCCCGCAGGGAGAGGGGGTGCGGACGCCCATGGGTGGGGGAGTTGCCACGCACTCCGGAAGCCAGAGGGTTGAGGGCGAGATGCTGCTGCCCTACATGGCATGACCCGGGACAGATGGCCTCGCACAGGGACATTTTAGCGGCAGAAGACGAGACGAGGGGACCCTGAGCCGAGTGTCACTCTGGAACCTTAGAATTCTGCATGGCTGAGGTCCCTCAACCATATCCGCTAAAATGAGGGCAGTGCCCGTGATGGTCCTAACATACGCCCCCGGTGACCTGCACGCAGCAACGCGTCCGCACGTGACTCCCAGGACCGGACACACACACACACACACACACACACACACACACACACACACATCCTTGCATTTACCTGAAGCACCAAATGATACACACTATGGCCACAACACAGTGATTCAATGTGTAAACTTAAACTTCTCACATAGCAACTAGCTTTTCTAACGTCTTGGAATAAAATGGTGCCCCTGCTTTTGAAAATAATTTCCCTCGTATTTAAAATTTAACTCTTTAATTCAATTGAAGAGATCTTGCCTACTTACCGCTTAGCCAGAAAGCTGGTGCAGGACTTAACTGAATGTTAGTTCAATGTTTAAAACTCTCTGATATAAATGAAACTAATAACCACGAGGGGAGAAGATGAAATAAATTTTTTTTTAATTTTATTGTTGCTGTATTACATCCATCCCCTTTTTGCTCCCCTCTGTCCCCCTCCCCACCCACCCAAAACAATATACTTTTCAAAAGAAGATAATGCACATTTTATATAATCAACTGCATTGTTTAAAAGCATGCCGCAGTGGGCATTTAAGGCAGTTGGAAATAAAATGTTGCCTGTTGTTGCTTTTACATAATAGGAGATGCAAAAAGATATTTAAAAAAGTTAGTGAACACCACAAAATGCTTAAACTCGACTCCATCAAACCAGAGCCATGGTGAGAAGGTGAAAAGGAAGGACCTCATGAACAGCTGTCTGTCTGCACGTTTTTAACCCCATAGACTTCAGCGTTTAAAAAATAAACTCATGTCACGTTACAAAGGAAGTCACAGCCTAGGGGATATGGTCAGTGATATTGCAGTGACTTTGCACGGTGGCAGGTGATAACTGGACCACGGGGATGATGTCATGACGCACATAAACACCAAATCACAGTGATGCATACCTGAAACTAATAGGCTATTGTACGTCAATTTTACATCAAAAACAAACAAACAAAAACAATTCATGGTATGTGACTCTAGCAACAAACTACTCCCCTGTGAAAAAGTCAATAACGTGTTCCACATGACCGAGAGAACAGCACATAGGCACTTCAAGTCCTCTGTTAACTTTATTCCTAGGTATTTCATTTTTTGTAGCAATTGCAAAAGGAATTGTTTCTTTTTGCCATTTCTTTTTCTGGAATTGTTAGCATATAGGAATACACTCAACCTTATGTCCTTCAACTTTACTGTACTTGTTTATTTTTGAATAGATTTTTGGTGGGGTTTTTTGGTGGAGTCTGTAGTGTTGTCTATACAGAGTTATGTCATCTGCAGAAAGTGACACTTTTACTTCTTCAGTCCCAGTTTTGATGCTTCTTATGTCTTCTATGTTTGCCTAACTGCTCCGGCTGGGACTTCCAGAGCTATGTTGAATAAGGATGGTGAGCAGGGACATCCCTGTCTTGTCCCTGATTGTGAGGATGAGCTTTCCCGATTTGCACCATGGAGCATGACATTGGCTGAGGGGTTGGCACATGTGACATCGGCTGAGGGACTGGCACATGTGACTCACTGTTGAGTCACTTCCCCATCTTATTGTTTTAACCATAAATGGATGTTGCATCCTTTCAAATGCTTTTTCTGCATCTGTTGATAAGAACATATGATTTTTAGCCTTTGTTTCATTAATAACCTTGATTGGTTTGCCTTCTGTTGAACCATCCTCATATCTTTTCTTCACACTATAAATTGATGTGGCAGTTGAAACATCGAATGAAAGAGATAGTAAATTTACGTTAACTGTAACTCATAACCTCAAGTGAATTGTAAGCAAGTCTGAATCCTGGATGATAGACATTTTATTTTAAATTTTTAGATCTATTTTTATATCATGTTTTTTGGTCAATGCACAAAGGCCACCACTAAATCAAATTTTCCAACAGGATTTTCCAGCATCAAAAGGTAACAATTTGTTTACTTAATGAAGATTACAAAAAACATTGTTTCTGTCATGATGTTCTGCTTGGTACACTTTTTATAAAAGAGAAATAAAGACATTACATATCACAACTCATAGAGTAATATAAGATAATCATGCAAAATTTTATTAAAATAATATTTCATGAAAATTATATATGGATCAAATTTTAGATTTTCTACCTATTCATGGATAATATATATGTATGTACCTATACATGTGGCTTAACTTTTTAAATTTATCTTTTAATGTTGTTTATTCAAGAGCAACATTTATTCTACAATATTTATGAATTTTCATGTGATTCTCACCTCTGATGAAGCTTTGTGTGAAGTGCACAGAACACGTTTTCTTCCCCATAAATATTCAGGAGATTATTAAATGTAGAATCCAGGCACTGTAAGCTTTTACCCAATTTTCTAACCTAAGTGAATCTTTTCAAACTCGTCAAGACCAAATAGAGCTATTTGCCCTCTCAAAAATGGATCTGAGCTAGAGTTTTCAGCTCTGCTTAGCACGGAGATTTGATAGTCAAAGACATATTTTATAGCGGGTTTCAAACTTGAAAGGCATGACTGCTCTTGGTGAGAGTGATAAAAAATCAGTCCTGCTTAGTATTCCTTTTTTTTTTTTTTAATTCATTATTTTTAGAAGGAGGGGAAGGGAGAGAGGCAGAGAGGGAGAGAGACATCAATGTATGGTTGCGTTTCACCTGCCTTCAGGCACAGACCTGACTGGAGACCTGGCTTGCAACCTGGTTATGTGCCCTGGCTGGGGAATCGAACCCGTGACCTTTGGGTTCCCAGGCCGGCGCCTTATCCACTGTGCTACCAGCCAGGGCCTGCTTAGTATTCTTGATCGCTAAAAGTAAGTATTCCTAGAGAGAGGTGCTACACTCCATGGTGGACCGGTGAATATGTCACTGGCAGCAAGTAGTATGGTTTTGATGTGTACCTACTTTCTTTTTCGAGACAACAAGACCATACATTATAGAGCCTTTCAATAAGCCAAACTAATTAAGTCTATTTTTTTACTTTTTTAGAGATTATGTTACATATTTGGGGATTTTTTATGTGTCATTAAGAAAATAGCTTATTTTGAATGACAGTATTATGAGTTCATAATACATCATTTCAATTAAAATGTAATTAGCCTATGTCAAAAATTAGGAACTTTATCATAGCATCAGAGTGCACATAAGTGTACAGCCAAACATTATTTTTGACACTGAATGAATGCATGATTGAAATAGATTCTGAAAGAAAAGTGACTTACCTAGAGTACTCAGCTTCAATATCTAGGTAGATTCCCAAAGATGGATCTACCTTTACTTTATAAGTAAAACTATAAAGTACCTTTATAAGTAAAACTGTAACAGACAATTGTAAGGTTCATGTTAGACTAAACAATCATCTAACAAGTTAAAACGTACTGTTCATGGAACATTTAAAAACTAATGTTTTGGGCTATACAAATGTACGCAAATATGTGATATATTGAAAACCTTGTCAAATTCAACTTTAAGTGATGAATTGATGCGGGATGTTCTTGGCAACATTACTGAGATTACTTTGTCATATTCATCAGGGGAAAAAAATAATAATTGATTATGTGTCAAAAACCAAAAGAGCATTTGTAAATAAGCCATTGATCTCCTTCTATAAAATTAATTCATTCAACATATAATTATTGACTATTATTTTTAAGCATTTCCATAGTTATTAGGGGAACCTGACAAGCTATAAATGGCCATGTAGGAAATAGGACATGGCAGGCGCCGGTTTTCACGGGACTTGGTGTTTACTGGGGAGAGACAAATAGAAAATTGAACAGGTTTCATTACAATTGTAACATATCTGGAGTGAAGTCTAGTGAAGGGTTTATACAAGTAACCTCGGCTGACAGGGGTGACCGGGGCACCTTCCCGCGTGAAGGACCGTCGAGGTTGAAGCGGGACGCGGGCGAGGCTCGTGGGACAGCGGGGAGTCAGCCACGCTGCCGCTCCGTGTCCGGGAAGGCGAGGGGCCGCAGCAGCCAGTGCCCCTCCGGGCCGCGGGTGGAGACCGGAGGCGCCGGGTGGAGACCGTGGGCGCCGTGTGGAGACCGCGGGCTCCGGGTGGAGACCGCGGGCGCCGGCAGAGCCGCGGGCAGTGGAAAGACCGAGGTTGACCCGTCTCATCCGTGCAGTGAAATGGTGCCCCGTGCCCGCCTCACCTGCCCACCACCTTCTGTGCCAGTGGAGGAAACAGCAAACAAACAACAAATGTAATATGTTATAGGGCGGGATAGATATGCTTTTGATGCATTAATTTTTAAAAGATTGTATTCATTATTTTCAGAGAGCACACGCGCGCCCACATGCACGCACACCTCCTCCTGCGGCAGGTTCTCGCCTGGAGGAGGTTCCCGCCCCGTCGGGTGTCCCCCTCCGCGCGACATGCCGGCCACCCTCTCCGTGCGCCTGGGGATGTCCTGCCCCTGGGTCGAGGCGCCCGCGGAAGCGCTCGGAGGACAACGACCCTCCCGCGGCCGAGCGCACCTGTCGGAGCTGGAACGCAGGTCACCTGGGACTGCGGGGCTGACAGGCCCCCAACCCTGGCTTCACGCAAGAAGAATCTCCATGTTCTGTTGAAAACTCAGTATTTCTCACCTAGAAATGTTCTTAGGGAAGACTGGTCATCTTCCTGCATTCTTTCCCATTCTAAAAAATAATAGAAGTAGTCGATGATGTTATATAGTCTTTGGTACACGCTAAAGAGATTGTGCAATCGCTGAACAGTTGTTGGGGGGTGGGGGTGGGGGAGGGGGAAGAGGGTCGGTGTATAGGAGGGATAAATGGTGAAAAAACGAAAATGAAAAATATAATGAAACAATAAAGATGAACATGGTTAAGGTGAAATTACTCTAGATAATGGGAAACAACTGGGAAAAAATAACATATATGTGAGGAATAGAGAGTAGATATGTCCCAATTCAAAAAAAAAGAAAAGGCTTACTGTTCAAATGTTTAAAACTAGTATGTTTGACAAACTGTACTGATATTCCTCTTGCGAATAACATTAATGACGAGAGTTTCTATTGATAAACTAAACCATTGCCTGGGCACAAGAGTTTCCATTTTGGTTTCTAGGGAAGGGTTAAATTCACATTTAATCTGCTTAATGATAAAATCAGCATGGCCCAAGGGAGCCTTTTTGGAGTCCATTCATTTTGTGTTTAAATTCTACTTGCAACAGGATTAGATGCTAATGGTTTCCTGGAAAATAGGTCACCATCCTTGGATAAAACTTCCTTCCCTTCCCTCAGAGGGGCTCTCTCTATTTTTGCCAAGAGAGTGGTGGTAAAAAAAAAAAAAAAAAGACAGTGTAGCGTTAAGGTGTCTGCAGTAAATGACCGACTGATGAACATAAATAACTGGGGAAAGTGTCAGAAAGCAGTTTGTAAAAATTAAAGGACTGGATGAAATGCAGTTAATTCACGCACAATTACCGGTGCTGAGTCCTGCAGTCATTTGCTCAGAAAATGTCCTCAGAAGAAAAATAACATTTAACTTCATTGGCAGCATTCCATTCATCAAGTTCCTCGAAGAAGCATCAAGCTGTCTTTCAATGTCACGACTTGTGGGGTGAGTTTTTCAGCCCAAAGGAACCTCAGCTTTTCCTCCTCTGGGTGGAGATCCACAAGTAGACTCGCCTTGAAGGAGACATTTTATGCAGAATGGACAGAAAGCCAGCTAACGTGACTCATCTAACCTTTAGGAACCGTGCCAGCATTTGGATCATTGGACACAAGAATTCATGCCAGAAGGTGGCACCAGAAGACTCAACTTCCTATGCCTTCATTAATAAATTCATGAGCTTTGTCTATTTTTGGATTTCCAAGTGCAGGGAGGCGGCAGTGCAAATGCCGGTTTAAATGACAGAGGTGACACAGACCGTCTAAGGTCCAGTGCCGCACTGGGGAGACTCGTTGGTTTCCAACAAGGCACCGCAGAAACTGCAGTGTCTGCTCCACCTGACGCATTGTGGGCATTCCTGGGCTCTTTGAAAAATAACTACCTGTGCATTGTTGAGCAATCGTCCATGTGCAGAGGGAAAATGTCACATTACATTGCAGGATCTTTTCGGTGCCACGTGGTTTAATGTCCTGTTATTAAATTTCCGCCATTTCAGGAAGTTCGACCACTTTAAAGGCACAGTCCATGCTGCTGCAGAAGATTAAAAGGATCTCCAAGCTCCATCAGGGTTTTCAAGAACACATCCCTCCTTTCTGATTTTTCTCTTGGAAGGTAGTTAAGGTTAGTGATCAGGGCACTGAGTGTGGCGTTGGAAGCATGGATTTTAGTGGTAGTGTGAGTTGGGGCCACCCACAGAATGTCTGTTAATATCTCTCTACCTGCCTACCAGCCTCCCTCCCTACCTATTTCTCTATCAATCTGTCTCTTTCCCCGTTTAATTTCTTAGGCATATGTTTTTTTGACAGACTTACAATGGAACCTAAATAAGATAAACAGTTAAAATGCTTAGATGATTCTCAGCCCTTATGAGCATTCAATAGATATTATGTCATCAATATTATTTCAAAGAGAAGTTGTCCCTCCTGAACCTTAGCCCCAAACATGCCTTAATCTTAACTTTCTATATATTGCAGGAAAACTCCTTGATTAAAAGTCATAGCAGAGTGGATTGGTGCCGGCTTGCGAACCCAAAGGTCACGGGTTCGATCCCCAGTCAGGGCACATAACCAGGTTGCAAACCAGGTCTCCAGCCAGGCCCATGGCTGGAGGCAGGTGAAAGGCAACCACACATGGATGTTTCTTTCCATCTCTGCCTCTCTCCCTTCCCCTCTCTCTGAAAATAATGAATAAAATCTTTTTTAAAAATCATAGCAGAAAACATTCTGTGATTAGTTTTTCAGCATGGAAAACTACGTTGATATTTACCCCCCCACCACCACCAAATTGTCACAAATATAAAAATATAAATATTTTAACCCACTACTACCAAGAACCTTTTGAAAACCTCTAGGCTTGAACAGTCACTTTTCTATAAAATAGACAAAAATATATGAAAGAAATAAAATAGAAGCAATGACAATAGTTATGAAGTCAAAAGCTGCAGTTAATTTAGATAGAAAGCAAATTTGGTAAAAATAAGCCATATTGATAATTAATTTCATATACAAGACAAGCAATGCCTTTACTGAATTTTATGTACATAGGAGTATAACTAATGTGTGGCTGCTATGAATACAAGGTTCATTTATCTTTGGGCCATAAAAATGTAAAATTGAAACTCTAATACATTAAATAAATATGTTGTAGGGAGATGCAGAGCCCTGCTCCATTTGTATGTCAAGCTGCAGCTGCTCCGTATGAGAATAAAAGTGTACTTAGTTATTAATCACTATTTGCCAAACAGGCCTGTCAGAGGCAAAGACGGTGTCATACGTTGACCTGGAAGACCCTCCATTCTCCAAATAGATTCTCTCCTAAGGGTCTGGTTCATAAGGAATATAGTGGAACTTCAGTTCTCTTTTCTGTTTTCCACTTAATATGGGCATTTCAATTCAGCCGTCTTGATCTCTGTGGTTCAGGTAAGGAAATGAAATCTGGACTATAAATCAACCAATTAACCATAAAGCGTTCACTTTGTCTCAGTGTCCATTCTGCACTCAGTCGACCTAGGATGTCTGAGGTATGAACAAGAAGAAAAACATTGATACACACACGTATGTGCATACAAACAGATATGTGAATGTTGACTATAAAAGAAATTCAGATGTGAAATAACTGAAGCAATCGACTGATGGTATTAAAATGTGACCTGCTTCAGAGAAGGCACGTGTGTGACCCTCGGTGCCCAGGAGCCCAGGACGTCACTGCGGGAGGGTGCAGTACCCTCCTACACGGATGACGGAAGCCTGGAGAGATGATCCAATTTAATCAATTAAATGACAGCATAAGCTTATGTACGTAGAACAGTAGGACAAAAGCAATGACATAAATGTTATTATGTCGACAGCCTTCAGGCTGAAATGAAAGACGTAAGAGTGCAGATAATAACCATGAATTCACTCAAGAAACATTTAAAACCAATCTGGAGAAGAGGTGTGGGTTTGTAGGGAAGGGCTGCCACTCTGGGTAGGAAAATTTAAGGTCAGATTTCATGGTAGAGAGCAAGTGTGAAAAGCATGTGGGACAGGTGGGCCCTCCGTGTGACTTTGCTCTTCCTGGCACTTGGCGCTGGTGAGTGGCATTGTGCCTGCTGGCTGCCTGGGGCCATGCCACTGGTCCATCGCTGTATGTCTCTACAAACCTAAAAAGGGACATACATACTCTATGTGTGTGTGTGTGTATTATATGTAATGTTACATGTATAGGTTACAATGTTTTACATACCATTGCCAATTCAGACAGCTATTTTCTTGGTCAGGTTTTGTCTTCAACGATCTTATTATTTTCAATAATCGAGCCCATTAGTAATAGTAACGCACTAAATTTAAATGGAACTTAACAACTTTATATGTTGACACAAAACTTGGAGGGAACTGCAGAAACCACATGTGCCAGATTTTCAAATCTAAAGAAGCTAGGAATAGCCGTAAATTGTTTCGCTGGAAGCGTTAGAATCCAAAATGATCCTAATAGGCTGGAATAGCGGGCTGCAGCAAAAATCACTAACTACTGGATTTAGAAGTATCGAAACTGCCTGAACAAAGAAAGCATCATTATGTAACTAACCATCCGCGTGGAAGTGGAAACTCCAGTGCTAGGTGGTGGATTGTTCCTCTGCAGAGATGTGGCCTTGTGTCCCATAGGACAGCACTCATTAAACTCAGGACCAAAGCCCTGGTGACAGGAACGCAGCATAGGGAACAGGGTGCCCACTGTCTCATCTCTGGAGGCAAGTTTTGCTGATTTTTCATTTTGTTAAGAAATGGTATCTATAATGACCTGTGGCATTAGACTGCATCATCCTTCCCAATGAAATCCAATTCTTTAAATGAAAAGAGACTTCCCTATTACAGTAAACAAAAAGAGAGAACACTTCTATAAAAACCTGCATGGTTATCTCCTAGGTGAAACAATTAAGGTTTTTACACATCTATTTATTTACTTGTTCACTGCTATTTACGTGACTGACGAAAGGCAAGTATCACTTGTTAAGGAACTTGATTTCTACACACCTCTGTATTCACTCCTGTAAAGTCTGCTTGTACCCTTGCAATCAGCATTTTGGTCATTACCATTTACCAAAATAACAGGAATAAATAACAATATTTGAAAACGAGTCTTAGGGAGTCACTTAAAGAGAGAAAAGACCTGAGGTTTAACGCTCAGCTACCATCAGAATTTGGACGTGTGTTTCGGATGGAGAAGGATGTACTGTAACCGCCAGACAGCACAAGCAAGACTAGTGTTGGCAGCTCGTAAGAAGACAGATAACCCTGCACCAACAAGAGGAAGCCTTCATCCGTTCTGAAGGGAATTAGGGAGTGTCTTGATTTTCAATGTGTGCAAACCAAGATCTCGCTGGTCCTAAGACTGGAAAGTTGGAAGCCTCCCAGGGGACTTCGGAGTAGGGATGGTTTGAAATGGAAAGTCACATCCTCCCACCCAGATATGTTCAAACAGTATATTTAAACTGATTGAGTCGATGCCTCTGTATGTTAATGAGGGAAACCTGTCCTGTATATGAAAGAGAAAGATTTAATATTATTGTTAAAGCTTCCGGAGAAGATCATCTCACAGAGGCTGTCCCTGAAGTAGCAACTGGTCCTAGTCTCCCCCTCAGCCGTCCCGGTTTCCTGGGTGCACGGCTAGAAACACCAGAGGCTGTCCATCGCCACAACCCCATAAACCTCACAAAGGGCATTTTAAGTTGTCGAACTATAAATAGGACATTTTCCCTTGTGAAATAGAAACAGATACAACTTTTAGGGGGAAAACTGACAGTGGACAATAAAACGTAATGGGATGTTTAGGGAAAAAAGAAATAGCTTACCAGAGAAATAACCCTTGAAAGATCTTTACAAATAGCGATCGTCTTAGCATGATGACGTGTCCGCGGGTTAAACTTCTCATTCATGAACGCCTGTGTTAAGTTCAAGTTCAGAGCACTAGCCCCAGAGACTAGCTGGCACGGGGCTCACCCTCCCCCTGCCGCCCCGCCACCCCAACCCCGCCGAAGATAGGCTCACTGCAGCCCTGTCTGCGGGGACCCAGGCAAGGCCCAGTTGGTGACACGGGCGGGAAGGGCGTGGGTCCGCACAGGTGACAGCAGGCTCTGAGCTCCTGGCCTCGCACGCCAGTGACAAACATGCACCTAGAAGGGCAGGTGGGCCGCGTTGGCTTCTAGGACCCACCCGCCTGAAATCCAAGTGCCTTCAAAGGCTCGCAACGTTGGGCGCAGGTGGCCCCAGCTTGGGTGTGAGAACCGACAGGGTCGCAAAGAGGCACTGGACCCCTCCACCCGGTGGACTCCAGCCGCAGCATTCACCGCACTTCTCTCCCCGCAGCCTGGAGTCACAGCCAGCCCCTGGGTCCCAGAGCTTGGGGGCCGGTGGGGGACCAAGGGGACCCGCGGAAGGGGAAGGGAGGGACCGGCGCTGGTCCTGGCGCGCCCTCCCGCGCCGGGGTAACTTAGCCACCTGTGTTTCACTGCTTGTGTTGGCAAAGGGAAGCCAAGAAGTCAAGATGCTTTTTCAAAACAGCTGAATATATTCTTGCCTCTATCAATACTTTTTTGTCACCATCAAAAAAAAAGGGAGAATGGATTTTTCAATAGGCCATTAGCAATTGGGCACATTTCCCAGAGACGGAAGTTTAAATGCCTGTGGGGGAAAATTTACCTGAGATTTTGGGGAAGCAAGATTTGGATTCACTAAGACATATTTTTAAATTTTTATTCATTATTTTTAGAGAGAAAGGCAGGGAGGGAAGAAGAAAAGGAAAGAAACATCCATGTATGGTTGCCTTTCACCTGCCTCCAGCTGGGGACCTGGCTGGAGACCTGGCTTGCAACCTGGTCGTGTGCCCTGGCTGGGAATCGAACCAGCGACCCTTGGGTTTGCAGGCTGGTGCTCATCATTAATATATTTTAAATATTCTTTTTAAAGTTGTATTAATATTTTCACCATTTCTTGAATGTAAAATTTGAGATTTTAATGATACCTAATGCATCACTCTTTATATACCATATAAGAAACGTTCATTTCCATTTGAATGACAGTAATGGGCCTTGAATAATGAGCATGACATGTTTGAAATAATCTTTTAGAAAACAGGTTTTATGTAATCAATAGTCATTTTAGGAAAATAATTGTATTTATGCCCCTCATAAGAAAAATGTTAAATTTAGCCTTTACATATTTTTTTTTAATTCTGTTACCAAGGAAATACTATGAAAGGAATGTATTTTCCTCTGAAATCACTATAGTTATTGACTTGCCATTACGGTGCTCATTTTTGTATTTTTATGCCCTGGACCTACGACTGGGAGCCGATCAGAGAAGCATGGTTGACTAGCATAGGCCTTCTTGTGAGAGGCTTTGTATCAAGCTATTTGATTAGGGAAAGCTCTCATCATCACACCTTTATGTTTTTTCCACCCTTTCCCATTGTAGCAGCACCTTCCCGTTGTGAACACCAACCTTCCTCCTGAAACATTCGCTATCAGCTCCGCGCTTGGGCTGGCCCTGCACCAGGAGCCCGGCTGACCGTCCCTCTCGGCCACCCGCCCGCGGCATCCAGGCCCCTGCGACACATCCAAGCTCCTGGGACGTCTGGGGAGCGGGAATTGTAGAGGAACAACAAGGAGCAGTTGGGTAAAAGCAAGAAAAGAGAAAGGGGAACATGGAAAAGTCACCCGGAAAACCCAATGTGTCTCCCTCTTTGGGTTCTCGTCCATCCACTGAGTTATTTTACCAACGTCCGTCACCTGCTCGGTTACTTTGCTGTCGGTGCCAACCTCCCGGTTCACTGGACTTGATGGCCAACTCGGCTTTCTTTGTTGGAAAAGGAAGTGCAAACAAGAAAGACGCCGTGGAACAGTTTTCCCTTTTCTTTTCAGAAGACCGCGCGGGGCCTTGATTCTTCCTAAGTCCGGGGTGGGCGAGGCCGCAGCTGAGCGGGGACACCTCAAGGACTCGGCCTGAGTCACCGCTGCCACTTGCCGGCCTCTCCCTCAAGGCCCAGGGGGGAAGCAAGGGGCGCCCGCCGCCCTTCTCCCCTCAGGTCCCCTCCAAGCGCCTCCGCCTCCGTCCCGCAGGTGCAGCGCGGCTGCTCGGCTCCGGGGGCCCCTCACCTGCCGGGTCCCCCCACCTGTTGGGTCCCCTCACCTGCCAGGTCCCCGGGGACATGTGCCCACGGCTCCTCTGTCGTAGCAACCAGCGCCCGCGTCCGAGACCATGAGTCCGACGGCAGCTCCACAATTCTCGGGGCGCAGCGGCCTAGCACCCCACCTTTGAGTGGTGGTTTCTAGCACATTCTCCTTTCTGCCTTGGCAGGCAGGGAGGGTGTCACGTGCCACCAAAGTCACCCGCAGCAGCACCTGCTGGAAAAGGTCACCAAGAACCCACGCTCTGGACAGCCCACCCAGGACCCACTTCTCCGTGGAGAGCTGGATGGTGCCTCCAGGACCCCAACACGACCCAGAGGGGGGCGGGGCCACAACCCAGGCCTGTGCCCTGACTGGGAGTCGAACCCGCGCTCCTTGCTTTGCCGGCCTGCGCTCAATGCACGGAGCCACCCCAGCCAGGGCTTATTTGTTGTAGTTAAAATAAAATACAATTATTACATGGTTATTGTAGATGAAGGCTGAGGAGCAGTCAGTCCCAGGCTAACAGGAAAAGCAAATATATGAACATCGAAAAAAGAGCAAAAGTGAGCAAATCACAAATCTAAGGAGGGGTTGACGGTTCATTCTTACCAGGCTGTAGAAGCAGGGGAATTTTTCCTGACATTGAGCTCTTTTCTATTTCACTTGGTGGGTAGAAACATGAATGCTGACCGCACTTAAATATTCAGTGATACTTCCTGGCGTCTCTTTACATAGCCTTAGTTCTCTCTTCTCCATAACCCTCTCCTCCCGCCCCGTTTTTCTGTTCCTTTGGCCCATTAGTGTTTCCCATGACTAAAATCTAATGCTTCAGAAGTAAAGCTAGGTTGTATTCTGTCGGTGCAGCTACCTCGCAGGATGTGATTTAAAAGCCGTGGGTGGAAGCCGGCACTCAGCACCCCCTCCTCCCGGTGTCAGAGGTTTTCTCTTGCAGAGAAAGCAGGTGTCACAGGAACGCAGCCCAAGGCCTTGAGACAGCATCACCTTCGGTGCCACGTCGCCACACCCGCGCCCCACCTGTGCAGTTAAGTGACGTCACCTCTTCTACGGAAACCTATGGAAAAGCTCCTGGCCAGAGGCAATGAGAAGGGTGATTGCTCCTGAGAATCATGCAGGTGGAAATGTTGAACTAGGAGACACCTCATTTTGCTGTCTGTTTGAGGTGACCCTTAAAAGGATCATCTCAGTTACATACAATTCGTTCGTATACTATATTATTTATGGCTCAGGTATTGGATAGTTAAAGAAACATGTTATTTACATGTGTTACCTACAGACATCAGATTGAAGGTGGTACAATGCTTCTTATTAAATATTCCACCTTCAGGGATGGGGGAGGAGGAGAAAGAGGCAAAGAACAGGAGTTTAGTCAAGGAACTGGCATGGATGACCTGTGGACATGGACAGCATGTAGGACTGACTCTGGGAGGGGGATGGGGAAGATGGGGCTTGGGGGGGAGACAGTGGGGGGATGGGACAACCATAATACAACAACAATAAAATTAAATTAAATAAAACATTCTGTCTTCAGCCAAGCACAGTTTAAGGCAGTATTCATGTGCTGGCCTGAGCGTCACTAGCTGAGACGCAGGGAGGGAGACACGGAACGGTAGGAAATGACAGCGGGTCGCCGGGGGTGGGCCATGTGAGCCTGTAATCAGGGGGTGGCGTGTGGAATAACGGTTTCCAGGGTTGTCTACACCCTCATCCCCAGACCCTGGGGATATCTTGCTCCATGGGATGGAGAATTAATCACTGTTCAAGCAAAGTTAAGGTTGCTCGTCAGATGACCTTAAAACTAGAAAAGCCATCCTGGCTTTCTGAGGGGCCAGTATTTTACGTGACTTACCAAGTGGGAGCGTGGAAGAGAAAGGTCATGGGTCAGTGTCAGAGCGCTGCGCTGGGCGACAGCCTGACCGGCCACCACGGCCTTGGAGGTGGAGGAGCCCATGGGTCCAGGGACGGGGGCGCCTCCAAAAGCTGGAAACAGAGTCTCCCTGGACCCTCCACGTGAGCCACCCCCACTGAGTCGAGTCCCATGAAGGCCTCTTCGGACTTAGGAATTCTGAAACCTAGCGTAATAAATGGGTGCTGTCCTCAGCCACGAAGTTTGTGGAACTTTGTTACAGCAACTACAGAAAATGGATGCAGCGCTGTAAGATGACCTTGGTGAGCCCGGAGGTGAGCGTGGCCTTATCAATGAACACTGAGGAGATGAGCATGGCCTTATCAATGAACGCTGCGGGGACGCTGCGGGAGGAGAGCGTGCAGGGCCCGGAGGGGCCACCTGGGATCCCTGGGCAGGCATTTCCACCCATCAGGTGAGAGATGAAAGCGCCTGTCCTCGGGGTGGGCGGGTGAAGGTGAGAAGGAGTCAAATTTCGGATACTGTGATAGCAAAAGATATTATAATTTGCTGATGGATTGGATGCAAGATGTGAGAGCAACAGGAGTCGAAGTAGATCCAAAGCCCCGGCTCTGAGCAGAAGGTGAACTGTGATGTGTTGGCTCAGAGGCGGCTGGGTGGGGACTGTCCCCGCTGCACACCCAGGTCACACCTGCCACCCCAGCATAGTGAGCACTCGTTGACGCCCAGTGAAAAGACAGTGGTGCTGAAGGTGGTGACAATGGCACTGTCAGGAGTAACAATGCAAAAGGATTATGTTGAGGATGCATAGGAGAGAAACAACCTCATGGCCTAGGTTGATCATTACAAATAAGCATGTGAAATACCACTGTTTAATTTCCCCCTGAAACTGTTGTTAGAATTCTACTGAGACAGAAACAGGATGGATCAGGGGACATTCATTTCTATGGTTTTCCTTACAAATCTATTATTAGCCAGCATATCGCAGCATGCCGCCCTAGCAAGCCTGTGCGTGAAACCCTTGTCAGCATGTAAACGCGGAAGGGGCTTTCCATTAGGGGAGAGCACTGTTCTGTCACCTGCAGGGCCCCCTGTTCTGTCACCTGCAGGGCCCCTAACACCAAGAAGAGCAGATGGCATGCAAGGTTCTCAGTAAACACTTGTTGATAAAGTATGCAAGTGGATTTGCCTTGTCTAACCTTGGCTTCTCCAACGTTGCCTGACTAATGCAGATCCCAGCGCACTGTCCAACCAATTCAGTGTGGTGACCATTCTGCATGAATGACACCAGAAATGCTTTTGAGGACAACATAGATCAAATCCAAGGCCCGAAGCTCAGACTCGAGGACAAAGGATATTACTTTTGTGTGGGATGGTATGTTTATTTTAGGGTGCTCCACAAAAATAAGGAAATACAACTTAGATTTAATACTGGGCTTATTAATCTACTGCTAATTTTACCTCTGATCTCCCATAAAGAAACATCTTGCCACACACACGCTTCATTACTTTCACTTGGAGAATTATAGAGGAAGAAATCAGATATTTAGGTATGGAGAACACAGTTAACGTTATGTTCGGGACTCTACGTAAAGCGCATTTGTCTTCCTGATTTCCGGCTTCCACGTTCATACCCCTAGGCCCAGCTCTAGCCAGAAGCTCTGAGTATTTTTGGAATACATGATATTTTGAACAATAAAAAAAGAGTCTCTGTTAACAAACAGACCATATTTAATACGAAAATGAAAAGAACATGTTGAACAAGGTGAAGAGCTCTGATTTTGAATCAGGGTTGAATTTAATGCCCACTTTTAATATTGTTAATTGCCTTAATTTACACCTCTGCAGAGGCCATCTATTACTAACAATATTTATATTTTTCCCATTATGAGTTAAATATAAAAAGTAATGTTTAACCAGTCTCCAGTTGCCTACGATTGAAATGAATTTAAACGGTAACAAACTACCACTTATTTAAGTGCCACGCAAGCTGTCCCAGGTTATAAATGTGTTGGCATTTCCGTTCCTGATTAGTTTTATCCCGCTAAGCTTGCATTAAAAAGCTCAGTTAAAAATGTTTTAAATGCTTAAAAGAATAATATTGCATTTAAAAGAAAAATAACACATTACTTTGAAAATCTTACCGAACAATATATGGATTGCTACAAATCTTTAGAAGTGGGGACTATAAATTAATATACATGACCGACTTGCTCTTCATGCAGGTAAGGACATGAAAATTTCTCATGATCACCGCAGAAATGGCGGGAGGTAACGTGATTGTGATAGGTAGCCTATTGACAACCGATATTTTGATTGATACTCTAGGACTGGGGTTGCCCACTTAGCAGCAAACTTTTTCCAATGACGCAGCCATCACAGAGCACGGTACCCAATCTAAGCTGTAGCCAAAACGGTGTGGGGACGTGAAGAAGCAGTCGCTATAAACTAATTCCGAGCATCAGCGCATTCGTCGGCGTGGAACGCCCCAGGTGGGGTGGCTGAAACAGCAGAAGGTTACGCTCCCACACTTCTGGAAGCTGGAAAGTCCAGGTTGAGGCTCCGGGGGTTGCGGGGTGAGGCTGCCCCCTCCCCTCATCCTCTCCTGGCTCTTCCGTGGTCGGGGCGTGTGGGAGGCAGAAGCATCCGTGCGCCTCTTCCTAGAAGGACGCGGATCCTCTCCGAGCAGGAGACCATTTACAGCCTCGCCCAACCTCAGTCACCTCCCCGTAGGTCCTTCCTGCACAGGCAGCCCCGGGGGGCTGGGGCTTCAATGCAGGAATGTTGGGGGACAGAATTTAGCTCGTTGCCATTATGAACTCATGCTCCTCACGGCTGCAGCCTGGGCTCTGTTTGCACAGCCCTGCGCGCCTTCTGCTCAGCGGTGTCCAGGTGTTGGCATCCAACCTGCCAGCTCCTGGGAGCAGATACCATCCTCACGGCCATCATGGTCACCACCGTCATCCTCATCATTGTCATCACCATCTCCATTTGTAGATGAGACCATTGATCAAAAGACCCTCATACATGTCTATGGTTATGCAGCCTAAGCACAGTGGAATTCAGGACTTAAGGTACTCGGCCTGCCTGCGACAATTTCTAAACTGAACCTCTGTCTAGCACAGGCTGCCAGGGAGATACTGTGAAAAAAAAAAAGGAAAGAACAAAAAAAAAAAGTTAGAATGTTAATCAAGACAAAATTATTTCCCAGGGCAGGGAGAGCCTCAGATTTTAGTCATAATTAACACATTTTAGTGATTTCAAAGTTATTCCAATATTAAAATTATAATGTGAATGTTGATTAGATTTATTAACATCAAACATTCTATATAAAAAGATTTTAAAAACTTAAAACTACATAAGACTCACTGAAAGTCTCAATTTCACGACTAGTTAATTTTTGATGTTTAAATGTATGCTACTTCTGGCCCTGGCTGGTGGCACAGTGGATAAGGTGCCGGCCTGTGAACCCAAAGGTCGCTGGTTCGATTCCCCAGCCAGGGCACATAACCAGGTTGCAAGCCAGGTCTCCAGCCAGGTCTGTGGCTGGAGGCAGGTGAAAGGCAACCATACATTGATGTCTCTCTCCCTCTCTGACTCTCCCACTTCCCCTCTCTCTAAAAATAATAAATAAAATATTTAAAAAGTAAAAATAAAAAAATAAATGTATGCTACTTCTGCTTCATCGATGCTGTATGCTTCATCTATCAATTTATAATGTGTATCTCCTTTTCATAATGTTTTTTTGTGGTATCCTGACAGCTTATTGTGCACATTTTAAAATAATCTGAAAAACATTTTAAAATAATCTGAGTTTTCTATCAAATAATACTACAATGTTTCCTGTGCAATATAAAAGTTTGAAATAGTTTATTTTCAGTTCCTCCCTTTAATTTTGTGTGCCATTGAATTCACATATTTCACTCTTCTCTACGCTATAAACACACTATACAGTCAGTTAGCCTTTAGAGGAATAAAAATTAGAAAGCTACATTAAGCTTTATTTATTCCATATTTGGCACTCTTCGTTACTTTGGGTAGTTCTGTCTTTCTGACTGCGTTGTATTCTACTTACCTGAAGAAATTCTTTTCACATTTCATGTAGAGCAGCCCTTCAAAAGCTCCATTTTGATGACTTTCCATTGGGTATAGAATTCGCAGCTGACGATGTTTAATTTTTTTCTTTCAGTGCATTAAATGTACCCTCTTACCTTCTTGCATCCATGGTTTCTGATACGAAGATTGCTGTAGTCCCACATTTGTTTCTTTTTAGCCACTACATACTTTCCTCTGCTTGCTTTTTAAGATTTTCTCTTTGCCTTGCATTTTCATCCATTGGGGTGATATGCATTGGCTTAGGTTTTTGTTTTACTTCTTGTGTTGATCTTGCCGGATGTTCTCAGAGAGTCATTCTGTTTCTAAAAACTGTCAGCTATCATTTCCTCAAGTGTCTTCTCCGCGTTTTTGTCTTTCCTCTAGCTGAGGGTTGGGTTAGGGGTATATCACATCTCTTGCTGTGGTCACATATTGTTGGATATTTTGTGCCTATGTTTCCTCCATTTTTTTTTTTTCTCTTTGCCTCTCAGGATGAGTAATTTGTAGTAACCTATTTCTGAGCTGACCAACTCTTTCTTTGGACGTCTTAAACCCACTAGGGAGCTCATCAAAGGCATCCTTAACTTGTGTCATTTTTTCCCCTAACATTTGTGTTGGGTATTTTCAAATCTGCTGAAGTTGCCTCTGTGGCCTTGCGTGTCATCTACATTGTCTGTTACAGCCTTTGCAGGTTTACTATACTTATTTTCAATGATCTGCCTGATAGTTCTAACATCTGGGTTATATTGGAGCCTGGGACTAACTATTCTTTTATTTTCTGACTTATTTTTACCCATTTGTATGTCTTCTAAATTTTGGCTGAAAGCTAGACCAGTTGTATAGAGTAGGAGGAAAATGGGAAAACTAGAATTGTTGTGCCCAGGGATGAGTCCGTCCTTCCTTCTGTGCAGCCTGGCAGTTCCGGCGTTCACGTGGTCAGAACTTGACTGTGACCGTTGCTCCCTGACTGACCTTAGACCCCTCCTTGAACTCTGGGGTTTCCCTTGTGGTTCTGACCAGAGAAACTCGGTCACTCGCAACTTCCCCAAATATATTCTGCTTTCATTTTTACTTGAATTTGTCAGCACGAGGGCAGGTAGGAGGTAGGGGTCATTCTCTGATGTTCCAATGAAGCCTCAGCCCTAAGGGGGCACCGTGGACCCTGACCTTCCAGTGTGGCCTCCATAGGTGCTCCTGCCCCTTCTCCAAAGTGACCCTGGATTGCAAGATGCAACTAACCCTTTTCCAAGCGTCATCCTCTCTCCTCCTCTCTCCCTCTCTCTTGCTTGTCTGATTCCTCCATCTGCTCAGCTGCAACATTTCTACAGTCAGACCAGCGCCTACAAGTTACTATTTTGTGACCATTCCCGCCGCCTAAGGATTCTGCCCTGTGGGATTAGTAGGGGCAGATGGACCTTCTGGGGTGGTTCCCATTCCACCTCCGAACTCCAGGGTGAATTCGCCCCTCTCCTTGGCCCTTCCATTTCCGGGGCGACAAGGAAGATGTTTCTCGAGGTATTTGAGCAGTGACAGTTGCTATTTGTCCCTGCGGCGCCCAGGCAACACGCTTCTCAGGGTTCTCACTCCCACACCCCGGGGAGTCTCGAAGAAAAGCTTTCCAAATGTGTCTGTGCCTCCAGGAGCTTTGTACGCGCGGCGAGCCCACACCCAGGTGCCCATGGCCACATCAAGTGGTGAGGTGAAACCCCACAGAATGACAGGAAAGCGCCAACTGTTTCTGCAGCCGCAGTTCAGTCGGAAGCGCACAGAAGGGACAAACGCGGTTAGTTACCTGGTATCGGTGGGTCCCTGCCAGGTACGGCTTGTCTGTAACGCCCCGGCGACCACGGGACACGGAGCCTTCCCAGCCGTCCGCAGGTGACAGTCAGGGACCAGGGCTGGCCTCCTGGGTTCTCCGCTGCAGAGGGGCGTGTGCAGACAGAGAGACGGACAGGGAGACGGACAGTCTCCAGCCTGGTGATCCCGTGTGCGCAGCCAGCTGCCCAGCACGCGTCCTGCAGACAGGAGGGTCGCCTGCGTCTCCTCGATGGCACAAGGTGGCTCGGCTGTGCCTGGGGTGAGAAGCCGCCCACGTGGGTGAGAACCGCAGTGGAGACGCGGCTGTGCACTTAGTGACGGGAGCACCGAGGGAGGCGAGGACCCGCAGAGACAGCAGGTCCCCGGACACGAGGTGCCAACCGGAGCCACGTGGGGACCACCAGGTGAGCAATTCAGCCTGAGGCGCGGCCTCAGGGCTCAGGGCGGAAAGCGGGCTTGAAGCGCGTGAATCTGGAAGCCCCGTGGACATTGTCACCTGGTAAATGCAGGAGGAGGACGGAGAACCTGCCTGCAGCAGGTCCACCAGGCAGGAGATGAGCCCCAGCGCCATTAAGAAAGGACCAGTGGGGGATACGGGTGGAGGACAGCAAAGTGGGGATGGGACAACTGTCACAGTATAATCAATAAAATATACTTAAAAAAATGTTTAAAAAGAAAAAGAAAAATGGATCATGGCTAAGCAGTCCGACAGAACCCGTGGGGCTGGCCCTGTGGCGGGAGCGGGCAGCGTGGCGGGTCGTGGGGACCGTGGGGTCGGGAGGTGAGCGGGGTGCAGATGTGCAGCAGGACATGGGGCCCTGGGGTCTCCGTGTCAGGGGATGCAGACGAAGGCCGACAGGATCCCGAGCCACTGAGCTTTGTGTTTGCTCTGACTCGCTGGCCTTGCTCTGCTGTGTTCGGGGAAGGACCCATGCAGGGGACAGGATGGTGGGAAAGAAGTAACTCAGAACAGGACGTCCTGATCGTCTCCCCGCTGCCTGCAGAACAGACCCCCTGGTGGGGCGACCCCGGCTCCCGCCCTCCTCTTAGGAGGCAGAACAATCACTCACAAGGCGAAGAGCACGACAATCCAGAAGGAACTATTGCCAGATTGCAGAGTGGGCTTTGCGTGTTTCCTCGGTGGAAGTAAACACTCAGGAGGTCTCCAAGGTGCATGCGCTTCCCCCGTGCAGCAGAGTTCATGCGCAAACGGCAAATTGGTCTCTAGTTCCTGCCGACGGGCCCTGACGCCATTCTCAGGCCCCCTTAGTCACTTGGCTGACAATGACCTGTTGTGTCTCTTTCTGGGTGGGGAGCCCTGGCAGGGGGCGCGCCCTGTGGCTTTTGGTGGCTATCGCCACCCTAGAGGAGCACCCGGTAGGGAGGAGAAACAGGTCTGGGGCGGTGTCCCTTGTGCACTCGTTCAGAAAACACCACGTGGCCGTTACACGCGAGGCTTCCTTCCCAACTCCGGTACGGAGGAAAGAACATTCTGGATCCTGTCTGACGGAATTCACGGCATGGGTCGTAACTGAAGGAAAATGGTGGCAAGCGTCAAACATATAGAGGCGCTCACGAACCTAAAATTCTAAATCCTCGTCATTGGACGTGGCTAGATTGAAACCAGGGTTGAACCCAAAGTCAGGCGGGACCTTAAATACACCCGGGGAACTAAGCAGAGAAACATATTTGGTGTCTAAGTAGAATGAACAGCTTATGTTCCAAGTGTCAAGATATTTTACTACTTTTCTTTACACTCCATTAATTCTATAAAATATTCAAAAGCAGGGCTTTTCTACAAAGTAAATTAGAAAACCGCACCTCGTGGGCTTGAAAACTTGACTGTTTTCTTATTCGTTTTGATAGAATTCTGTGTAGGCAAGATTAATTATTACCACGAGGGGAAAGTAGTGAGGATGCAGTCACATGACAAGTTCTTTCACGTGTGAACCTGAAAAAGACCACCATGTGGAATTGAAGTTCTCTATTCATGAAAGGTAAGCTTGTGTGTATTTTATTATCAAATGCACTATCCACTACGTACAGTTTAATTACTTTTCTAAGAGAAACAACGGTTAGAGAAAAAGTGGGTTGAATTGTTTCAAGAAATGAAGACAAAATCCTGAGTCTCCTCATTTGTTGCTAATTTAGCCGAAAGCCGCCATGTAGGAGTTTAATTAAGAGACCACCTTGCCCCATTTAAGGCTCAATGAGCTGTGACAGGTCTGTCGCAGCCGAGCCAGGACTCTGAGATGATGCAATATTTAAATTAATGATGTTCCGGGAGAACACGCGAAGCTTCTGAGCTGAGTTTCTGTGAGAACATGTGACCGAGTGTGTAACTTGGGATCCAGCCAGGAGAGGTGTCACTATATTCACTGAAGAAACCCGGACCAATACACACAAAGTAGCGCAAACTGTATAATCTTGTGGGTTTAGACGTTCCTGCCTCTCCTAAGGGTCAGGCACTGATGGCTCGCGCCTTCCTGACCGCCTACTTGGGTGACCGTCCTTCATCCAATGAGTTTTCCGTAAAACCATATGTTCCTCCGCCGGGAACTCAACGGGTAGCTGAGCTCTGTCCACGGCCACCTCCTCCTAAAAAAATTAGGTAACAACTTTGCAGGACACCTTCCCTAAGGAGACAACAACATACCGTAGAGTATGTGATAATTCAGTAGCAGTACTTGAATCCTGTTCAAACACATAACTTCCACAGTCCACCAGGGCTCAACAATGGGTTTTATTTATTTTTTTTTGGTGGTATTTTGCGTGCTTGATAACCCTCAAATAATTCAAAACACCAATGAAAAACGCAGACTCAATCATTTTGGCAATCATTCTGTGCCGGTGATGCCTGACCTGAGGCCTGTCCCGAAAGTATCAAGCCAATGTCCATACAATTAAAACCGTTTTCACGGTCGATACAGTTGGGACGGACCTCGCCTATCACCAGGATGGAATAAATTAAAAGGGTTTGCCTTGGGAAAAAGTATTTATTTTTGGTGGCATCTTTGATTCATATAAATTTTTGAGTGAAATACCATATTTAAAAAACGTTGAGTCAAAGTACCGAGATAGAGGAAATCACACTCTTTTATATTTTAAAAAATCTATTGTTTACCTTATGAATCCAATAGTAACTTCCTTTCATATAAAGTAACTATATAATAATTGTATTTTATTTTAAATGTAAGAAATAAGCCCTGGCTGGTGCGGCGGCCCAGTGGGTTGAGGGCCGACCTGCAAAGCAAAGGGTTGCGGGTTTGATTCCTAGTCAGGACACAGGCCTGGGTTGTGGGCTGGGTCCCCAGTTGGGGGCGCACCAGGGACCACCACACATGGATGCTTCTCTCCCTCTCTTTCCCCCTCCCTTCTCCTCTCTCTAAAAATAAATAAAATCTTTAAATATAACAAATAATAAGAAATACAGTGCTACTCCCTGCAGCCGAAACCTAATACCAATATGTTGAAACACGTGTTTTATGGACTTAAAATATTAAAAATTAAAATCTTGTGGGCACGATTTAAACAGTTGAAACGTATATACAGCCAGGCAAAGAGCCAAGGAACGGGTGTCCTGTTTACATCCGTGGAGCTCACCAGACTCCGTGGCGAAGGGGACTAGCAGTGAGGGACCCAGGGACCCTCCCCGGGGCGCCAGGGACCCAGCACCTGTTGTTACCAGTGACCTTGTTCAAGGTTCTAATGCTCAGATTCTGCAACCCTGTTAGCAAGGCCATGATCCGTGATGCTACTTCATGTTTCTTCACTTAACTAACGTAGTGCCCTGTTTAATTACTGCTGTCACTCTGACAGGAAAGACTGTCTGCTTGCGCTGTCCTGGATACGCAGGTGACAGAAACACACCTGAGGCAGCCAGACTCCCGCGTCCTGCGGGAAACATAGCCCGGGTGGGAGAGCTGAACCCAAGAAGCGCTGGCCTCCGCCGAGGGGCTGGGACCAACCCTGGCCCAGGAGGAAACCCCCCCCCCACTCCCCCCTCCCCCAGAAGCATTTGTGTTCTTCACCCTGCTGGGCAGACTCAGACGTCATTCGGACTTACTTTTAATATGGGGAAATGACGTCAGTAAAAACGAGAGCTGAGACATCTTGCAAGTGAGACAACTTTAATAATCCAGGAGAGGCAGCGTGTACTTGGCGTGAACGTAATGCGGGCATTTTTGATGTGGTGGTAATATCAAGGATGTAAAAATTATTAGCGTGCGTATGCATGAGGTGAACCCTCTGACGGCTGCCCAAACGTAGCCCTGAAAACAGTGATGGGATCCGTTTGCCATCTGTGCAACGGAAGCCCCCAATTTTCCAAGACTCTTGAACGACTAAGCAAGCGTTCGGAGGTCTAGTGGGATGGTTTGACAATTTTAGGTTTTATAACCTGCGATGATTGTAGATTTTATATGAATTTCACACAGAGAGCACAAGCTCATATCTTTATTTAGATACAAATTTCATGCAGCAATGGCTCAATTTAATTTAGTACGATTTTAATTGGGTAATACATGGCTGAAATGCTAAGCTATTTGCATTGTTGTTGTTGTTGTTTTTAATTTTATAACTGTACATTTTCCTCCATTTGTCTGTGGATTTATTTCTCCAAAACATTTAAACCAACCAAAATTGAATATTAAAAATTATGATAATACCATATCTCTCCTTAGCATCTTACTTTTCTTACCTTAAAATTTGTTAGTACTCTGGCTGGTGGCTCAGTGGACAGGCACCTGCCTGTGAACCCAAAGGTTGCTGGTTCGATTCCCAGCCAGGACACGTAACCAGGTTGCAAGCCAGGTCTCCAGCCAGGTCCCCAGCTGGAGGCAGATGAAAAGCAACTATGCATTGATGCCTCTCTCCTCCCTTCCTCCATCCCTGCCCTTGTCTCTCAAAATGATGAATAAAATATTTTTAAAAAATAAAATAAAATACAATTTGTTAGTAAGTACAATCTGAAATAATAATAAGATAGTAATGGCAGTCAGGTTTCCATAATATTAAGAAGTGAAAAGAACAAAAAGAGGTCAATTAGTTTTGAGATCACCTGCCATTTCTTAATTTGCATTTTATTAAAAATCAGTAAACCACTTATTCTTATGCTCAGTTAAAGAGGTCAACCATGCCAAATCATCATTTAAGGTTTATTTTAGAAACATGTATTTAGCCTATACATTTTTATTTTAGAAAACTATTATCTGTGCCTGACACAATTGATACTATCCTTCAATTTACCATTCTATCATTCGAAGATATGAAATATAGATTTCCATTTGTACTGTTTTCTAATAATGTCTTTTGTCCTGATAGAGTCTTTCCAAATATGTCTTTGATGACATATCTAATATGTTTTATGTTTACCTCCCAATGCAAATACTTGCATGATTTAATACAACTTTTAAACTGTATTTTAAATAATTATTACAGCAATAGTTTCCATTTACAAAGCTTCCTTAATTTTGCCACGTAGCGTGTTTGCACCCTTTATACTTTTCCTTGGCAGAGACGTAAGTCACAGGAGAAGACAATGATGAAAAAGAACTCCTAGTTTGATACCACTTAGCTTTTTCCTATGCCCCACAATGTTGTTGTTTTCTTCAAATAGTTCAAAATACCAGATAAAACTTCATGATTCACTTCAAATAATTATCATTGTTTCTTCACTACAAGGACACTCATCCATGGCCCCTCACGCATTTCTGGTTGTTCAGGGACAAGTAGAATGGACAGTCCCCAAGGACAACCGTGTCTCTAACGCCATCTGGCAGGGTCGCGCCTCCCGTCTGTCGGGAACCCGTGTTCCTGGGCAGGTGGCAGGAGGCAGGGGTTCCCTCCCTCCTGTGACAGACAGCGGACACTGTCGCAGGGCCTGTCCCTGGGGCTCCAGCTTCCAGGGGCTGCGTGTTCTTCCTCCCCTGTGCACAGCCGGTGCTGGAGGCGCAAGGAAACTGGGCTGAGCTGCAGACGCCGCTGGCTCTAGAGAAGCCAGCGTCCAAGGCTGTGACCTTGCTCATCCCTGGGGGAGGAAGTCCAGACGGGCCACACTTCTGTCTGTGGGTGACATTAGTCATGTGCATGCCTGGCATTTTGTACCATCCAGCTGTTCCAGTCAGACAGAAATAATTTAGAGGCTTCACAGAAACCAAACGCTTGTCTGTCTCGCATGACACAGCCGCAGGGGACAGGGGACACTTGCCCAGGGGGCACTTATAGATCGGGTCCCCTGACTGCTTCATGGGCAGGTATTTCCTCGGGGGCAGGGCAGGGCTGCTACGCAGGCCACCTGAGCAGATGTTCGGGGCCACGCATGCACGTGTGCGCAGCTTCTCCGACACCAGCCTCCCTGGCCCTCCTGTGAGCCTGGCATCCCTGCCGACCAGAAGGCCCAGCGCAGCCTGGCCCAGGACGGGGGTGGGTCTTGGTGGCTGGCTGGTCATCTCGCCCAAGTGGACAGGGATGTGCTGGCCTCCTGGGTGAGCCGCACCGGGCCATTTCTTCCTGCGTCACTTCAAACTAGGAGCAACTCATCCGTGTGCACCGCTTAGTTTCAGAAGGTGGCCCTTCCTAACCACGGCCACAAGGAAGACAAAAAGTCAGGAGACAAGAACATAGCTAATGTAGAAGCTGACAAGCATTTAGAGGCCTTCCTCGAGGTTTACCATTTCGTTTCCAAAGGACCGTGTGCGTTCGTGTCTTTGTCCGAATTGGTTAGAAGAGCTTTGCTCCTCGCGCCGTGTGTGCTGCTGTCGGGCACGGGAGGTTCCAGGTGTCCCTCCTGTGCCACCGGACACGCACGCGCTTGAGTTTATCTCGGATTTTGATTTTGAAGGGAAAGCTAGACCTTTGGGAGACACATCCCTTTTTCTCAAAATAAAAGTATCAAGGGGAAGTTTCCTGGAAGCGTACCGGGAGACCCGGGGGCACCCAGTCTGCGTACACTGGCTTCTCTGGGGCCTGAACTGAGCCGTGACGTGGCTGTCACGCGAAGTCCTCTCGCCACCGTGGAGAGAAACTCCTGTGAGGTGACCTGCCCCTCTTCCTGCGACCACCGTATTATTGGCTTGCAGCCACGAGTCCTGGGCATAGCAATGGCAAAGTACACGTATGCACGTGTGTACCCCTGACCAGCAATCCTGGTTTACATCATTGGCTCTCGTAGGCGTAGAAAAGCACTTGATTTTTTAAAATGTTCATGCATTTCAAGACCCGTCTCCTGCACGTAATAAAGGCAAATGCTGGTAAGTAAAGGGGAGATGGTTAAACCCCTGTCACCCTATGGAGCAAAACCCAAACTCCGCGACGCATGGAACGTCCGACCAGCCACTTTCTCTTCTGCGCTTTGGCGAACACAGTTTACAGGAAGGAGGGGCAGGCCCCTCCCACAGCTGCTCCCAGGGGTCTCCTGGGGCCTGGCTCCCCTTCTCAGCCCGGATCTCAGGGTGTCCTTCTCCAAGGACGTGTCTAGCTGTTTCTGCCACTCAGATGCCAGCAGCCAGGGGTCAAGGTGGCCCATCAGGGGGGCACCAGCCCCGTCCGCAAGTAGCAGTCCAGCCTGTTCACCTCCTGCCACAGGTCAAAGAAGAGGCAACTAGGAGGGGCCACCCCCCCCAAGCAATGCCTCACAGAATAGCCCAGGGGTACTGCCCAGGCAGGACACCCCAAACACAAGGCGGCAGCCTCCTACGGCGCCCATTTCTAGGCAGACAGATCAGAACAGTTTGGTAAACAGAAGAAGAAACTATCTTTATATCATCAGCAGCATAATTAATCCCAAACAGGTCATTTTAAATCAACTAACCCGGCTCATTTGACCAAAGACCTTTCACTGAAACAGCTCTGTACATGGTCATTCATATCTTCTAGTTACTGGAATATATTTACAAATAAATTCAGTTCTTGGACAAATGTACACCATATAAAGGTCATTTGAATCTAAAGATACGTATTTTGACATTACAGAAAATGACATCAGAATTAAATACGGTAACGGAATATCCAAGGCTCTGTTTCACTATTTTCTTTCATCCTTACACCTACACTAAATAGAGCAAAACTAGAAAAGAGTGTCGGATGCTCGTCTTCAGAAAACGTATAGGTTTTGTTTTTTTGCATGTATGTTTTGTCTCGTGCTGCTAAAGAGAACGATTTCAAGGCGTCCGCTACGGGAAAGAAAGGAACTGTATTCCTGATTAAAAAGGCATGCGTTTCCACAGCCAAAGGCAAAATTAATTTTTAAATCATAATTAATGAAGCAAGAAATCATAGCTTTCTTTTCCACATTGTTACCTCTCATGAATGAATAATAAAGCTATTCATACACTTCATAACATTTCCAAGGAAAACAACAGTGCATCTCAATCTTGTCCAAGGGAGCCTTGTTCCGCATGAAAAGCGGGTCTGCTCTTCCCCGCCCGTCCATTGTTCACCAAACGGAAGCAAACGCAGAAACCTCGGTCACAGGCTGCTGCTGGGGGACACGGCTGGAGTCACGCCTGTCACCCCAGGAAGGATGACGCCGACACCCCACAGGGTGCGCGCAGGGAGGGGAACCTGCGCTGGAGGAAGGAGAACAAAATTCGCTACTGAATTTTCATTAGCTTTTCCCACGCAATGAGACCAAAAACTAACTGGGACTTTCTCCGAGTGTATTATTCGTGCCAATACTATATCCGTCCTGGAGGACATTAATCCTACCCTTGTGTTCGTGTTCACGGGTGGACTCGTAAGTGAGGCTTAGCGGGGAACAGAGGCAGCAGCGAGATGCTGGTGCTCAATGAACAAGATAAACCGGCCTGGGGTGGGCGTTCCGCAGAGAGGACCCCACCTCCCTAGGGAGCAGCGCTGGGGGGACAGCGCAGCCGTGGTGACCAGTGTCAACACCAGCCGCTCGCTCCGGACGGGACCAGAAGACACGGTAGGTGTCAGGCTACCAGGAACCTGTGTGAGAGGTTTATCCGGGAAGAGATGGCCTACGGCAAGTTTGCTGAAAACCATCCCGCCACCCGCACCTCCCTGGGCCAGTGCGATCTTTCACCAGCGAATTAAATCTTTACAGATAAAAGGTGGCCCTTTCCAAGTGGATCGCCTGTAAGGGGGCCGGCGGGCGCCGACGCCCGCGACGGTCAACCCAGGGCGCTTCCCTCCGCCCCGCGCTCAGCGACCTCGGAGGCCGGTGCCGTGGGAGGCGGGTGCCGTCGGAGGCCGGGGTGGGGCTCGGGTGGGACGGGGCTCCAGTGCCCAGCAGTGACTTGGGCGTCCTGCGTTCGGGTGCCGGGCGGATGCTTAAGAATTTGGGGTGAAGGCGCTGAGGTAGGGCCTGGGCTGGGGGAAGGGGAACCCGACGCGGCGTCTGCAGGGCAGCAGCGCACGCGGGACCCCTCGGGCGAAGACGGGGCGCAGAGCAGGCCCCCCACGCCACGCAGGCTCCTGCGCTGAAACTCGTCTTCGACTCCACGTCAGTCCCGGTGGAGCGCGGGGTTCCGCCCAGGCGGGGTTTGTGGGACCCCCTCCCCCCAGGACGTCATGGAGAAGAAACTCCCGGACGTCGGGGTGGTTTCTCCCGCGCGGCTGCAGAGCCAGGAGGTCCTCCGTGCGAGGCCGCAGGGGCTGGCGGTCCCGCCGGGGGTGCAGACCAGCACCCATGGGTGGGCGTGGTTCACTCCACAAATTGATCAGGGCACAGGGCAAGTTTTGCAAACAAAACTCAAGCGAAAACAGTAACTGGCTTGTTTTGCACGTTATCCAGTTCATAATTTATTAGCCGTAGGGGGAGGCAAAAGTAGGCTTACGGTTGTGAGCATGAAAACACCGTTTATAATTATATGATCATTTCTAATATAATGTACATTTATAATCACATTATTAATTCGTGTATGATTTTCCGTTTGAACAACTTGTACTGACTTTCACCCCACCCTGTACATCTACTACAGATGTCAAGTATAATCTGTACTGGACAACAGCTGTTATATTTCAGTATAATAAACTGACCTGCGTTTACTTTAAACAGTGTTTATGGAACCACTGTTCTGTATCTTAGGAATGTTGACTCTGAAACTCACGACTGTTTCCTCTGATGCTGCAAAGCTATTACTAGGTATTTTGTTTTTTGTTCCCTGACAATCAGAATATTTTTTCGATAAACAACCACTTCAAGTAGTGCCATGGAACCAAATAATCAACTTCTTTCAAAGTGTCGTGGTATAATCCAACTAACCCAGCTTCAGGGAGTGGACAGTGTACTCTCTTCAAGGACCACAAGCGTGCCTGCCACCTGAGCATGGGTCCACTTCATGGGCGGCATGTGCCTTTCCCTCCCACCTATTTCTGAAGCGTCGCTGGAGACCAGGTTGTAGAAAAGCCGGCCGAGATGTGTTCTTGCAGAAAGGGAGACCCCGCTCCCGACCCGGCAGGTGAAGTCAGCAGCCATCACGCGGCGTCCACCCCCCTAACAGCCTTTGTCTTGCGAGTGGTGACAGGTGGTGGGTCGGCCTTTGCCCCCGCTAGGTGCCACCAGCGGGCAGCAGCACGAAGGGTGAGAAGGCCACTTACAATCCGCACACACACGTGTGGCATCGAAAACACTTCACGGAGCTTCAGTTGTCACATCCGGAATGTGGAACACGAGGTTGGTGGCGGTTTTCTCAGAATGATGTTGAGGTTGACGAAGGCATGGAAAGTTCCCTGTAGACCCCAAGGACGACTCATATTTAGTCATCCCTGCGAAACCTCGGGGTCTTTGAACGCCTCTTGGGACCGATGTCCTCGCTGTCCCTGGTCTGCGGGGCTGGTTTGGGCTGAAATCTGAGCACACGCTCTGCACCCCGCTGGCTTCCCTCCTGACATTTAGAAATTCCCGGCTCAGGCCGAGTTGCTGTGTGTCACGGCGCTGCTGGGAGCAGGAGAGCTCGCTTACCAGGAGCCCAATTAAAATTTAAACTTGGCGTTAATCATCGGATACAAAGAATCCCCAACATTTCCAGAAATTGCTTTTCTCAACTGAGGTGGCACAGCACCCGGGTAATTAGCAAGCAGGAAACGCCGTTTAATTAAGGAGACTGTCTTCTCCCTCTGGCCCGTCCCTGGGGACCTCTCCCCTCATCGCGCCCCTGGGTGACCCAGGAGGAAGCGAATTAAGCTGGAGGAAGGGGCGATGTGCTCCGGCGTCTCAGAAGAACATGACGGTGGTTTTAGCATCTGAACCTGTGTCCTCTGCCCGGTGCCTCCGCTCGCGAAGGCGGCCACTAGGGAAGCGGACCCTCTAATGAGTATTTATAAGGGACCGATCCCATTTCAATGCCGCCGCGGGATCGCAGAATAGAATGGTAATTAGAGGAGAAACTTTCTGAGAAATGTGTGGCCGCCGCAGAAGCTGCCCCCATGAAAGGCCGGCTCAGGCGTCTCTGACAGTGGACAGGCAACAGTGTCACCTGAAGGAAGATTACACGAGGTGGCACTTTCTGCATCAAAATGAAGCCATGAAAAAGGAACGTGTTTCCTGTTCATATTCTAAGAACAAAGGGCTTTATCCTAGTTCTTGATGAAGCGGGTGGTGCCTTTGCCCATTTTTTGCATCAAATCGTGTTACTACCATGGAACTATTCCCTAGGTTAAGAAATCGTGTATTGTCAGCTTTCAGAAGATCCCCCTGCTCCTCATTTTTGAATAAATCACTTCTTCACAATGATTTCTACATATATGAAAATTATGGTAACAGCTTTGTCCTGGCCTTATGTTCCCTAGAAATCATGTCATGGAAAACTGCAGATTTCAGATCAAACACGGTCCACCAGGGTGAAAGTCCTTATTCCGCGTCAGGTTGATTGTAAAGAGAAACAGGAGCCTTGGGGCTTTTCTGTGAGCCCCACCCCCAGGAGGCGTCCCGGGCTGGGGTGGCAGAGCGGGGGCCTCAGCAGGTGGGCTGCCACGTCGCTGGGACGGCAGGTCTTTTGGGTCCCAGCCAGCGGATGACCTTGTGCCACAGGAAAACCTCGTTTCCAGGACTGCCGCGCGGACAGGCAGAGCTCGGGGTGTGGCTGCCTCGCCCCCCGACTCTGCGAAGATCCCATCCTCCGTGGTAACCAGTGGTGAAGCCCCCACCCCCACGTGTTTGTCCAGGTTTCCCTGTAACCAATCATCCATTCGAAGACGTAGCCACACTTAGCAACCTTCCCTTTGCTGTCAGAAATGAACAAAACTATCAACGGGGGCCGTGTGTAAATTCCAAATGTATCACACTGTAATCTGTAATTTGGGTACCTCAATAAAGACTTTAGATGACTAGCCATGCACACACATGGCACATCAACATGCCTGTACACAAGCCACACACACACACACACACACACACACACACACTCGCCTGCACAGGGCGGAACCCGGACAGCAGGTAACGGGACAGGCACGACTGAGGGACCGCAGAAGGACAACTTCTATCTAACTCCTCAAGTTGAGAAAATCCTGGGCTTCCCCTTTCTGTCCACAAGTCCAAGACGGAAACACAGTCAGCACCTTGGTCTCAAAGGGGCCCGTTTTTTAGGGGGAGAAATAAAATGCCCAGCACGAAGGCTATGCCACGGCTTTTAATCTAAGTGACATTTCCACATGCAAACAATGGCCTTCGGAACGGGTTTACGAAACCCACAGGAAGCTCCTGCAGAGGAACATCCGCCTTGTCTGTCACTGACAGCGGTGGGGCTTGTCACGTGAAAACCTAGCCCCCCGGACCCGCGTTTGGAGCTGGAAACGTGTGGAGATGCAGGGCGGAAGGGGTCACGGGCGCTCGGACGGGTTGGGGCTCCAGCGGCCCCCCAGCAGCAGCCCTCGGCCTCCGCGAGGAACAGCCACGCGGGGAAGAAGGGCGGACGCGTGCCGCACACTCCCGGGTAACGGTCACCAACCCCCTGACACTGTTGTGTCCGCACGTCACGACCTATTTCCAACAATTCTCGTAGTTTCTTCTTCTCATGAAAACGTATTTGTCAGGCACTTAACATGCTTTCCCGATGCTATTTCACGGCTGACGGGTCTGGATGGTGACCATGAACGGTGATGAACGTAGTCCCAACCAGGATCAAACGGCAGTAACGTGAATATTTTCCCCAAGAGGAGAAAACCGGCAGCGCCCTGAGGAAGCTGGCTCCCTTGTCCTTCTCCTGGGGACAGTCGTGTGCTGGTGAGAACTAAGGAACTAACCATTTTTCCCTGCACCTGACGTGACCCCATTTCTGAGAGGACTGTCTCGTCCCAAAAGGGCCTTTTGGTACATTGGCGACGCCCACAGGACAGGCTCTGTCACCTCCGTTCAGCTCTGTGACCTTACAGCCTCTTGGGTGGGGCGGTAGGTCCCTGGCTGACAGTGATGGGACATGGCGCGTTGGTGCAGGGTGGACAGTTATTAATGTGATTGCCATTCTCAAGAAAGTGAGCCTGGAGGAACACGTTAACCATGACAAAATTGCATTCTAAGTAGAGCAGCGTTCGCCGCCCCCGCCCTGGGCCCTCCGACGGCGGAGTGGGGGGCCCAGCCAGGTCAGGAAGGAGCCCACGCGAGGAGAGCCGGCCAGCCCGCCCCCACGGGCCCCTCTGCTGCTCCCCGCCCCTGTCCTGCCCACCCTCGGGGCGTGCAGCCCACGCATCACCGCTGATCTGGGGTTGCAAGCTGTCCTTTGCCTAAGACTTGTGGAAAAACTGAAATCCAGCATAGGTGGCCATCCCAGCACATGACTCATGAAGGGTGCTGGAGGAGTTTACCGGGAACCGGAGCCTCTGACCTACCCAGGAGGGCTTCCCGGTGGTGGGGGGCCGGTGTTGGCTGTGGCACCTGCTACGGAAACAGCCAGAGCTTTTCACGGACCTGCGTGCCCGGCACGGACGTGTGCCGCACACGCACAGGTGAGCGCAACTTCAGGCAAACAAAAAGGTAATAATCATTCCTGTCTCCTTATTAATGGGGCTAATTGTTTCCTCCTCTGCGGATGGAAGAATTAGGCTCATAATGTGCAAAATGAAAGGAGCGGCGGGAAGGAAAATCGTGTTTCCCGGAGGCTGAGTGCAGGCCTGCTGGAGGCCCGCCGGGGCGCATCCGGTGCCCTGTCACCGGAGGAGCAGCAAAGCCCAGGCTCCTTGCTCGCCGGGCCGCAGGGGATGGGGACAGCTGTGTGTTTCTCTTTCCCTGGACTTGGTTCCAGGGAAACTGAGGGTTGTGACAAGCCATTATTGCATCTCGGAGTCAGAGAAAAGAGGAGTTAGAACCGTGATGTCCACTTTCAGCCGGGACACGCGGTACAAGCAAGAACGTTCCTCGTCCGTGTGTCATTTCCCAGGCTGTGGACGTCAGCACTTGGGAGCAAGAAAATGGTAGTAAACACCCAAGCAGCTGTCGACCCCTGCCGGTGTGTGTGCGTGTGTGTGCGCGCGTGCGAGTAGCCGTGAGTTCGTGGGTGTCAAGTGTGTGTGTGACCATGAGCATGGTGAGTGTGTGAGCGTGCACATGTGTGTGTGTGACTGTGGATGTTAAAGTGCCAGGAGGGAGCGTGAGCAGTGACCTTTCCTCATTCAGTTCCAATGAATCATTGGCCATCAGCCCTGTGATTAGGATGTAAATCAAGACAAATGACTTCTTCTAACTCACCTTTTTTCCAGAATTTCCTTCTGTTTCCTACTCTTAACATTGAACTCCTGAAATTGCATTTTCGCCTTTCTTATTGAGAGTGTGTGCATTTGCCTGTGCGATGGGGCTGTACACAGAAGGCTAAACATATTATACACTCTGTATAGCATACATATTACACGTACATGTGTATGTATCTATGGAAGGAATTTATTCTTCTTCTCTTTTCATTTAAATCCCCATTGAGATAATTATCTCTACATAAGTTTGGTTCAGACTTCGGGAATATGACGTACAAAAAATATTCTAACTTCATTTATTTAAAATGACAGATTGTGAAGTAGACCTCTCATTTTTGATTACACTACCTTAAGCCATCACTACGGAGCACAGCAGCCATAACGATATGTGAATAAATTGTATGTTTGTTGTACTTCCCATTTTCCACAAATGTAAGGCAATTAGTGACATTATTTTATATCCGCAAAATGTAGGCCACAAGAATGCACACACTCTAATATGACCACGTGCATGCAGTGAATTACATCATTTACTCTCTAATGCTAATCTAACATGTCATCTCCACTGGTGTTAAAAACGTGAATACTTCAATAGCTTAAACTTTCTCATAACAAGAACTTTATAGAGTCCTGCCTACTTCATATGGTTAAAAGGTCTGAATAACCAATAAAGACAGTTGTGGAAAGAATCTACCGAAACCGTTCCACCCCTTCACATGTATACGCTAATAAACACTTTCCCATTTCTTATACATATACTTGAAAAAGACCAACTCAAAATAAGCAGGAAAACACGTCTCTAGCTGACTCACATGCCTGAGAGTCAAAGATTTGTCCAAGCTACTTTTAGGGGACCAACCATTGGTTCTTCAAAGCCAGTGTTGGTCGGTAGGTTACCCTCTCTGCTGTGCTTTCTGAGTTCCCAGCCCCCAGCCAGTGACCTGACCTCCCGGGGCCCTGGGGGCACAGCCACGGGAGACAGTGACAGGCTCCAACGGTCACCAGGAAGAGTCGGCCCAGCTCGTCGGCCACTGTCAGGAACGGGGCAGCCGTGTGGTTTTCCTAGAACCCGGCTCTGGCAAGCGAGGTCCATCCTGAATCTTCTAGAACCGGGGTTTTGCTTCGGAAGCAAGCCCAGAACCGCTGCCCATGGGAGAGCCCGCTGGCGGGGGGTCTGCATTTCCAGTGAACCGTTGGTCACCTGAGCAGATACGCTTTGACGTAGGTTCTTTACTTTCACGATTTGGTTAGTGCACCTGGCACACGAAATCATCAAAATAACGGGAGACATCACGGCGTGATTGAGGAAGCCCCGCTCACTACCTCAGGACGGTCGTATCAACTCTTCCCACCTTGAAACTCGGGAGCCACAAAACCGAGGCATTAAAGATGATTTTCTACCCAGCGCCCTCACTCCAGGGAACACGCAAGGCGTTCAGCAGCCTTCCCAACACGCTTCATGCGCTGCGCCGCCTATGAGGTGGAGCCTGACGGGTTTCTGTGATCTAACCTGATGAATCGCTTCCGACTTCCAAACCCTTTTGAAATGATACTAGGAACCCATCCATGTAGCCCCCATCGTCATGATACACGTACACGCCACACATGTTGGTCACAGCTCACATACATCAGCCACTGGCACACTGATGGCGGCTTGTGCACAAATCGGACACCGAGAACTAGTATTTTGCCAGGTCCTCCTCCTCTCAGGCTGGCGCTGAGATGAGGCGGGGTCACCCATGTGTTGCTCCATCTCTTCCTCCATGTTCGTCATTCCGGTCTGGCCACACGTCCCAGGGAGAGTTGCGTCTCTTGCTTCTTTCTTTGCACTGGAGTCAATGGAGTTCTCTTTGTTACTTGGTTAAAACCTAATTAAGGCAATTGCAGTGGACCTTTTCCTCAAATCATTACTTACTGGGGTTCAGTTCCTCCTTTTCCGTTCACACCTAGTGATGAGTTGTCCCTCCAGCTCTGCCCTTTGGCTTCTGGGCCGCCTGGTGTCTGAATCTGACCCAGGACAGTGTCGCCTGGTTAGTCCCCTTCACGGGCTCCCTTGGGGAACATTGTTCTGTTTCCTGACTCTGACTTTCTGACCTGGGCTCTCTGTGTCTCATTCTGTCCCCGGCACGACAGTTTCTGTCCTTTCCACTGCAGTGTCTTCTCTGATTCTACCCATGAAGCAGAATCTTCAAGCAGAAGAACCAGGGTGGCCAAGTTCTACTTCTCACTGAAATGACCGGCAGTGGGGAAGGAAGTAGCTCGAATCGAATGCACTTGTAAATAATATTAATAACACTTCCCTCTCCTTACACGTGCGCTGCCTAGGCCAACAGTAGCCTTTCTCTAATAAGCTAATTTTCTCACAGGAAATATCATTTCCCTTGGCCACAGTTGTTATCTTGCTCATATTTTACAATCTTTTGTCTTTGTTCAACATTAATATTCAGACTCCAAATCTCTTTAGTTATTGCATTGTCTTTTCCTCTTTATTATTGCTACAATCACAATGGTATTATTTAAGAAATAATTATTAATAAATTATGAATAATGATGTTAGTGTCAAGTAGCAGGTGAATTTTAATTTGAAATAAAATAAAGCACAACAAACTAGAAAGTGTGTTAAGGTCTTGGGGAATGACTGGCAAAAAATTTTTAATTAGGCTAATTGGTAACCCCTTAATACAAATATTGTACAGAATTTTCAGTGATCTTTACATCACTCCAGCTCAGTCTATTTGGTCATTCCTATTTTAAAGCATAAATGGTAATGTCAATGTTATATATAATACAATTGATTTTTCCTGAAGATTTCAAACACATAGTTTTAGGTACATATGCTTAAAGCCAGAAGAACTGATCTGGGCATTTAGCTTAAATCCTGGCTTGGTTGCAAAGAGCTGCCTTGTGTCCAGTCTCTTTGCAATTTTGTACAAACATTTCCCGGGGCAGGAACCTCAGTCTTTAATTGTTTTGTAGTATCGACGGGGTTAAGTCTACAACAAACACAACATTCCAGAAAAGAATTACTGAAAGTGGCATGTATATAAGGCACATGTATTAAATAACTTGAGCTGCTAGAACAAAGAGAAAACACACAGGAAACAAACAAAAGTTACCCATTTAAAGAAAAAGGAGAAAACAAAAGTAGAACCAACTATTTTTGCAACTTAAATATTGCAAAAGCTAGGAAATTTTGAGAAAATTATTTAGACCTAACCCATCCTGGTCATTGTCATCATTTTCCTGCAAACATACAGAGTTCCAAGTAATCTGAAAACACACAGCTCATATGTTGCTCCTGGAAAAATGATTTAAAGATGTAACCCAACTGACAACAAACTAAATCAAAATACATCATTAAAAATGAAGGATTATTTGGCTAAATGTATTCATGGGGAGCAGGACACCAGTTAGAATTTCTTGAACCATTGACAAAAGATGAATATTGGACGTGTACAAAGGCCAGAAATTGCCCTTTAAAGAATAATATCTTCCTTTTAAACTCTAGCACTAAAAACAGATTTTTACTATCAAAGATAAATAAGTGGTGATGTGGATAAAAAATTAGGGAATTAACATGTGTTCATCTCTTGATCATTCACCACTGATTATAATCATAAAAAGAATATACATCTAAAACTATTTCAAGAGGCATATACTAGTAATATGCTAAATACACATAAAGAAAATACATAAAATTAGAACCGTCCTCATGTGGGAGGCGTTAGCATTGATATTCTTGCATTTGCCTTCATATAGCTCTATATTTAGAGAAAAATATCTAAAAGGAACACAGCGCATCTATTATTAGAAAATCACATGTTTGAAACCAACCCCCAAGTTGAATAACTGCTAAGAAAGTTGTTGCAAATCTACCGACAGGAATCTGGTTTGTTCACACGTTGGGACATTCGGACGGATCGACTCTGGGTTAAGCTGGGAAAAACGGGGTGACCTCGGCACACCCTTCTCCAGAAACCAGCCGCAGTGCCTGACGAGGAGGAGAGGGGACACGGGGAAGAGACGCCCCCAGGACCGGCTGTGACAGGGGCGACGGGCCGACCGCGTGCCCCGAGACCCGAGGGAACCGAGTCTGGGAAGAACCCGCCGCAGGACCAGCGTCGCTGTTCGGGGACCCGCGGACCCGCTGGGGAACAAGGGCAGAGCCGGGACAAGAAAATCAGGAGACGCTCCTAGCGGGTCCTCTATAAAAAATAAAGCGAATCCGTAAAACCTAACAACTTGCCATAAGGAGCAGCGAGCACGAAGAGGGTCATGGAAAATATAAAGACGATTTTCTAGGGGAAAAAGAAAATCAATGCGTGTAGGAGAAAATAAAGCCTGGGACATCCACCCACGCGGCCTGAGAGAAGTTTCTGGAAAAGGAGAGATCGCCGGTGGATGAAAGAGGTGAAATGGTCACTCAGGGTGTTCTTGGGATGCGAACGAGGGGGGCTTGGGCCCTGGGGACCCCCTCTGTCACCCGGCTCCCCGCGCCCCCAAGTACTGTGGTGAGTCACCTTCCAAATCAACTAGTTGGAATCAAACTCTTGCCTCAAAGGCCACTATGAAGACACCAAAACTATGGGAAACAATCTACAGGTGTCTATCAGGCTTTTCATTAGTAATGGTAGGAAAAAGTGTGCCAAGATCTCAGGAAAATCAAGTTTGCTTCTAAAGCGTTATCTACATCCATTTCTATGAGAAAAATAAACGTACTTGACAGCATGTAAGGATCGGGATACAATTCTCAGGTGCTGAAACATAACTGAAAACAGAGGCAAATGGAGTGAAAAATATTAGAGCCAAAGGAGACCCTAGGACAAGAACCATATCACCCACTTAAAGTAGAGGTTTACCTCTTTTATTACATGCAGGTGCTAATGATGTTTTCATTTTTAAGCATAATATAAGGAACCCATGGAAACATTCTCGTGAGAGATTTGGGGAAAGAATAGGTACAAGAAAGTGAAAATGGTAAGATGAGTTTAATTTTGAAAAAGTCTCTGGTTGAAAAGGTGTAAGAAAATATCCTCCATGTGGTCTCGATGTTTGAAATGATGTGTCCAGGGACATACGCTAACGTTTGCTTCTCTGTGATTAAATCGCATTACTTGGTTTTCGAGGAAATGACATTTATATCGCAGAGAACCGTAGTATTTAAAGACAGGGCTAACCCATAGAAACTATCGATTGAAAAGTTCAGTAGTAAACAGTAGAAGTTACGCTTAGATTACAGTAGTTTTACTGAATGAATAAGCTGCCAGTCTTTTAGGGGGAAGTTACTTAGAAGCAGTTGAATCTTGAGAACAAGGAACCAACCAAATGCTGGCATGGCCTCCACCCCACCCCACCCCACCCGGCCCAGAGCCAGGGTGACTACCTACGAAGAAAGGAAATAGATATTGATACCTAGAAACAGTACTTATTAGTGTAAAACTGGCCCTCCCTCCCTCTTTGCTCCTCTCTTCCGTCTTTAGTTTTGTTTTCATTTTTTTTAAGATTTTAAAAATTTATTATTTTTAGAGAGAGGAGAAGAAAGAGAGGCAGAGAGAGAGAGAGAGAAGCATCCATGTATGGTTGCCATTCACCTGCCTCCAGCTGGGGACCCGGCTGGAGACCTAGCTTGCAACCTGGTTATGTGCCCTGGCTGGGGATCGAACCAGCGACCTTGGGGTTCTTGGGCCGTCATGTTTTCTATGTTTTAGCATGACATGAGGACTGTGGCTCTCAGATTTCAGCATGTATCAGAGTCACCTGGAGGGAGCATTAAAATATAGACTTTTTGACATTTTCCCCAGAGTTTGTGATTTGAGTTGTAAAGCGTGAAGATGGAGAATCTGCAACTCGAATGATTTATTTGCAGGTGATCAGAACGGAGTCTGACGGAGCAGAGGGCGTGGAGAAGTTCATTGGAAAGGGTTTATAGTTGCCAAAATTCTGCACTGGGAGTCTAATGCATTTACTGACTGCTTTTACCTTCAGTGTTTATGGATATTGTCAGATAATGTTTTTGTTTGCTTTCAATGTACATTTAAATATAAATATATATAAATATTATATATATGTGTGTATCATAAAATCATATGTATGTATATTTGAACAAATTATTTAATTTTGCTGCTGAAAGATTCCTAAACCTTAAAATATTTCAGCTGAGAGGTGGTTACACTTTCCTACCAATACATACTGTGTTTGTGTCAAGTTTATGTTACATTTTCCAGCATGTAATTTATTCCAAAGCTAATTTCAGAGGTTGAAAGGTCTAATGATATGTTTGCTGAGTAGATAATGTCTTCTCTCAACATAAAATATTTATCTGTCTTTTCTAAGGTTTCACCTTGATTTGTACATTGTCTGGTGTTAATGTTTACAGACCTGCCCTCTATTTCTTAATATTTTCCTGTATTTATGTTTCTGGTTCTGTAGTCCTAACCTTCCCGGGTCATTTTGAATCTCTTATATTCCTTTTATAGAGCACATAGATGGATTTTGTCTCTTTAGATATTTTTTATTTATTTTAGCCTCAGACTATAACAAATAATCAATTCCTATACATTATGATATTTTTCAGGTGATTTCAGAATAGTTTTCTTTACCTTTTCACGTAATTCTTCTACTCCTCCCACACTTATGTGAATGGTTGAAGATGTCATCTCTCTGTCTCTGTTTTAACTCTGTATATATATCTATTCCCATTCTTTGGGTTATACATTAAGAACACATTTGAGCTTTTTCCCACTCCCACACCAGTAACGACAGACGATGGCTTCCTGTCACCTTCCCTCCACCACCTGGGCCCCGGCGTCTCTGCCTAGAGCCCAGCAGGTAGGTGGCCGGTGCCACCCAGCTACGCTCCTGACCTTCAGCCCCTGGTCCAGCAGGTCCCACGAGACCCGGGCTGCGTCCACCCCAGGACAGACATCCTGCATCTGGATACAGGCATTTTCAGGGCAACTTTGGGAGAAATCTCCTACCTTTGCCTTTCGAATGGGGGCTTGTGCTATGCCAGTTTCCATCCGCAGCCTCCTTTGGTGGACTACTTAGTTCCCTTGTAATCAGCCATCCTTGTCTTTTGGCTCTTTTTATTGAATACACGCAAATACACATATTAAAATATTAATGGATTCAGGAGGGTGGGAAGGGAGCCAGTGGATTCCGATCATCATCTTAATGCATTTCCACTTTTCCTTAACTTGAAACCATAAATTCTGTGGTAAGTACATTTTTCGAAACCCACAGTGACGGGCGAAGGACTTAACGCTGAGAGCCCGGAGGTGCCAGAACCAAGGTGCACGCCGGGTAAGCACTATCCTACCCGCCGCAGGGCTGTGAGCCCAGGATTCAAGTTTTGTAAGAGGGGCCCTGTGTGTCTGAAACACCTCTGTTAGATGCTAGCTAACCAGCCCACACAGCACCCTCGCCGGGTCGCAGGCTCCTCTGAGTCCGAGAGCCTATCCCCCAGGACGGCCCTACCTTGGCCTTTGTCATTTCGACCTCCTGCAAACCTCTGAGGCAGACGTACCAGCGAGGAGACTGAAGGGTGAAAAGACACAGCCCACACGCTGGACCTCTGGGAGCACAGTGAAGGCGAAGCAGAAAGAAAGAACAGTCCGTTTATTTCTGCACATCTTCCCTGCACTTCCCTGTGCCCGGAATCGCCACCAGAGGTAAGGCCCCTGCCCGGCCCTTGGGTGCCCCCGGACGGACCCCAGGGTGCAGGGCACACGGTGGCCTTGACTGCAATGCCCGTGGGGAGGGCTGGCTCCCCATAGCCTCACGATGCACGTACAGCTTCCTGTAATGGGCATCTTTCCTGTTTCGAAGTCAACATGCATGTGATGTCTCTATGCTAAAGATGCTGTGATCACATGTGACAGCTTGGAGAGAGAAGCCCTAAGGCCATGTTGGGCAACCAGGCCACTTCCTAGCCACCCTCGGGCCTGTCTGGAGGGCCACATCACTGTGGGGTGGTCTGTTTATGCCTTTTGGGGGTCAGTCACTTGATTCCCTAATGACCCAGGAAGGAGGGAGCCCCAGGCAGGAGAAAAGCTGTGTCCGGAGGAGGAAGGAGGGAAGCTGGACAGGCCAGAAGCTGGTGGCCATGGCTGCTGGCTGATGGACACAGGTGGAGAGGGGCTGATCCAGGGGGGAGGTCATCTGAGGATACATAGCCCTTCCCACTTTCCCAGAAAAGAAAAATGGGAAGAAATGCATATAGAGACCGTCATCTCTCTTCTAACCGACTGTCTCCACCCCTGTCACACCCCAGGAAGTTCGTGTGTCCCTGTCAACCCCAGAAAGTGTCAGAAGGAAGGACACCTGCCAATGGAATCGACCTGTGAAGTCCCTGCAAAGGGAAATCTGTTTGAGGGGCCTTCGTCCTCAGTGGTAGAAACACGGAGAAATGTCACCAGAACTGGACAGCACTCCTCCGCCGCATCCTGTGCCCCCCTTATCCCAGTACCTGCCCCCCGAGTGAAACGGGGGACCGTAATGAGTGTCCAGTGAGCATGAAGGGCTCTCTGACTAGTCTTCACACCAACCCTCTCAGGTTATGGCTGCCTTCCTCTGCCGTTGCCTCTTTCGGGCAGAAACGTTGAATTTCAACGACTCCCCACGTCAGTTTTATTCTTCAGGGGCCGGGATTTTAGGGGGTAGGTGGGGACTCAGCACCAAGCCCAGTCCCCCGAGATTTACTTTCCAAACGCATTTCCATGGACAAACGCAAACCTTGAAACTGTGACGTCATTTCTATCCATCTTGATTTCCATGCAGTTTGAAATCTCCTTCCCTGTAGGAAGAAACGGACCTGCTGCCAAGTCCAAAGACCTCTTCAAACTCTACACACTATGCCATTTAGAATCTGTGTAACATTTAGGGATCTTACTGAGCTGGAAAATAGATGTGCAGGTTTTCTTACAATGTTGCCTTTACTTATTTTCCAGTCTAGCAGAAAATGCTGCTCAGGGCATGAGTCTGTAAAGAGGCCACTTCTGCTCCCGGTTTCCATCAGGAACGGCTGTGGGAATATCTGATAAAATTCATACGGGCCTGAGGAGAGGGCATCTCCCCGTCACAAGTCAAATCTTCCCTCGAGTGCTTTTGCGAAGTAACTGTGAAGATGTCATCTCTGGATGGGAAACACATCAGATGCGTCCCATAGGTCGATTGGAAAAGCACTTCTTTCGCAAATTTTCCTAAATAAGTTCACGTTTTAGTGGTCTGAGCACCTGTTCTAAGGGAGCCTGAAGCGAACTGTTTACCTGCAGTAATGGCTGGGTAAGACCTTGGGCGAGTCCAGGAACCTCTCTTGGACCCTCATTTCTTCGCAGCCCAGTTTCTCCGTTCAGCATTTAAACATTATTTAATGAACACCTCAGAGGGTGGTTCTGGAGACTGAAAGAGTGTGCTTCTCAAACAACTCACCCCTTTTTGTCTTGGGGGAGCTGTTGCCTGCTCCCCTCTACAGCCATCGCTGCAGACAAGGGGGTGCTATCTCCCCACATCCAGGACAGGCTCCCTGGTACCCAGACTCATCGTTCAAAACCAGGCTGCACTACATGTGCTGAGAGACTGGGCCACTGTGTTAGTTACGTCTCTGAAAGAAACTGTTCTACTTGGAATATTTGTTGCCACTTCCGTCTGGCTCGCAAAGTTTCTGTTGAGAAATCAGCTGACAGTCTTATGCTCCCTTGTAGGTAACTGACTGCTTTTCCCTTGCTGCTTTTAAAATTCTCTCCCTGTCTTTGGTCTTTGGCATTTTAAGTACAAGTCTTGAAGTGGGCCTCTTTGGGTTCGTTGTAATTGAGATGCTCAGCATTTCCTGAACTTGTGTGTCTATTTCCCTCACTAGCTTAGGGAAGTTTTCTATCATTGTTTTTTCAAATAGGTTTTCAATTTTTTGCCTTCTCTCTTCTCCTTCTGGCATGTCCATGATGTGAAAGTTGGAACATTTGACGTTGTCCCAGAGGCTCCTTACACTAGCTCTTTTGGGGGATTGTTTTCTTCTTTTTGTTGTTCTGTTTGGATTTAAAAAAAATTTTTTTTGCAATAGCATCAGAAAAATTTTAAAGAAGATGTTCTGTCTTATGAGGCTGAGTAGAATAGCATCTCATTGATTCCAAATAGCTAGAATCATTTACACTCACGGGGCAACTTGCATTAAACAAAGATTAACATTTTAAAAATCATTTACTTTAGCAGTCTCCAGTTCTTTGCATCTTTCTGCACAGCTCCTTATGGCAGTCTATTTTGTAGATTGAAATATGATGAAGGTCACTCTCTTCTTATTATTTTTGTTTTGCTTTAATTTGTAAGTTTTTTAATGCATATTTTTATCATGTAATTAATCATGAAGGTTTTAGAATGACAGTGATCCAAGTTTCAGAACCAACTGGTCATCAGTCCAGATCTCAAAGTGATATCCCTGCAAAATCCACCCGCACCCCAAATGTAAAGGAACGACAGCACAGAGAAATGTGTGACTCTGAAAACAAACAAAGCTACACCAGAATTCACTGCCAGGGACCATCACCCCATTTAAATAGCTGCTCCCCACCTGCCCCCACTGGGAGACTCAGGAGATGGGTCACATATTGATCTCGGACGTACGCACAGTCCTACTGGTAGTGCTTGAGTGTCGTTTTGCGGATTAGCTAAGGCGTATGAACAGCAGTTATATATGATGCTGTTAGTGGTCTCAATGAAGACAGAGGAAGCGAGAGCCTGATCGAATGCATGAGGCCCTAATCCCCACTCTCCGGGGAAATGGAGCTCGCTCCATCTCACGGACAATAAGCCACATGCAGGAGGGCTGTTAGAATTTTACACTTAGAATTCTGTGCTTAGAAAAGACGCTAGCCTGAAGGATAGAGGTACATAAGATAGGACTCATGACACAGATTTTAAACTTAATTCATGGAAAATATGCTTAAAACTAAATGCTTCTTTCTGGAAACCAAAGTTCATGTCATTTCACCCCAAAACATCAGGCCTTTTATTTACATTTCTTATTTCTAGACAGGAAACATCCATCTCATAGCTGTAATAGTCACCTTAAATTGTCTTGCTCTGTCATGTGTGTTGCTTTTTATGGCGTTTTTATGTTGTACAAAATGAATTGGGCGTGAGAGGGTCATTGCACTGACACTCCAATAGTTGCATAACTCAATTACCCAGGATGCAACTGAGAAAAATGCCAAGCCATTGTAACTTGCCTGAGCATGCCCCTGGTGAAAGTTAAATATATGCCAGTGGAGAAACGGATCTTTATTTTGCTGAGCTTATGAGGATGACAATGCCTCACATCAGTCACCACAAGTTGGAGCATCGCTTGGGAGGGCTTCTGACTCCAGGTGTCTCCCAATAGCCCTGATGGAAGCAACTCTGGAGTTCAGGTGAGGTTTAGGCAGGAAACCCACTCCAGGAATATACTCAGAGGAGTTTCCCAACATCTATTGCGAGGCAGCTTTGCTTGAGACAGCAAAATTAAGATACATTCAAAATACTAAAATAATTGAGTGACTGTTGAACATTCTATAGCGAACACGCATGAGGTGGGCCTGCCTGTACTGATGGGGTGTATTTCCAAAATGTATTGTTTTAATTAAAACTAAAATCCGGACAAGATACAGAATGTGATTCCAGGGGATTGACAAAACTTTAGAGAAAAAAATAATAAATTAGAAAAAACATTAAAAATAGAAGGTGTGATTTGCCTTCCGGAGGTGGCTGCAGGTAGGATTTGAAACACGTGACTACGTTTCCTTACATTCTGACGCCTGATGTTGCCGTCATTTTTCATTGCAGCTACAGTAGGTCCCCATAACTACAGTAGGTTCGTCGTGATGTCTTGTTGCGCTTTTCATTTGCGTCTTGCTGGTGACTAACGACACAGGACATGTCTATGCATTGATTTGACCTGTGCACCTCTGTGTCACTGAAAAGCCCAAAGGTGTTCTCCTACGGGAGTTCCTAAGTGCTCTATAGTTTTACAGTTTAACCCGGGATCCATTTTGAGTTAATTGGTTACAGATAGGTATAAGGTTAATGTCAAAGTTCTTTGTTTATTTCATATTTTATCTTTCTTTCTTTACTCGTTATTTATTTGCCCGTGCGTGTTCAATGGCTCTGCACCCTGGTTGAAAAGGCTGTCCTTCCTCCAGTGGCTTGGTTTTGCACATTTGTCGAAAATCACCTGGAGGTTTTCTCCCCACTGGACCCCACAGCTCACTCCAGCCCAAGGCAGGTCTCAGCTCCTGTGGGGGGTGGGGGACAGAGGGCTCCCTGGGGAAGTGGGGGGCATGGTGTCCATTAATGTCAGCTTGGACAAGGGTGACTGTGGACAAAACATTTTCTGTCATCTGGTTCCCTGACCAAGAGGAGCAGGCTTTCCAGGAGCTGTTTCGTCTGTGTCTGCGGGCAGTTCCTGCCTGGGGACTCAGGGTCTGTCCCTGACCTTCGGCAGCCACGCGGAGCACAGCCCTCTGCCCCCTCTCCCGTCCTGCTTCTGGGCACCTGCGTTAACTACTGTCCGTTCATCCTGTGTTTCAGAAACGTGTCAACTTTCTTCTTTGCACATGCGATGGGACTTCCCTTACTCCTGTCCGTTCTGCGAATCCTGCCCCTAGGAGGACAATTCGGCTTTCTCCTTATGGTGATATTTTTTCCGGGTACCCCTTCCTTATCAGTCCTTTCATTTCTCTTTTTCTAGGTTCAGCACTGTCATTTATTTTCTCGCCATTCCCAACCTTGTTTAGTGCAGGCCATGTTTAGTACTGCCGGGAACATAGCATAAATGACATACGAAAACACGCAGTCATCCCTTCATCACGAAAAGGGTGCTTTTCTTTTTAGTCTTTGGTGGAATATTTTCTTTCCTGCATCGGAAGTGTCAACAACTCCTATTTTGGTGTTTTCGGAGTGACCGGGTGCTTGATGTTTGCCCCCAGGTGCAGCACGTTGGCTGGTCCCATCCAGAGCCTGGTTTTATCCCTGCCGGGGTCACCCCACCTGTTCTGGGGGCTCTGGGGTGTGTGGCAGAGCACCATGAATGTGTTTCCCTGGATAAACGGTTCTCCCGCCCTACTCACCTTTCTTTAACTTTAAGCATAAGGATGTCCGTTCTGTCTGGAAGATCTGAGTTGCTCCTTTGCAAACATGCAGAACAATGAAAAGGACTCAAACCTGTGCTCTTCCCCGGCTGCACACCCCCAGGGCAATACCCCCAGGCCACATCCCCAGGCCAGCACCCCCAGGACACACCTGGCTGGGTAACGGCAACTCCAGGGCGTTGGATAAGGGGAAGAAAACAGATAAGAAAACCTCAAGGAATGAAACCCTGCTGGTTGTTCCAAGTGACTCTGACAGACTAGGGACAGTGTCACCGTTTTTAGGTCTTTCCTCCGGATCTTCGTGTCAAAGCAGGGAACGCAGCTCAGACCAGGAACTTACTGCTGCTGCTTCAGGGAGGTCGTGCTCTCAAGGGGAACTGTGAACAGGCCCCCAAAGGCGCTTCACAGCCCAACTCCCTCACCACGGCGGCGGTCCGGGGTGTGTTTGATCTTCCCGGGGTTGGTGCCTCACCTTTCCTTGGGGTCCTTGGCATTACTGAGGGCAGTTCCGTTGTGCCGGGCCTGGGACGAGGAAGCAGATGGGAAATTGAGGCGGGAGCTGCGGACCAGGGGGGCCAGGTCAGGGTCTCCTATCGAGTGCGTGACATAAGGTCAAGCGCATGATTCACTACCTTATCCCTTTATACGCAAGTAGGATCCAGACTTTACTCTCCTTCAAAGGAGCTATTTTATTTAGTAAGTCATTATTTAGATTAATTTGCTGGTCGCAGCAAGATCACCATTGCAGTGGAGGCAAGAAAGCTAAGTTGCTTTCAACTCCAGCGTGTACTGAGGAAGCTACCAACTTGGAAAACTTTTAGGGCACGTGGAGAAACGGACGTTGCATATCATACTGCCATGATCTCAAACCAGGGCCGTAATTTAAGAAACATCTCAATAAGGATTGTATCTCTTGACAATAAGGCAAAAATGTGAGAAAGGGCCTCGGTGTGAATGAATGCGCCAAAAACTAACGGGGAGTCTGATGTGAGCCGAAAGATGAAAATAAAAGGCTGTGCAATATATATTCAGTACTTTAGACGAAGCTGCGTCCTTGCAGGCCGCCATCTGAGACCAGTGCGCAAACACCGTCATTACTTAGATTAAGGAAGACAGGGGTGCTAAGGGTCTCGGTCTACAGGATGCCAACAGTCCGTAACTTATGTCCCTGCGCCAGAATAAAACGCCAACGCCATTCCATTCCCGCAGGATTACATGGTCTGGGCATTTCCATCTCATTCTCGGAAGTAGGCAGATGTAGAAAAGTGACTTCCTATGCTCTACGATTTCAACGAGTTCCTTGTCAGGTGGCCTCCCAGGAAAACGGATGTCGGGTGTACGTATCTTGGGAAGATATTCTACAATGGACATCTGCAGACAGCATGCCTCTAGCAGACCTCCGACAGCGGGGGTCACATCAACCCCGTCGGCTTCCGCCATTTCCAATGGCGTGAATTCTCCAAAATCCGCACAGATGCGCTGATCAACCTCCGCCGGCGGTGACGGCCCAGGCTGCTGAAGAATGTGGTCGGTGTCTAAACCAACAGAAAAAAAAAAAAAAAAAATGAGCTGACAGTTGAAACAGACTAACTTTATAGCATCTAAAATTCTTGTTCAGCTTTACAATGTAAAGCTGGTTGAGTCAGTAGGTCCAAGATCACAGTTACGAGGGTTTTGCTTGCATGAGACGTAAAATCATAATAAATCTAAGTTCACGTTTTATGTGTAGGAGGTTAGTAATCTCTCATTCGACGTGCCTTGGTTGCCTGGCTGAATCAGGATAGGACGATATTGTGGTACCTGTCCTCTGAATTTCATTCTCACCAAATTCTGCGTTATTGGAACAGATTGCTTGTTTTTCACCCTTTCTGCACTCTTTCCCTCAAAAGGGGGAGAGAGCAAAGAGCAAAAACCTAATAAAATGTTAGACATAAATCCAACCGTATCAGCAATTACGTTACATGGAATTGACCCAACCTCCCCGCAAACAGTTCTGCAGTTTTACGTACAGCAGTGGGCGAAAGTGGGCCTACGGCTGTGAGGGTGTGAAACACAGTTGACGTCTGCATTACTATTTATTAGTTATTGCGTGATTTTCCACTTGAACAACAGTGAACCTACGTTTGCTCCACCCTTTCCTTACAATACGACAGAAATCCTAGTCCGAAGTGTGCTTAACTGAGAGAAAACGAAACTGTGTTCCTCAAAACCTGAATGTGACTGCCCTTTGCGGCTTTATTCATAATTGCCAAAAACTGGAAACAGTTCAGATGTCAGGCGACTGGCAAAGATATTTTTAAAACTTTGACAATCCATTCCACGGAACGCTCCTCACAATAAAAATGAACCAAACGTTGACAGGGGCAACAACATCGTTTATTCTGCTTTCCTGAAAGAAGCCAGACTCGAAATGCTGTTGTTTCATGACATTCATCTGATGTTCTGGGAAAGAAAAACGGGAACCCATGGCAGTCGCTGGGTGAGGAGCGAGGGGGGCAGCCGCCGCGGCGGGGCAGGTGGGCTTTGCGGAGGACCCTGGAACGGACCTGTATCCTGAGTGCGGCGGTTGTTACGTGACCCTGCAGTTTCCAATACTTAATGAACTAATAATTACCCAAATAAGTGAGTTTTACAGCGTGTAAAGTAAAAACAATAACTCATTAAGAAACACGGTGCCCTGCAGAAACGTTCGGCAAATGTCAGCTATAACTCCTTTCATTCCTTCCAGGGTAATAATAATGTGCTCATGTATTCGAATATGGAATAACGTGTAAGTCCAACCGCGTCAGCAAATTTGCCTCCACCTAAAATGGTGCTCTCTTCTTGCGTGTCTGAATTTCCCACTTCGGTTTGTCCAAATGTTGTGTATGTAAAAGAAAAGTTTCAAAGCTCTTCTCAAGCCGATGCTTCAACGCCTGCCCTTGATTTATGAGTTGCCCGTCACCGCCCAGAGGCCCTGGCTCCTGTGTCCCTTCAGACACAGTGAGTGGATTGGAGAGCAGGGTGAGAAAGTGAGGTTTTCAGAAGGGGAAACTGGCGTCCTCTCACAGCCCCCACCCCATGTCATCGCTTACTTCATTACTGCACACTCTTCAGCGAATGGGGGGACCCTTCCTGAGGAGGCAGGAGGTGGCTGTCGCATGAAGAACCCAGAGGAATGGGAGAGGGCTTTCCAGAAGCCCTCATTCTAATATTTAGTAACTCCTTCTATTTTGTTAAAGACCCTTCATTTTATTTTTTAAAACTTTGTGAGACTGTCAGCCCTACTAACATTACAAATTGGAAACCACCCAGTGAAGACTTTGCATGTGGATTTTGCCACCGTGGCTCATGGCCCTGTGGCCCGTGGCCCGTGGCCCATGGCCTGTGGCTGCCTGAACTGAGACCTTACAGAAGTCCTGGGATGCATCTGTGCCTCGAGGTTGGCCTACAGGTGTCTGAGCTTGACTCTCTTCTTTCGTGTAGATTTTGCCACCATGGCTCATGGCCCCATGGCCTGTGGCCCATGGCCTGTGGCCCGTGGCCCATGGCTGCCTGAACTGAGACCTTACAAAAGTCCTGGGATGCATCTGTGCCTCGAGGCTGACCTACAGGTGTCTGAGCTTGACTCTCTTCTTCCGTCTCCAGATAATGGGGCATCCACCCCCCCCGCCCGATCCCCCACAGGCGGTTGTGTTACACGGCTGTCCTGTCATTTATCAGATTTAAACTGTGGTCATTTGCATTGCCAAAGTTTTTCCTCAGTTGTCCTCTTCATTTCAGAGGGCTGGCTGCACACTATTGTTTAATTAGATGTTCTGCCACCAGCCACGTGCTGCCAGATTCTAATTAAATAACACTTGCTGCATTTTTTAATTGCTCTAAATTCCACCTGGGGCCAAACTCTCGCTATCACATCATCACCTTTAAAAGATCTTCTGCAACTAGCCACCGGCCCAGGTACCTGAAGCTCTACTCCCGCTTTGATCATTTCAGGAGATGCAGGCTGGTTTGATTCGAAGCAGAAACAAAAATGCCGTGTAGCTCTGGAAATTGGACAAACGCTGCCTTATTTCCAGAGTTGGAAAATGTATATTGAATATCAAAGATGCACAAAATAGAAGGCAAAGGTTAATGGTGAAATGAACAAAATGTAAAGAAGATCGCTCCATGTAAATTTGCTCAACGTTGCGATTTTGAGAAAAGTCAAGGCAGTGTTTTAGTCCTGATTTTGCAAGTTTTCTATGCTAACCCTCAATATAAAAGAGCCAAAATAGAGTTTTCAGGCTTTTCCCCTAAAAATGCTTAAGCACTGTTTTCTCTGCTTTCAGAATAGAATGTTATATTCCATTCTAGTTAACCAGCTTTCATGAGCTTTCTTTATTTAGAAAAATGAATAGCTATAAGAGAGTATTTCTTTGGTACTGGGTGAAGAAGGTGGGAAGAGTCCAAGAAGGATTTTCAAATTTTAAATGTTGCTAATGCTTCATTATGAAAGAGATGGGTAAATACTTGACTAATTTATTTCACGAACTCAACATATGACAACATGAGCAGCTAGGAGAGTGCCCTGTAGGGAACTATTTTTACTGATGAGACATGAGGACACTTCTGAAAAAGATAGTTTTCCTGCACAGCCTCTAGTGGTTCCCAGACGTAGGTAAGTGGTTCAGAATTAGGTCCCAGAAGCTCACTGTTGGGTGTCATTGGTGCCACTGCTGTGGGTTGGATGCTTGGGACCCTCCAAAATGTCTGTGTTGAGACCCCCAACCCCAGTGATGGTGCTGGAGGGCCGGGCTTCTGAGAGGTGAGTAGATCATCAGGGTGGGGCCCTCGTGAATGAGATTGGCGCCCTCCTAAGAGAGAACCAGAGAGCCTCTGTCCCCTCTGCTGAGCGAGGACAGTGAGGAGGTGGCCCTGTGAACTGGGATGGGGCTCACTGGATACTGAGTCTGTTGGCACCATGTCATTGGATGCCCCAGCCCCCAAAACTGGGAAATAAGTGTTGTTCACACCACACGGTACCTGGTCCTTTTTGTTGCGGCCACCAGAATAGAGTAGGAGAGCCGCTGACCGTCTGGGCGACTGACCAGCTGTTGCTTAACTGTGTGTGCCTCAGTTTCCCCACCCACACAATGAAGATGGAGGCAACACCTCTCTTCTCACCTTCCTTGAGGCTCGAAGGACCCAACTTAGACATGAAGCCCCAGAGCCATGCCTGGGACAGAGGAGCAGCAAGCCCTTTGGTTACGACCACGACGGGAAAGGGGACCTTGGGTTCCGCTGCATGGAGGTGGTGAGTTGGGCCGCAGGTGGGGCGCAGTGCTGCTGCAGGTCAGGAGTCAATGAGCTGGGAACATGGAGTGGGGTGTGGACCAGCCTGGGAATCCACTGCGTGTGCACCGGGAAGCCAGGGGTACTCACACCTGGGATTGCAGGGTGCTTGCTGTGATGGTCATGAGGCTTTTAACCCCCATTTAAGAATGTACAGTAATTAAAAATACATGTGTAAGTGTTAAGACAAAGGGATTCTTACTTGAGTACACAAGGTGTCTAACGCAGAGGGTGCCTGGCACACCAGAGACAAAGTCGCAAATGGGACTGAGTCATAAACTTTTCCTTAATATGAAAACCACTCGCTAAGAATTAGCAAGTCTTTCAATGTGCTAACCATGCAAAACTCAGGGATGCCCAATATGAAAACATCACCTCAATGCTTACAACGTGTAGAACCCTAACTCCAAAAGAGGATGTCATTTCAAAGGAAAGGAAGACCCAGCCTTCGGGACACCCCCCATTGATAGGCGAGACGCTGATGTGAGCTATTGCGAGCAAATACCGAAAAACGTGAGCAAATGATGATTTTTAACAATACATCTTCCAAGACGTGCTGATTAAACCTAAAAGACTGTTTATTTCTTGAATGTCATTTTTAAATTAATAATGGAATGTGTTTCCATCTCCTGCAGGAGGACTGGGCCCGCATTAACCATGGTCGATCGGAGCATCAATTATTTGTGAGGCGTATTGGATGCTCCATTACTGGGAGCCTTCAGGCATGTTGCTAATGGAAAGCAGGACGCGACAGGGTTGCCCAGCCGCCTCCCTTGCAGATTTAAGTACAGAAATGCAAAGGCCAAGTTGCGCACAAAGGCACCATTTCCACTGACGTATTTATCCAGGGCTTCTGAGAGTGGAACTTGTGCAGATGCACTTATTTCTGTGCTGTTCTGCTCAGGCACCCGCATGTCACAGTAACACGAGCTCACAAAATTCGAGGACCCATTAATGACACCCCGAAGGCCCCTGACCCGGGAGAGCTGGAGGGGAGAGGCCTGCAGGTGAACCTCAAGGGGCTTGGAACGCGGCCATATCTGATTAGCAGCGACTTCCAGCACCTTCGTTTGCCCGGCGTGAGGTGTTGGCCGTGGGCCTCTGATGCCCAGGGAGGATGTCAAGGGACCGCAGAGCCGGACCGTGAAGGCTGGGCAGCTGGGGACCTGATTCCTGTTAATGAACCTGTATGGGATATCCAAAATTGTCCAACAATTCTGTCAGATCCTCTCGTAAAATGTCACTCACGGCTGCCTTCGCTCTCTACTGAAATATCTGAATTTTTCACATGGGTTGACTCTGTTTCAGATCAGATACGTGTCGCAGCCACTTAGATGACAAGCTGTTCATTAGCATATGTCTTCTCCCCTTCGCTGGATTTTAAATGCGTTTCCCAGTCAGGTGGCCCTTCTCCGGGGCCTCCCTTTGTCCTGTGCGGTGTGACACATGCAGCAGATATGGAAAGAGCCCTTAATTGCATGAATTAATGGATAGGGTAGGAGATGTCTGATGCTCGCATGTAAGAATGAGACGGGAGATTGAACGTGACAGAGGAGGTAGCCAGTACACTCACACTATCCAAATCAATACAGTTATTGGTGAGAAGGAAAAATGCGTCATTTATTTTGTGGAAAAAACTGAACACCTCCCGTTCTCCATTTGCTGTTGCTCAGAACCGTGAGGTAACGGACGGTTCCCCGAAGCACCGGCTGCTGACGGGACGCCCCACGCCTGGGGCCACACTGCTGAGTCCCACCGGGAGCGGTCACTGTCCACGCCAAAGAGGGCGAGTGTGACATGACGTGACGTGTCGGCTGATGAACTGTGGGGCTAACACCCACCACGACGGAGCCTCAGACGTGGCACGGACACTTGACCTCAGACCCGCTCTTACTGTCCGATGCCCCTGATCCTTTAAATGAACAATGAGCCTTGACTATTGAGATTCTTCCGTGATTGGCACTCTGATGTTTAAAAACATCTCTGTTTAAAACTCTTCTTGACCTTAAATATCTTCTTTTTATTGCCCGTAAGTCTTTATTTTTATTTCCTTTTTTGTTCAAAGATAAACTGTTTGCTAGTGGGTGTGTGTGTGGGGCGGGGTTTCTGTTAAGTTATAAACACTTGTATTATTGAAAAGATTTTAGCTCTCCCATATATGCAACAAATATTTTTTGCCCAGGTTATTTTTTATTTTTTATTTTTTTAGATTTTTATTTATTATTTCCAGAGAGAGAGTAAGGGGGAGGGGCAGAGAGGGAGAGAGACATCCATGTATGGTTGCCTTTCACCTGCCTCTAGCTGGGGACCTGGCTGGAGACCTGGCTTGCAACCTGGTTATGTGCCTTGGCTGGGAATCGAACCAGCGACCTTTGGGTTCGCAGGCCAGTGCCTTATCCCTCAGGTTATCTTTTTGAAAAGCTGCAGTCATTAAATGCTACCATTTTTTCCCTAGGTTTCTCGCTTTTGTGGCAAGTCTTCTTACGTAAAAACCTTCCACACAAAGATAGTAAAAACGGTCACTTCCAGGGTTGGAGTGTTTATGGAAAACAGATGCGTCCCCCCATGTCTTGTCCTCGGGAGGGATAGTGGAGCGGAGAGACCGGGAGGGGGGTCTGCTTTCCCCCATCCCAGGCAGCCCTTTGCGTCTCACAGGGACTCCGTGGGCCGTACCACAGGGGCCGTGACCACTGACTCTCTCGTGCGGCTGTACAGCGCCTGGCCGTTTGGACTGACCCAGGTGGGGCCAGGGGACGAGGCCTGGGACATAAATGTGCCCTTCCTTCTAGTCCTGCGTAAGCGTCTGCTGGTTGCTCCGGGTAATGAAGGTTTTCTGCAAGGGCAGGTGACCTCAGAAACATCCTTTCTCTGTCTATTTAAAGGCACAACCGTCTCGGCTTCCACTGCCCAGGCAGCACGCTGCCCCTAGTCTTAGCCCCTGAGCCGGGGAGGGGCCTGAGGGGCTCTGCCAACCCCAGGTGGACCGGGCTCCCCCCAGATAGACCCCGTGCCTGACCAGGGCGCCTGACCCGCCCCAGGCCTGTCCCCAGGGGCATCGCATGGTCAGATTGACCCCAAACAGCGTCTCTGCCTGAGCCACCCGTCCGCACGCTGTTCAGGCCCATTGATCAAAGCGCCTCTTCCCTCCCCAAATTCCTGCCCCGGCTCCTTCCCAGAACGTTCCCCCCAACATGAGAGAGGAAAGGGGGTCTGTCTGGAGCCTTGTGCATCTGCTCCAGGCTGTAGGTGAGTGTCAGGGGCACCGAGTGGCTGGGAGATGGTCATGTGTGCCCAGGGTCCCCCTGCCGTGTCCTGCTGGCTGCACACGGGCTGGGCCCCCCTTCTCATGGGACAGGCGAAGGGCGCTCGTGGGGAACTGCACGGGGTGCTGGTGGTGCGTGTCATGCCCGCCTCCCCCCTGGAGGCTGGGGTGTCAGACCCCGGGGGCTGAGGCCAGCTGGGCTTCCATTGTCCCTGGACTCTGACTGGAATATCTTTTTGCCCATCACGAATGTGCTTCTGTCCTCATTCTACCCAAAATCTCCCCCAACAGGGCTTTCTTGACGGACCCAGGACACAGTCCTTCCTGCCCTGCCGCGGAGCATGGTGTGACCTTCCCGTCCCCACCTGCCCTGCCGCGGAGCCCATGCAGCTTCCTGTCCTGCTCCGGCCCTGCCGCAGAGCATGGTGTGAACTTCCTGTGTCGCTGCGTGACTCCCTTCCTGGGAGAACTCAGGTCCATCACAAAGATTTATGGTGGCAGTTCAAATGGGGGCCTTGCTGAAATGTTCTCTCTGCCTCCAGCTCTGAAAAGCAATTAGTGGTCTTCAAGCCTCGAGCCGGTGCAGCGGGCAGCCACGGTATCGATTCCAAAAGAAAGGAGAAAAATGAACCTGCCAGTGCGCAAGTAGGGTTATCTATGGGAATCTCTGTATTAATATTTTTCCAACCTGACACCGCAGGAAACGCGATGAGGGGTGGTGGCCGGCAACCCCCCATCTTCTCCTCCTCCTAATAACGCTAACAACCCGCTAGTTACTGCATAGCTTTCTTCTTGCGTCTCTCCTCTAAGGAGCCACTCATACTGACACCTGAGCAAATATTGATAAAATATTAATTTCTTAACCTAAAATTATGTCAACCTAGAGACTAAAACTAGAGCTTCTCATGCTAAACAAACAAGTCATTTAAATGTGTCCAGATCCTTTTGCTCAACGACACCAAAAATGCACCCTCCTTTTGCACGCTGTGGCCCTGGCCTGCTGGGCTCCCCCTTCCCTCACCGTAGCCCACGCGTGGGAAAGGGGAGCGCTTGAGGCGACCTGACCTTCCCCAAAGATGCCCCCGCCCACGACCTGGGTTCAGCTGCCCTTCCTCTCTACCCTGGTCTGGGTGAGGCCACCCTGCACCGTGGGGAGTGGGGAGCTGACGGCCCTTCTACCCGAGATTGTGGGGCCAGGTCCCCACTGGCCTGTGACGCGTCTGCTTGAAACACACGAAAGCACTAGGACAGCTATTCCGTATGGGGACACATGAAAGAAAACACACGAGGGACAGAGCGGCTGTTACGCAGTACGTGGGGGGCACGGGTCAACGCTGAAGCCCCTGTGAATGTTGTGCGGCTTCCTAAGGAGAGGTTAACGCATCTGAGTTGCAAGTTCACGATAATGCCATGCTCTGTGCAGGGACAATGAAATATTCCAAGAAGCATTTACTTGATGGCCACTCCAGAAATGAGAGCTCGTAAACTTAGGGGCAGATGGCCCGGACCGCACGCAGACTCACACCGCTCACAGCTCTTGTGACGAAGAAAGAAAAGGGGAGGAACGTCAAGACCAGCGGAAAATCAGATGATGAAAATCAGGCGCACCACATACTGCAGAGGAAAGTTCAATACATTCGTAACAAAGGCAACTTGCCCCTGGCAGGAACATCCCTGCAGACAAGCAGTCTGAAGGCAATGTGTTTACCTTCAACGCTTTACATGTGAAAATCAAGACAGAACCCGTGGGACCTTTATACAGCAAACCGAGATGGGTCGTCGAATTGTGTAACGCGTGCGCCTTGCGTGGTTGCAGAGGGAGAGACCAAAACTCTCCAGCGAAGACGATCCTGTCTACCGCTTGTTGGAACAAAGATTAAAACCAGTTAAAAATAACAGATCCAACCCCTGGCTGGTAGCACAGTGGATAAGGTGCCGGCCTGCAAACCCAAAGGTCGCAGGTTCGATTCCCCAGCCAGGGCACATAATAAGGTTGCAAAACAGGTCTCCAGTCAGGTCTGTGGCTGGAGGCAGGTGAAAAGCAACTGTACATTGAAATAAATAAATAAATAAATAAATAACGGATCCAGAGTCCAGGTTTGCAACTCAGCTGCATTTTGTGCTACGAACGTCGTAACTTCTGAAACGCATGTTGCTAATTCGCATGTCCCACCTGACCCTACACTCGCCTGGGGATGGGAATGGGCTCCCGCTGTTCCGTCGGTGGACGGATGGGCGGGTGGGTAGGTGGGTGATCTCCACGTAACCACGAAACCAGCCAGGGCCACTTCTCGGGAGGCGTCTCCTCCGATGCAGACTCCCCACTTTCAGGGCAGGGCCGAGTCATTTGTAACCATTGCCTTTGTGACCATGGTCCGTCGAGCAGTTTTGGGTGTCGTCCCTGTCCTGGGGCAGTTAACTCCCCAGGCCTGACAATAAGACCACGAGGAAACAAGGGCTTTTATCTACTTGTTCAGTGGACGGCCCTGGGCCCGTGAGGTGTTGTGAGCTGTTGGGTCTCACTGGGGGACAATGGAAAGCTACACAGCGGAGAGAAAGCAGGAACTTCTTCCACCTTTTGCAACAACAGGGATGGACCTGGAGAGTAGATGCTTAGTGAAATTAGTCAGTGAGGGACAAATTCTGTATGATCTCACCTAATACAGGAGACTAGTAACCAAAACAAACAGAAGGGCTAACCAGAATCAGGGCCATGGAAACACGGAACGGACTCACCGTGACCAGAGGGGCAGGGGAGGGAAAACCAGGGAAGGGTTTAGTCAAGAAACCAGAATGAGGGACCCATGGACATGGACAACAGGAGACGGGGTGAGCGGGGCAGGGAGGAGCCATGGGGAGCAACGGGACAACTGTAACAGAACAATAAATTAATAAACGTTTAAAAATTCAACAGAAGGAGCAGAGCTACACAAGGCCATTTCATGACGGGCCAGACACAGGGCAGAGTGGGAAGTGAGGGGTCAACGTGATCAGCTCTCGGGCAGCCCAGCCCGGGGGAGGGGCGGGAGGACACGGGGCGAATGGGACGGCCTGTCTGCAAGACACGTGTCCCTTGTGCTCACACGTGTTTGTACATAGTCTACGATGGGCCTCTCCATTCTTGGAACATGAAAGCTCATTCGCTGGCTCCTCCTGCAGGCCTTGGGGAGGGAACCGAGTTAGTCTTACCTGAGAAGTCACTTCACTGCGGCTAACGCTTCAGACAGTCGTCACTTGTCACTGCCGCAGGCGGACAGATGAGGAATAGCATTTATTCCAAGTATCATCCGCACGACCAAAATGATTATTTCTACTCCCACCTGATTCTCTGGGTTTGTGTCTGTTTTGTTTTTACGGTGAAATGTTCACCTTCAGAAAAATCTACCAGCCTTTGAAGCTGCCATCCATTACCCAATAGTGTGTTACTTATAATGTGACTATTTTCTCAGGATTCCAATAAACCCAAATTCAACACTTGGACTGAAGCAATTGAAAAACCTTAAGCACGTTGGATATTTCTTTCATCTGTATTTCAAACACTCCGCTTCGAAATGCCTGCTTGGATCGTCTCGGATTCCAATTTCTTTTCATATTAAACCCCAGTAAATCAGTTTTCTGGCTTTGTTTTTAATACCAAACAGTGAACAAAAACTTCTCTCTTTTGAACATCGGGGGCTTTGAAGGCGCATGTGTGTTTTACCTATGACGTCTGTTGAAGGCCCGGGAAGGGCGGCTGACACTAAGAAACCCCAGCTGTGACTGGGAACTCCCCGTGCCGTGCCCCGCCGAAAGCAAGGGGTGCCAGAGACCCTCAACGCACACGAAGGAAACAGCCCCAGCTGGGGCCCCCGTTGTGGTCCCCCCGGACAGTCCCTCCAACCCAGGGGGCGGGCGGAGGGACGAGAGAGGCAACCACGCCGCACATCTCAGGCTGCGGGGGGCTCACTGGGCACCAGAAGAGGCTGGTCCAGCCAGGGCGTCCGAAGGCCACCCCGAGTCACAGGATTTCCCCTCAGACAGGCTGTCGGGCTGTCCACAGTGCTGCCCATGGGCACTTTGATTGGCTCAGGATCAATCACACAATGCCATTTCCTGCCTTCCGCAGGCTGCCCCTCCGCCAGCCAGGTGACTTTCAGAGCAGCTGCTAGAAGGCAGGTCACCATGCGCACGGCAGGGACTCCGGTTCAGGAGCCAGTGACAAGGGGTCACCGCCAGCACTTCCGGGAAGCTGTGCAGAGAGCACGGGGTTTGCGGCCACAAGGGCCAAGGTGCCCGGCTGGCGAGTGCGGCCCTGGTCTGGCTCCCAGGGGCCTCCCCCGGCCGTGGGTGTAATGATATGAGCTACGGTGTCTCGTAGTTAGAGGGGAACACGCTTACCTCCCCCAGACCCACATCACCGCTCAGAACCGTCTTATCCTGGCCTTGAGTATCCTTACTCACGAGAAAAGCCCTCGTGTAGGAACATCTTCATTCACCTCGTCAGGTTTTGACTCTCTTTTGATTTACTTCATTCTAAGTTCAGGGTTAAATGCTGATGCAGGGAGTGATGAAGGAAGATCAGATTTTATCCCAAACCCTATCGTACGCTTTGTTTTTGTCAGGATGTGCAGGGGCAGCCATGCTCCGCCTTCTCTTCCATCTGGAAAACGAGCCTTTTCATTGAGCCAGATAAATAAAGAAACACAGATAGGAGCATCTGGGTATCTAAAAGATAATGCAGCATGGTCAAGAGAGTCCTGAGAAAGATAATAAAAACGTGCGATTAAAAATAGCAAGCTTAGAAAAGCGGCCCTGCATGGAACAGAGTGGGTAATGTCAACTTTGTCATCCACTGAAGACCAAGGTGGTAAGAAGACGGCTTGCCTGCCGGAGGTGTGAAGTCCGTAAAGTGAGGGCAGGGTCAGCCAATCAGAGTGGCGGAAAGAAAAACAGTCACCCTGGCACCTAACTGGGTATGATTTCTCAATATACAAATGTGCCTGGAGTTTCCCCATTCCTGGGGGGTGATTACGCCCAATAACCACCCACCTGGAGGTCACAGATGAAAACCAACCTGCCCTCCAGCTCCACTGAAATTAGATGTTCCTCTCATGTCCTGGCCCGACCTCATCACGAGGGTCCTGGTCACAGATCGGCCACCGTGGATACTGGAAGTGCTCAGACTGATTTTAAATTTAAAAGTAGCTTCTGGTCTATTCTGTCAACAAATAAAAGATGGTTTATAACACATTTAGAAGAATTAAGTTGGAGCATTTACTTACCTACTCTTAAAAGACTATGTGATATGTACTTGAATAACGTGGATGTCTTTTCAGCTAAAAATGCATAGAAAACAAATATTGTAATGAATACTAGTCCATAGACTTTTAACTAAAATATAGTAATCATAATAGTTCTACTTGCTATATACTCTGTCTTCGGCCAAAAGGAAATAATTAACTAGGCCAAGACAAATTTTATTAAATAAGAACAGTCACCCATGAGGCCTTATCACGCCCGTACTAACTCATGAAAGTCCACGTAAATAACTTTCTTTGGTGAAGATCTCCCCAAATTTCAGTGCGTTGAAAAGGTTGTGTGTTGAGTTGGCATGAACCTAAGATGATCAACAGAGCATGTTGGCTGGTGAAAACAACGGGCAGGGAGGAAAGTGGACCCAGATCTGAGAACCGCACAACTACCCTCTGCGGCGGGGTCCCCGCCCAGCCCTGTCTGCGCAGAGCTGCACCTCCTCTCACAGCTCGCAGAGCAGAGGAGAGCAACTCTCCCAGTTCCAGGTGATGCCTGGTTCCCTCGCGGGGGTCGCATGCCCACCCCCTTTCAGCCATCACTGCCACCGTGTCGATGCAGGTCAAGTGCGCGAGGAGACAGGAAGAGTGGAACGATAGTTGTCACTAGTGTCTGCCATCTGCCAAGCGTTTTTCTCCTCTCTACATGTTTTTCATGACTGTTTGTCTGCTTTAAACATGGTCCAGGACCTGGCTGGTGGTGCAGTGGATAAGGCACCGGCTTGCAAACCCAAAGGTTGCTGGTTCGATTCCCAGCCAGGGCACATAACCAGGTTGCAAGCCAGGTCTCCAGCCAGGTCCGTGGCTGGAGGCAGGTGAAAGGCAACCATACATGGATGCTTCTCTTCCTCTCTGCCCCTCTCCTTAAAACTAATAAATAAAATCTTAAAAAAAAAAAAAGATAATGCCACATTTACTTGATGCCACCTCAGAAAATTGAATCCATTCTACACTCTGTCCTCAGAGGAGCCTGGACACCCACATCTGTATGGAGCCAGGACTAGAGAGTCCCGGGGTGGCTTCAGTCTGGAGGCTGTTTTGTTGTGAAGAGAGAATGCTTTCAAAAATAGATTAAATGCTAACATTTAAACACAGATGGTTTCATGTGAAAACCTGGATTTGCAGCTTCTCTTGAGAAAGTGAACATCTGGCCACACTGGGCTACAATTCTCGGTGTAAAGAACATGGAGCGACAGCTCTTCCCAACTCCTGTGACTTCTCTGCAGTTGGGCCCGGGCCTCGCATCCTGCCCTCGTGTTTTTATGCTGATTTACCTCCGTTGGCAAATGTCACTTTCAACCAACTGTGTGTTTTTTTTCCCCAAAAGGAGAAAAAAATTAAGTAATGGGCTTTAAGAAAAGCATCGGTTATCATTGGTGCCCTGCTAATTCTCCTCGCAACCACATGCGAAGTGGTTTTCTACCATTTGGAAGAGAATTAAATGTAATTCAACATTTGAAGTCATTATCCAGTTGTATAATTTATAGCTTATCTAGTTGTGAACTAGAGTCAGATAGTTTTCAATATTTTGCAGACACTTAATATATTTATTATCCATCAATCAAATGAGTAGGTTTCTCTTATTAATGTCCGTCACTATGTGACTGAAAACAAAACTGCTGATTATTGAAATGCTGATAATGATGACGCATTATTGAGCTCTTTAAACATTTTTTTGTATTCAGATTCTCTCCTTCTTACCACAGCTGCAAACCTATACACTTTGTAGTAAGTGATGGAATATTCATTGTCTTTCTGAACTTCGAAATGCATGATTTGCTGTTGCGTCAAACCTGAAAAAAACAAAAGAGAAAATAGTAAATACAAGGGTGTGTCAAGCAAATAAGGAAGAAACAGCCAGGAAAATGCAGATTAATGACAGAGCCTCATCGGGCAGCTGCCTGATTTTGTGTCCTTTTAAAAGTCACTTTTACGTAGAGAGTCGTACCGTTTCTGTGATACTAAGTTAAGGGTGTGGAGTGATGCTCAGACGCTTGAGCATTTGCCTGACACAAAACCTATACCCGACCCCACAGTCCTCCACGATATTGTCTTTCAACACGGGCGACTCTTCGATTTTACTACTCACGCACGCGGCCAGTTGAAACGGACACACTTTGACACGGAGCGGTGATGGGCTTGGTCATCTTTAATCCAAGGATACAACTTCACATGAGAAATTGCGGGTTCTCAAATGTGCAGGTGAGCGCAGCCACGCCGGATGTCTCCTGCGAGTCTTAAAAAATGAAACCAACCTCATCCTCCCACCTAATGACCCTCCTGAAAAGACACCGCTGAGCTGCTTTCAACCCGCGCAGGCGTGCGAAGGGGAGGAAGCGGATTATCTGCACACCTGCGTGCAGGACAAAGGCAGCTTCGCACCAGCCTCCCGGCTGGGCTGCGGCGTCAGCCGGGAGTGGAGTCAGGTGGGACCCCTGATAAAGGCCCTAATCCTCAGGGTTCGGGGAGCAATTTCCTGGCCGATGCTTTTGCATTGTCCTCAACGTGCCCACCTCCGTCAGGTACGGAGCATTTTCTCTGGTGGATGCTCTGCCACGTTCACCACTTTCCGTCTTCCAGGCCCGTGATCACCCGGTAGCACCAACACGCGTGCTCGGGAGGCAGCGCGCGCGAGAAACCCCATTAGTCTCCGTTCCTGCTGCCTGGCTCACAGGCGACTTTGCCAGGAAGCCGCTGGCCCTCACGCTTGGTACCCGTTGAGACTGAACCGCTTGAAAATTACCCCGGAAAAAGTATCATTTAACGTGTAATTTAACTGAGAGGCACCGTGAATGAGGTTACTATGCCCCAAACTTGTGGGTGCCAATGACTTGAGTCATGGCGAGTTTATTTTAAATTACCTGTCAACCAAGTATTAACTATTTAGAAGCTAATTATCCAGTCGGTGGCTTTTCTTCACCTTTATTTCTTTCATTTCTAGAGTTGTGCCTCTGTGTGTGTGTGTGTGTGTGTATGTTTAGGAATTAAAATCTCCAAAACTGTAGAGAAGGGGAAAAGGAATATATATTGATTATTTAATTTTATTCATTATACCTCGTCCTCATGAAAAGTTAGAGATTATTGGGGGTTTTACTAAAATAAGATGGGAAACTTGCACATGTAATTTATCGTGGCTATTTATGTGCCAGAATAATGAAAGATTGTGTGGTAACCTTTGGAAAGAAAAATAAAGTTAGTCCTCAACTAGTAAATACTAGTCAGTGAAGGACTATGGGAAATAATCTTAAAAATTTAAAACCACTCTATGAGCGATTTTCTCATCATCATTACATTCAGAATGTAATCAATGTAAAAATATATAAATCGTTGAAGCGTAGAAGGTATCCCACATAAACACTTTTATCAATATAAGTGAATTGCATCAATAATCTAATCCCCAAGGTAGTGTTAAGTGTTAAATTGTCATTTTCAAATGTTAAAAGCATCATTCTCATGCATTCATAGAACGAGGGTGGATTAATTATCTGATTCAACTCATTGATAATACACTACTTTGATGATGTTCCCACAAGTGTTTAAAGAACCAGAAAATACACCCATGGTGAAAGACATTTAAAAAAGTCAACTACCATGAAAAGGGTGTGGGCCGATCACAGACTTAATGCTCGTAGCTTCGGGAGTGACCTTTTCAACCAAAAATAAACTTCCCGGTTAATGTGCGGGGTTATGGTCACTGCGCTTTAATCCAGTAGCAAGTGACAGGTCCCCTGTGCTAAAGACACGAATGTCCAGGGGGGCCTGTGGAAACTTCCACAACGCTCTTTCCCCACAGGTTTACAGGTCTGTCCCCAAAGGATCGACCCCCCAAACTTTTCACGATACCGACATTGGCTCGATACTTTCGGGCCAGGCCTCTGGGAGCTTTTCTTCAATAGCTATTTTTCATTTTGCTCATAATCTTGCGCTACATTTAGCAAGAAGCCTGCCCCGTTGCGTTTTGTGTGTCCACAACGAAAGGCACTGATTACACTGTAACCCCCTAGAAACCAAATGGGGGCGCAGCTGCGGCAGCTGAGCCCTGAGCTGTAACAGCAGGTCCACCCGGGACACAGGATCCGACCTCCAACAGCCCCTGCGGCACCGGAGGGACCTGCTGACCACGGGGAACCTCTTCTGTCGGGTCCCCAGAATCAGCTGGGGTCTCAGCTTGCCAGGCCAGGCTCTTGCGGTGTCAAACGGGGAGCTGGCTGTTTTCCTGCAATTTTTCTTCATAGAAGCATTTTCGGTTCTGAGCCAAGGAGGCCTCATCCCCCAGCAGGACTCTACCCGTCGGTCTTGGTAGGACAATCGAGGCCGGCGCAGCACGTCAGGGGCAGCTCTACTGAGCATGAGCTGACAACCGCATTGCCCCAAACATGAAGGCAACAGCCAACTATCTGTGTCTGAAATCTGATCTCAAACACAGCGGCTCCTCAGCAAATGAGTGACAGACTCCAGGACTGCAACTAAGCCTGTACTTGTTCTATCAATACTGGGGTTTCCTTCCTCCTTCAGGGTCAAATCACTTTTTGGCAGGAAAAAAAAAAAAAAGAGCCTGGATGTTAAAGGGCAAATTCAATACAATTGAGTCAGTTGTGCAGGAAAACAGGGAAGTTCATGTAACAAGTAACTGCCCATTGATGTTGGACTTGACCTTGAATATTCCTTCGCACTGACTGCTTTGGGAAGGACCGGATTTGTGACCAAAGTCTTTCATGTACCTGGAGTGGAATAAGACCCAAGAATGTACGTGACTCATTCAAGGTCCTGTCTCGAGTGTGGGGGAACTTCAGCCCGTGTCCCCAAGACGCCCCGCCCCGTGTTCCTGCCATTGGGTATTCTGCTAAAATGGAAAGAGTAAATTCTGAACGTTTGCTCAGGCACGTTCATGGAGGGTATCTTGGTGTCATGTCATTTTACTTTCATAGCCAGTTTTCAGTTTTATGAAGCCATTAGATGAAAGTGGACGTTATCTTGCGCGCTGTTCACTGGGTAGGTGCGGGCCACCTGTAGCCACTGTCCTGGCCAACCTGAGCTGCGCCCCCAGCGGGGAACCCACGCTGTATTTTGAAGACTTAGGACAAAGGAAACAACGTAAAGAAACTCATTAATAATTCGATGGTGATTGCATACTACCTATAATAATTTCTGGATACACGGGCTTAAGTAAAATGGATGAAAATTCATTTTACCTGCGTATTTCTATGTTTTTAGTTTATTTTAGAGAGAGGGAAGGGGGAGAAACAGAAGGAGAGAAACATCCACATGGGGTTGCCTCTCATGCGCCCCCAGCTGGCAACCTGGCCCACACCCCAGGCCTGCGCCCTGACTGGGAATCGAACCGGTGACCCTTTGGTTGGTAGGCTGGCGCTGAGTCCCCTGAGCCACCAGCCAGGGCAAGGCGGGTGTCATTTGCTGACTCTGGGCTCTGAATCCTTGCACCTGCAGGCCAAATACGGACGCCGGCCCCCCTGAGTGGCCGGTCCTCTGCCTGGGCGGAGGGAAGAGAAAAATGCCTGGAGTCGCTTTGTTGTTTGTACAGAATTTTATAAACAGCAAATGGAACCCGCACCTGTAAATGAAGAGGCTCCCCGGGTCCCTCCGGGTCCGGTCAGCTTTGTTTGGGTCAGGAGGAGCCGCGCCTCTGCGCCTGAGACGCCTCGAACACTGAGGACACTTGACAGGCTCTCTCAGCTTTGGGGGGCACACGAGTCCACCAACAGCAGGACGTGTCCAAAGTCATGAGTCCCCTCTCTGTGAACTGCGTCAGACCGACGCTGGACCTCACCGTCAGCGAGTGCCGATTGGAGCCACGCAAGTGAGGGATGGGCAGGAGGGACCCTTGAATGTCCTGCGTGTCCAGACAGTCGGGTGTTTGATCAGGAAAGGGCTCGCTGGGCCCGGAGGATCAATATGTGCTTCAGTATTGGAGGGGGTCGGAAGCTGCTGCAGGTGCTCTGCTCCTCTTCCCTAGGCCGCGCGAGGAAACGCCCACCAGAGCCTGAGATTGTAATGCCAGGTGGCTGAGCTAGATGTCACCCAGCACAGTGGCCTGTGCTTGTCCACGGTCGGCGGTCAGCAGGGGTTGGGGCGAGACCCGGAGCCTCGGGTCAGAGGCGGCGGAGGGCAGGCCCTTGGCCGGAAGGGAGATGTGTTCCTGGAAAGGGGCCCTGAGTGTTTCTGTTCCTTGACTCTCTCCTCCCACTCAGGGCGATAAGTGTGGAAGTGGTTCATTGTCACTTGCGGAGCCCAGGGAGTGAGTCAGGGCATCCCCAGGTTGTGCTAACGAGGGAGAAGCAGGCATCCAAAGATGTGACACTGTCATGAGCGTTCTCTTTTCTTCTGCCTCAACGATGCCCAGACCTCAACTGAAGATGTTTACTTGTTCGACTCACTGAAAACCCTTCAAGGCAGAGGCCCTGCACCCTGATCTGGAGAGACAGGACGAACACGGAGGCCGGAGTCTGCCGTGCGGAAAACAAAATTAAACTCCAGGTGAGCTGGGGTCGCCGCCAGGAGACCTCCCCACGTCCCATGGGAGGGGCAGGCAGCAACCCAGGGCTTCCCGGGACCCCCAGGAAGGCTCGGGCCACGTGGGGAGCTGGGGAGGGGCCCTGCTGCCCCCGGGCAGCCGCAGGTCAGGGGCAGTCACCCAGGGCGGGGCGCTGGGGTGACTATGGGCGCTCCTGGAGCTGGGCCCCTGCAGAGAGCTTTTCACACGCCAGCCTGAGTGCACAGCCCAGGAAGACAGACCGGGGAGAGGGGTGAAGGGAGCAGAGGCACCCCTCTCTGCTTTGCCAACTGGCCCTGGGTCGAGGTGCCGCACGGGAGGCAGTGCCGGACCCAAAGCTTTGCCCACGAGGAAAAATCACCGCAAATACAGATTATGCTCCAAGGTTAAAGCGGAATGCGTTGTGGGCTTGATTTCTGGGATAGAAACGAAACTTTTCTACAGGACATTTTTGACGCCGGGACCGCTGTGGTGGAGTCTCATTTTATTACAGATTCAAAGAACGAAACGCTGCCACCCACCCTCCCACGTGGCCACGACCACGTCACTTAGGGACCACGTCCCGGAGAGAATCGATGGTCCGCTGTCACTTCATAGCAGCCCTGTAGCACCAGATGCCAGGAACGTGCAGTGACCGGGGGCCGGGTTTTCACAGGGAAATGCTCAGGATGAATGGACTACTTAGCAATGAAAGGAAGTTTTAGTTGGGGTGGAACAGGGGCTCTTAATTCTATGCCATAAAATGTGCAGTTCCTGTTTGGTTTATAGAAAGGCTCTGACATGCTCTAAATGTTAAATTAGCTGTAACCTTTTGAGGAAGGAAATTCATGGCCACGGGGTGACATGTTAGAACATTATTATGCACGTATTTTTGCTAAAAATGTAAATGTAAATGATACATTAAACTTCATCTGCACACTACTTAAGGATTCAAATTACGTATGAAGACTAAACCTACTGATTAGCCTATTAGTGCCATTAAAGTGTTGAAATGCGCGCAGCTCCACTTGGACTTGATCCGAATTGATTTTGGGGCCCATAGTGATTTATGATGGCAGACCTTGCTGTTCTGCATATACTCCCCAAAGGACTAGTTATTAACGTGACACCTCACTTCATTAAAACAGCAAATTAATCCGTTCAGTCAGGTTTATATACAGGGTAAAAGAGAAGAAAGTTCCTAATTTTATAGGCTCAGAATATACGCTGTATGCTGTCACATGGTTATAAAGAGGACTGGAATTCCTAAGTGTTTCCTCTGCCCATACGTCTTATTTAATAAATCTTATTTGATAAGTTGGCCATGTAACTTTATTAATGAAAAAAACCTTAAAGCCAAAGAAAAAAACTTCTTTAAAATAATAATCTTTCAGCAGGCTTCTTAATTTAACACCTGAAGTTTAAAAAAAAAAAAAAAAACCTCAAACTGAGATATTTAAAATATGAAAAGGTTAAACTATGATAGCTCCAGAATTTCTAGGGATTCCAGGGGGAAAAAATCCTTTCAGGACTGTGGATAATATCGAGCATTTTCAGACAAAGAAAACTACTAGTTTGCCAAAAGTAGACCTAACTTAGAGGGAGTTCTAACAGATACACTTTGGGAAGGCAACAATGCTGTAGTGAGGAAAAAGTTAATCAATGCATGTAAAGCTCACCAGATCTTGTCTGTATACACACGAACAATCATAGTGTCTTTTTGGTTGTATTGTCAAGGATGAAAAAGAAAAAAACCTCTCAACCGAAATGGCATGGAATCTCACAGGGGTTAACACACTCGGGACTTGGTGCATTGTAAGGTCCGCAGGATTTTGGGGATGTTGAAATACACATGCTGCACTTCAGTGAGTAAGTGATGACCTTTACGTGGTCCTATGGAGGAGAAAGAGAGAGAATAAAGGGTACAAATGTTCAAAAACGCCCCCTCACGTTTTTCATGAAGGCGGCATGCTGAGGGCGGGGTTGGCAGTCTCACTGCAGGGAAGTGAATCTTCCGCAAGTGGGACCCACCGGGGGGACGTGGCTGGTGAAGAAGCAGCTATAGGGAACACCTGTTACCAACTATCCAAACAGATACTGAAAAAGTACTACGTGCGGGCACCTCTCTAGAAAAGCCATTTGAAAACAAATGAAATGGACACAGTCTACGAACACGTCACTTCACAAAACTGATTAGGTCCCGATGAAGTCAGGTTTCACACGGGTTACGATGACCCGGCTCCAAAGTTGGGCTGGTTTCTTTCCCCCGTGACCACGCTTCCGCCACGCGAGCGGGGCTTTCGGTTCTCCTCCTGCTGGACCCACGGTTTGTTCCCTGCCCGGAAACCCGGTGGCCCTGAGACTCCGGCCCCGGAACTCGGTGTCTCCCCCATTTTCTGTGGCCGAAACGCTTGCTCCTCGAAGATTATGAGAACAGCAGCAGGAAAAAGTCAAAAGGGAAAAGAAAAGAAAAGAAGGAAAAGAAAAGGCGGTACCCATGCAGGCTGGGGCCGCGCAGAAGAGTCGGGGAGGGATGGGCTGAGTCAGGTTCGCAGGAAGAAGGATGGGGGGGAGGGGGGACCCACTCAGGACGAGGTCACCGGGCCAGCACAGGAGGGCCCTTCCTGGACACGTCTCATGAAGACAATAGGAAGTTATCTAAAATGAAATAGCAATGTTTTGATCATGAATACCCTATTTTTATGAGGGTGAATAAAGGCACTGTTGTATGTCTTTGATTAAATGGTCAGGCTCATCAGGTGACCTTAATTTTTGTATATAAAGCAGGTTATTTAAGCTCTACACCATGTTGTTTCCACCTGTCGAGTGAGGCAAAAATGACAGGAACAGACTAATAGTTGACGTCACTGTCCCTCTGGTCTGCGTGAGGTGGCTGAGGAAAAGGAGTTGCCCAATTCTTTAGATAAAACGCCCCCTGGACCGAGCCGTGAGGATGCAAAGGCACCACGCGTGACAAATGCACAGAGAGCCCCCATTTGCACAGAGCTGCGTAGGGACATCCTTCTCCCCGGAGGTCGGGATCAGAGGCTCACGGCTGGGCTCCATCCTACCTCCTTCTGGTTATCCCCGTGGCACCCGGAAAAGGGGAATGACCATGAACCTCATCCTTGACTCTCCTGCCCCAGCAAGATGAGCAGGGTCCTTTTGCCTAAGATGACAGCCAGGGGCCTTCCTCTCCCCGTGTCGCAGCGCCCGACGGTCAGGGGTCCCACCGGGGTTACAGGGACAGGTGTGTGCGTGCTCCGGTCCCAGGACATGCTCTGAAGGGCGGACTGTAAAAGAAAGCTGCTACTTAGACTCCCAAAGACACGGAGCTGCTCAGGGCCGGGTTGTCCTAGACGGTGTAGGAGATGCGGACCGTGTAGGGGAATGACTCTCGGCCCCACCGGGTCCCCTGGACTCCGCAGGGGACAACGTTGTGAACTCTGGTCCTGGCTGGGGTGGCTCAGTGGGTTGAGCACCAGCCTGCAAACTGGAGTCGCTGATTTGATTCCCTTTCAGGGCACATGCCTGGGTTGCAGGCCAGGGGCCGGGTTGGGGCCCTCGAGAGGCAGCCACACGTGGATGTTTCTCTCCCTTTCTTCCGCCCTCCCTTCCCTTCTCTCTAAAAATAATACATAAAATTTACTTTTTAAAAAAACGCGGTCTGCTATCATTCTCAACTCTCGCCTTCGTTCTGCAGCGACGTTCGGATTTAGTTGCCTCTTTAGTTCTGGGGGGCTCTCTGACCCCCCAGAAGCAATCCTCAACTGTCACCCCCTTTCTCCCCCTCCAGGGACCCGCCTGGGCCTGAAGCCGGACCGCAGCAGCCCAACAGGGCTGCCAACAGCTCCCGTCAACACCGACTTACCCTGCAGTGCGCTCCAGCCGGTGAACGTGGTCTGGGTGCAGGGCCACGTTTTTCTATGTCTGATGTTCGGGACCCAAAATAAACACCAAAGCGGAGCCTGAACACGAGGGTGATGGGGACTGGAAACCTCTTAGACCACTCGGAGGAAATGCATTATTGGATTACAAACGAGTTAATTGAAGCCATCATCGTGACAATAGTTGATTCCTTTGATGCATTGCCTCTGGGCTTGATTAAAGATTTAACAATATTGGTCTTACATCCTGAGAAGTGAAAAATGCCTCATCGTTTGTTCAATCGTAGAAGGATTATTTATAATCAGAAAGCTAGGGAAATGCTGTCTGCATCTAAATTAGCCTGACAAATTTATTTTTCCATCATAGTAGCACTTCTCGTTTCTAAGAAATACATATATAAAGGAAGAAGATGGGTGTTTATGTTTTTGTTTTTGTTTTTTTAACTGCAATCCTATTGCAGAGAAGGAGAGCAAAGTTGTACAAGAAAAACACAGATTTAAGTCTCAAGAGCCCTGCATTGCAGGCTCAGGGCTGGACCTCCTTCCAGGGGCATCTCAGGACAGAGTCAACCTGAAAAAATGCCACCCAGTATAGTTTAGTTGACCTGAGGCAGGGCATTAATGCTGAGGAATGCAGTATTATACTCAGGAAACATTCACTTCAGCATCATTGTTCCTAAACATTATTCAGCATTTAAAGAAGGGTTTAGGATAAAAACATCAAATTGCTCAAAGTGGTGACTGAAAACAATAAGGAAGAAAGGATTGGAAATTACCTGTGTTTAGACACATTCCGTTTCTCACACTACGACTGACTCACATTTATTGCGCGTCTGCTCAGCGCTGGGTGTCATTCCAGTGAACCGTGTGCGTGCGCTCGTCACACGGAGTTCACACAGGAGGAACGGGGCGCAGAGCTTGAGCAACCTTTCAAGTGCAAAGGCCAGTAAGTCGGGGTGAAGGTCAAAGCCCCGCCAGTCGAGGGGCAGGGCCCCCCCTCCACCCCTCACTGCACGGCTGTTCTGCGTGTGTGTGTCCTCTGCACACGGGAGGAAGCCGGCAGCCCGCGTGCCCCTCAGGGCCGCTTCCACCCCTGAGCAGGACGCAGCAGTGATTTGTTCGACTTTTCCTCGGGGCCCAGGATCAGCGGTTTGTGTCCTCGTGCCGACGGGCCGTCCTCACACAGACTGTTGGGTACGGTTCCCAAACCTCCTCCCTCACTCATCTCAGTGATGAACAGATCATAGACATTATCTAACATATCAACCTCCTCTTCCTCTCAGCAGGAACGATACCCGATGGGCAGGGACGGTCCTGCTACAGACCCGCAGTAGCTCCCCTGGACCAACAGGAGCAGGAGAAGGCAGGTCGTGCCCGGGCTGAGCAGCCGGGAGGCGGAGCCTGTCCCCCCACGACCTCCGTCAACAGCTGAGGGGTCTCCCCTGGGGGCCGGACGGAGCGACTCCGTTTAAACGGGCTCCTGGTTCAACGCGGCTCTTGTGACGTGTAGACGCATCTGCATGCATATCTTCATGCCTGAAAGAGCTGTATTTATAAATTATTCAGTGTTATGTCCATGTTTATCCCCGAAGCCTACTAAGGTCTAGATTCAGAGAGGGCGGTACACACATTTTAATGCACCTCCTTGGATTCGGATATGTGTACGAGGGGGATTTTTAAAACTTGATGTTAGCACCATTGACTTGTCCGTGTTTCATTACAACTGTAACCGTCCACTTCTTCTCTTTTCAAATGAAAACAGGGCTTCTCAACGGAGCCAGGGCGTTTGCAAAGTGCTTCCCAGAGGTGGTCAAAGTTGCAGGTGTAAAAGCCGTCACAGGCTAAGTGGCAGTTTGCTTGGAACTATGATAGCCGTAAAAATCCAGCGTAAAGGAGTAAAAACTTGTTAAAGGCATGCAGGCGAGGTGTACATCCGCGCTGACTTTCCGTTGTCTTACAAATATATACGGATGAAAAACGGAAGAGAAATCAGCGAAATCTACTTTCTCAATACCGCCGCCATTATTATCATTCAATATATCAACGCAATCGTGCGAATACTTTTTTAAAGGAATTGACACCCACCCCCATGAAAATGCTTCAACAATAACACCGTAGTGATCATGTGAGTCGACAAATAACCACGGATTTTCTCTTGAGATACTTGGTGGAAAAGCAATTGTTCAACACGACTACAAGCACATGGTGAGTACGGCTGAATAAACGTAATTTCTTACACCTTGTACAAGCCAGGCTGCAGACCGACATTTTCATACTTGACAGGATAGCACTGATACAGGTGTAAATCCTAAAAAACCAAAATTGCCCGCATCTCGAAATCATCTCTCGAGACCTGCAGGTGGGGCAGCCTTAGACATTTTGCTGTGAACTGTCACAGGGCTGGACTTGCCAACAAGTGGGTTGGGTGGGGACATGTCCACCTGTCTGTTATCCAGGAACTCGGAACTTTTCATATCCAGTTAACTTCCCAAAGAAGGATGGAAAGCAAATGGATATAAATTACATTTCCGGCTTTGCAAAATGCAATACAAGGCTGTCGTGAATACCAGCCTCAGAGAGTCGCAACCTAGTAAGAGTGGTTCTGGGAACAGGACGCTGGAAGAGGTGGCCGAAGGCAGTGAGAGCACGTGACACAATTCTGCTAGGAGTCTCGCCCGCCCACGCCTCATAGCGTCACAAAGGTGCTGTTCCCAGCGCGAAGCGTGTGGGTCTCCTCATCCACGTCCCCGTGATGCCGGAACTTCTCTGTCCGTCCTGCACCTTTCTCAGCGGTTCCTGATCCGGTGGAGATGTGACAAGAGTCTTCACAATTTCCGAGACCTGGATGTTTTGAAAATAAGCTAAGCAGTGATTGGGGTGGAAATGGGTGGTGGCCACTGACGCATGGACAGCGAACGTGACAATTTGTCTTTCATACGAAGCATCAAGCCAACGTCAATGTAATTAAAATGGTTTGCGAGGCTGATCATTTCAGGATAGACCTTGTATACATACGTGTGTGTGTGTGTGTGTGTGCATGAAGACAGGTGTGCGAAAAGAATCGTGCGAGAGTGTGAATCTCACAATGGAAAGAGCTGCCTTTATTCCTCGCCTGAAACTGCGCCCGTTGGGACCCCAGAGAACTGGCTGTGGTGGGTGGAGCCCCAGCGGGAGGGTCAGCCTGCGGAGGCCGGAGCCAGAGCCCAGAGCAAGGACTCGGGCAGGTGCTCCGTGGCTGGTCTCAGCGAGCCGGGAAGGAGGCGGGGACAGAGCCAGTGGCATCGCTCCCTCCAGCAAAGAGCCTCCTGTTTGTGGACCTGTCATTTCAGGATCTTAGCTGCTGAAACGGGAAGGCGGACCAGGTGGTCGCTGGATCACGTGCGGGAACCCGGGCGTTCCAGCCCTGTGCTGGAGGGGCATCGCCCGTCGACTCTCCAACAGCCATTCAGCTGTCAACAACCCTCCTTGCTCAAGCAGGAAAAAGTTTCTGCACATTCAAGCCCAGGCATTGCCATGAAGGGGTTCATCCCAACAACGATCCGAACTGAACGTTGACCGTGCTCAACACTTGATGCTGGTCACCCAGGTTATTCCCTGGCATGGATGGTGGTGACCCTGAGGGCTGCCAGGGGCAGCGTGTCCATCAGCAGAGACTCGTGGTTTGAGCCAGGGGCTTGTGGCAGAGGAGCCCTCTCCCTGGGCCTCTGTGCGGGGGGCGGGAGGGTGTTGGGGGGTGAGGGGTTGGGGGGTGAGCTTCTATCCACCTGCCCCAGGGACCCCCAGCTTCCGGCGAGCAGCTGAGTGCGGTTAGCAAAACCCACGTTTTGTGCTCAAAAGAGTGAGCAGGCCGAGGGCATCAATCCGGGTCCCAACAGAACGTGTTTCTTCAAACAGACCCCGGGCCCCGGGGAGACTGTGCGGCCACCCCCAAATGCACATGGGTGATGGGGAGGCGACTGTCTGTCTGAACCATTAAACCAGCAGCCACCTACCTCAGCGTCATCCCCCGTCACAGACCTTGTCCTTCTGCAGGAGGAAGCGCATTTCCCGCTAGAGAAAGGCCGTGCCTGAGTGGGAACGCTCGCTGGGACCTTTTTTAACTTCCTCACAGCCATCAATAAATAAAATAGCTCTGATACATACTGCATAGTGGCTCCATTATATGATACCACGCACTATAATTTGTCCATTTTCTGTGATTTTGTAAAGGCTCTGTATGCAGAGTCACAGCAAACGGTCTTTCTCATTTCCGCCTAGTTTCTTCCAGGTTCTGGAAGAGGAAGAGAGGGTGGTGGGTGCCCTTCGTGGTGACTTGGTTGGTTGGGTGTTTCACAGGCAGAAAAACCGTGGTCAACCTTACTTCAGATGTTTGGTTTCTCGGAATTCAGCTTTGTGCTTCTTTTCCTGACACTCTCCCCAAATTACTCCATCCTGCACGGCGAGCAGGGCCACCCGTCCTGTAGTCGCAAGCTTATCACGTGGAATTAAACACCAGAACGTGCAGTAATTAGAAGTCATCTTTCCCCGGAACACGGGATGATGACAGTGTCCTTGAATCAATCAGCGGAGGTGAGAGCCAGGCGCTCCGAGCGCAGTTGCGGGAACTGAGACGCGCTCCTGATTACCGGGGTTGCGTGGAGGCACCACAATTAGAAGCACATTTAACCAGGCAGAGAGGGTGCATTTCAGGCCCTGGCACCTCGGAACTGCGTCCTGTGAGGGGAAGGGCCTCTGGCAGGAGATGACACAGGACGCCCTGTGCCCAGCACGGGCCTCCGGCCGCCTGCTCCCCGAGTGTCCGCTCGGTGTTATTCACCGACCTCACACAGAAGGCAGGTGACCGGGGTGCAGCGCGCAGATACAAACGATGGGCAGCTATAAACTGCTTGGATAGGAGAACAGTTAAGCTAGACCATCTCTCCGGTGGCCACATAAACATGGGCTAAAGATGCAAAGCACAAAGCTAGGGAAGTAAAAGCAAGCGTCCGTATTCCTAGACTGCAGTTGGGACTCCCGCTACGCGTAATACCGAATGCAGCTAACGCACCACAGGCATTTCATTAAAAACACCATGTGGAGCCCTGGCTGGGCGGTTCAGTGGATGGAGCCCTGGGCTGGGGACCGAAGGGTCGCTGGTTCGATTCCCAGTCAGGGCACAGCCTGGGTTGCCGGCCAGGTCCCCAGCTGGGGGTGTGCGAGAAGTAACCACACATTGATCTCTCTCTCTTTCTCCCTCCCTTCCCCTCTCTCTAAAAATATGTAAATAAATAAAATCCTTTAAAAACTTTCTGTGGACTAATACCTAACAAGCATCACGGATACCTAGTTGCGATCAGGGGTGCCGTTCCCGAGAAGAGGTGCTGGAATGATGACAGAACCTCTCGGAACGTTGCAAACACAATTTCCGAACGCGTATTTCATCCCTAACGTGAATGTAACTCGTATCTCTCCCAATACCGCCTCTCACTCCCCAGTAGCACCTGAAAGAATTCACTCTCACACTGGGTGGCAGTGGCGGCCAGACGGGCTCTGATTAGCTTTTCCACTGTCACCGTTGCCCCGGGGCGCTGGCCTCACTGCTCCGACCTGCCCAGGAAGCACCGGGGACCCTCGTTCAGTACCACACGGGAAGCCTATGAAAGTTACCAAACTTTCAGAATTCTGAGAATGTGTCAAAAAAGATTATGATTTAAAAATGAGATAAAGTAACAAAAATTAAAAGTGATTAAAATGCATAAAATTATGTGGGGGAAAAAATTAGAAGATTGGAAGATAATTAACACTTCCAAAACAATATTAAAATCAAATTTAGGGACTATGATGAACTGAACTAAGACAACAGAAAATAAAATCTGAAAGAAAAGTTGAGAACCAATCATAGAATATGTTAAAAAGACACAAAAGATAATGGAATTAAAAAAGTCATGTAGCCCTGGCTGGTGGCATAGTGGATAAGGCACTGGCCTGAGAACCCAAAGGTCGCTGGTTCGATTCCCAGCCAGGGCACAGAACCAGGTTGCAAGCCAGGTCTCCAGCCAGGTCCCCAGCTGGAGGCAGGTGAAAGGCAACCACACATGGATGTCTCTCTCCCTCTCTGCCTCTCTCCCTTCCCCTCTCTCTGGAGATAATGAATAAAGTCTTTGGGGGAAAAAAGGCATGTACATTATCCAATTTTTCTAGATATTAAAAATAGGAATAGAAAAACAGTCCATAAAATAAAATCAAAACAATGAAAGCAGCAAGAACAGAAATCATAAAACAAAAGGTTTATTAAAAAATGAAAGCACTTAAATTCTAGTGAAAACATTGATAGATTCATTATTTATAAGACATATAATATGAGCAAATTATAAGTAACAAATTGATCAATTTCATCAAAAAATCAAACAAAAATGCAAAACTATAGAAATAAACACAAAAATGAAGTATATTTCAAGGTAGAAAGCATTAAAGAGTAAATAATCATAATAGAAAAAAGTTTCTTAACTTCCTCACTTTGACTATATATGCCAGAAATTCTTAGAAATATAAGTTAAAGGAACCCCAAGAAACATTAACAAACCACTCTCATTCTTTTCAAATAAATGTAAAATACATCTATTTATACTCCCTATGTAAAAATACAGTTTAGATGAAAATATAAATAGAAAACATAATCGTTGCTTTTACCGACACCCAAAATACCGTCAACAAAATGAGGGTGTGGAAGGGTCCACCTAGGGCCACACCAAATATGAAGGGCACTCTTACCCCTACAAATTGTTCCTACACAGGTACAAATATTAGCCCACGAGGAAAATCCAATAACCTTCAACGAGGGGGAACTCCCATTAGTCTCACCTTCTTCAAAAAGCAATCAAGTTATAAGCTGATGGGCAAATATGTCACTAAAATATTCCTTTGACTATGAAGCTGCATTCCCCTGAACGTAAGGCTCCGTTTAGGATTCGCGATTACCCCTGGAAGTGGGGATGCTTTAAAACATGCGAGGATGCAGCTACAAATGTCTCCTGAGATAAAGTCAAACACCTTCATTTAAAACAGTCACTTAAGGGGATGGGTGTAATACAACATCAATAAAATTTAAAAATAAATAAATAAATAAATAAAATTTAAAAATTACTTAAACCTTCAGAGTTTGAGAAAAAATTTGAGGAGTTCCAAGAAAGGAAGGGGAGGACCTAGACAAATGAAAGAAAAATTGTACCAATTAGAGAAAGTACAAACAAAACTAAGCCAATCAGTCAAGGACTGTTGCTTTGAGGGAAATGATAAAATCATAAATGCCTGAAGCTTGAGCAAATTTCGTCAACTCACCCATCGAACAGAAATGCTTATGGATAAGGAGGAAACAACAAATACAATGTTCGAATCCAGACTTGGGTGAGGGCTGGCTCCCTGGTCCTCCTCAGCCTGGTGGGTGCTGTGTGTCTTGAATTCCTCTCTGGGTGAGTTTTCGTTAAGGAAAAAACATAAAGGTTGGTGATGCCTCAGTCCTGCGTGTCTAACCTGAGCTGCAGCCCAACCAGAGACCCGGGCCGAATGGGTCCTTAGAGCAGCGCCGGGGTTGCACCATTTTGAACGTATGTGGTTGGTAGCACCGATGTGAACGGGTCAGAATGACTTTATGCATTTTACCTCACCATCATGACATTATCCAGGGTGAATTGATCGGTGACCCTAAGGAAGCCAAGCAACCGTTCTCTTGCATGAAGCGTTAGAAATTAATCTATTCTGTGTTAAAATATAGCCTCCGAGTTTAGAAGAGCACCACACGATGAGGCCTGAAAGGGCTTATAAGGGTCTTACATTTTTTCCTGGTACCATATTGTGATCATGAGCCCTTCGTCTTCCTGTTATCTAATGCCTCCTCCTAGGAGTGGAATAAAGAAAACACTGCAATTGATTGATGCTCAGTTAAGCTCATTCCACTTAACTTCACGTTTCAGGGTACGTACTCTGCTCACAATTGGATTTTAAATGAATTTCTGGTACCTGTTTACGAGGAGGACGTATTTCCTAAGTGTTACGTTTTTGAAAGTTACTCTCTCCTTTGAGATATTTTTTGATGCGAAGTCGCCGAAACCATGTTTTTGCTGAGAGGAAATGGACTCAGACCTCAAAGGATTTACCTCGGAAGTTAAAAGGCCCATTTAGGAGGTGGAAACCCGCAGCTAATGGAGCTGAAACGTCGCTGGACCTCAGCGCCACACGGCCATTAGCTGCCAGGAGTCTTTTCTGGCAAAGGCTGCAGAACTTTTTCACTGGAGCCCGCAGACCAACCAGGGCGTGGTCATCACATGTTCAGAGCTTCATTTTCCTCTTTGCTCGTACGCAGTAGTGCTGTGTTTCCCGCAACTTGGCTCGACGTAGAATAAAAACAATCTTGGTCTCGGTCTTCATATTCAGAAGTCAATAAGGAGTGAACCAGAAAAGGCAATGTCATGAGACTCAAAAACACAGGCCTGGAATTCGCCGGCAGGTAACCTCTCCCGGTACCGCAGGCGGGGATTTCTTCCCAACCGTGAAGATGTGGCTTCTGAAACCACTGGGTGGGATTGTCTTCAGCCTTACTGAAGACGTATTTCGGGGTGATTTTGATCGTGTAGATGCAGGTGCCTAAAATAAAATGACGAAGACAGTACCCATGTGCAAAAGAACCAAAGGTGCGGTCTATTTTCTTTTTTTATTTTATTTTATTTTATTTTTTTAAAGATTTCATTATTTTTAGAAAGAGGGGAAGGGAGAGAGGCAGAGAGGGAGAGAGACATCCATGTATGGTTGCCCTTCACCTGCCTCCAGCTGCAGACCTGGCTGGAGACCTGGTTTGCAACCTGGTTATGTGCCCTGGCTGGGAATCAAACCTGCGACCTTTGGGTTCTCAGGCTGGCGCCTTATCCACTGAGCCACCAGCCAGGGCATGGTCCATTTTCTTCAAATATTAACCACCAGTGCGAGCTGTGTAATTTTTAATTTCTCTCCCTCGGCCCCTGCATACTTTATGTTGGCCTTGCTGCAGAGCATTAATGGAATGGTAGAAATCCAAATGAGAATAACTGAAGAGTCAAAGGTTTTTCACACTTAAAGCAGCAGGTATGGCATCTATAAACTCTGCACAGGGGGCAGTGGCCACAGGAAAATGGGTTTTAAAATTCCATGCATTTAGGAATAACAAAGCATATAGCTCTACATTTCAAAGAGTCAAAAACGCAGCATAATGTCACAGGTAACCGTACCTGCCACGGGAGTTCCTGCTAACGATGCAATTTCCCTATTTGATTGTATTTTCTATTCCTCAGGTCCATGAACACTAATACATTTTTCTCAAAAAATAAAGAAGGGAGCTGTTAATCATCTGTTCCAAACGAGTATATTTGGACTTCGTAGGGAGTGTTGAAGAGGATATATTATATTGGGAGGTAAATTTTAATCGCTTTTTCTTGAAAGTTACAAAATGACAGAGGTGAGAGGATTCTTAAAGGTCATTCAGGTCGTCCTCACACGTCCCCACTGGGGTTATCCCGGGAGCGAGCAGCTAATACTCGGCTTTTCACGAATGTCCTTCTGCACCAGGAGCTCCTTCCGCTGAAGGATTTTTGGTTGTGTGGACGCTGCTTCTTGCACGGACATAACATTCGTCCGTCCTCTCAAATTTACCTTCCTTCTCACTTTGTACCCTGAAGCCACGCAGACCAGGTACTGCGCACGCAGTTTTCATTTCTGTGGCCGTGGCCGACCGTGGGCTGGGCAGGACACGCAGGGACGAATGGACAGAGAGCCCGTCCCCTCCGTCCGGCCTGTGCTCTGGAGGGGACACTCGGGGGTACAAATACGAGCCATGTGCAGTGCTGTGGCCGTCAGCAGACTCAGTGCTGAGGACGTGCCCGGGGCCCTGAGACCCGTGTTCGCCTTTTCGGAGCGGCTGCTGGAGCTGAGGCCTGAAGGGGAAGGACAGGCCCACAAAGCCAGGCCGGGTCCCCGACGCCACCCCCGCCAGAGAAACCGCTTGACTGGGGTGGGATTTCCCTGCTCCCTTTTTCAGCACAGCCACGTTGCTGCCCCTCAGAGCGAGTGTGAGAGAGAGAGGTCCAAACCGGGTCCATGCACCCAGGTACAGAGGGGCGTCCGCGGGGCAGGGAGGCTGCGGTGGGTGGGCAGCGGGAGGACGCGGGCCTTCTTAGCAGGCGCAGCACGTCATCGACTCGTGGAATGAAGCTCCATCTTCAGTGCAATTTTAAAAATAATTTTGACCAGGTAATTAGTTTCATCAGCACGGCTCCTTCCCCGGCTCTCCTGGGAACAGCTAAAGCGAGGGACCGGGCCTTCCGCAGCGGAGCTGTGTCCGTGGTTGTCATCCACCCGGGACACCAGAACCGCCTGTGGCTGTCCTGAGTCTGGACAATTTTCCTTCTCTGAAAACCCCGAATCAGGGGCGACCGCAGGGTCCCCAGCAGGGGCGACAGCCCCGTGAGACGAACGTTTCCAATCTTTCTTCTGCGTTTAGCTGAAAACAGGGACTGAAGGTCTTTTTCAGGAGACTGGTTGATGGGACCAGGTTGAAACCCAGTGGCATTTACAGCCAGGAGGTCATACGAGTCTTCCTGCTCCTTTTGCATTTTCCAGGGTGGCCTTTGTGAACCTGCCCGCCCTGGCCTGTTGGAGCCTTGTCCTCCGCTCGGGCCTGTGCAGACCCCCATGGGGCACCCCGGGGTCACGACTCGCAGCTGGAGACCCAGCCCGTGGGGGGAGCAGGCAGCCAGTGAGGCCCGGGGTGTATTGGGGGAAATCAGTCAGGTCCCTGACGTCAGGGAAAGACAGGAAGAGAAGGAAGGGAAAAGGGGGCGGGTGAGGCGGAGAATGGGGGCGGGAGAAGGAGGGGAAATCGGGCAACGGGCTGTTCTCACAACCTCAAATACTCAGTCACCACTGACAACAACTGTGGGGCTCAGACACCGGAACAGCCCAAAGCGTCACCTCATCTCACGTCACCCTCCCCGGTCCACCCCAGGAAGCAGGAAGAGGGCGCCCTAGTTTCCGGGAAGTGAGCGCTTGTCACCCTAGAACAGTTGGGAGCTCCCCCCGGTCAGTCTGGGTGAGAACCGAGAACAGCGGAAACAACCAGACTCTATTTTGTTACTTTCGACTCTATCTGTGATAAAATGTCCCCAAACAGCTGAAATTGCTTTGTGAACCAGACGTCCGCCGGCCAGCTGGACGCCTCTGCCGTGAGAATGGGCTTGGCAGGGCCTCCGCTTTTCACAGCATCAACGGACGTTTCGAAGACCCTTGCGCGTCTGACTCTGTGTCACCAGCAGGCAGGCCCCCCTGTGTCACGACAGGGTCGCGTTGTTACCGTTTGCTTGGGTCCTTCCCTGGAGACGTGCTGAGCGTGCGGTACATTTTCAGGTGAGGCGTTGGCAGACCGCAGGCAGACACCTACGTCTTGGCTGTGTTTCTAGTTCAAATAAGCTTCCCTTGTATCAAGTTAATACCAAAAATAGATGATGATACCACACCTGGCGCGACTCCCTGTGGCCTCAGAAGCCAGTGCTCAGAGGCGGTGCTGGGAGAAGGAAAGTGGGGTGTCAAGTGGGGTGTTGCGGTGCCGGCAGCCAGGAGACGGCAGACCCCCCACCTCCCAGAGGCGCCCCGCCCGGCCCTGCGAGCAGAGGTGGCGGCAGGGGAGGGGGGGAAACTCCTCCACATGCAAGTCAGCCCCGTCCACTCCCACGACTGTCCAGAAACAGGTCAAGCCGGGGTCTGGTCTTCACCGCAAGTCGCAGGTCTCGGGGAGCCGGAACATCGGTCGGGCCAGGGGACATCGGCTTCCTCTGCTGTGAGTTCCTGGAATGTTCACACAAATGGGCTGTTTATCTGCGGGTTACGTGGTGGTTAACGACTCACCTTCTACGGAAACACTTGTCATAGAAACCATGCACAGAGAATAACACATTTTAAAAGTCAGGTTCTATTTTTCTTGACGTGTAATATTTGTTCCATGTTACCTGTGCTGTGTTAGGATGGTGCTAATACTTCAATAATCAATATGCAAATGTTAGTTTTGCTGAGGAACACAAAGCAATATACTGTTTATTTCTTCCAAGCGGTAATAGTCCGGATAATGACCACAAGCACCCCAAACGGAGAGGAGGAAGCAGTACTTGTGTGAAGTCACAACTGGTGCACGTTTGCGTAGGAAGTTTTGACTTCACTTTTCATTATTTGGAACCTGAAATATTTACCTGTTTGACACCTTGTATACTCAGATGAGAATATGCATTTTTGTAGGTAATCTTTCTGGTGAACTTTAAGCTCAAGTCACTATAACAAATAATTGAATGTTCTTTGTTTAAAAATAAAAGAAAATATAACGACTAGTATGACTTAGAAGAGAATGGAAAACAATATACACACAGAATATGAAGAAACATGAAATGTGCAGAATGATTTAATATCATTTAATATAAAGTTTACCGAAGTTTACCCCAAGATATCACTTTATGTTCCACCGATAACTATTTTAGTGAATTTTCAGTCAGTTGTTCCTGTCAGAGTATGTTATTAGGTAGCCCCATAATTCATGCAATAACATATTTAAACGAAATGAGTGATTTCTTTGCAGAAAGTCGGGCTGTGTCTAGAAAGGGTTTCCATAAAGTGGAAGACTTTATCAAAATCTGCATGTAAGAAATGAAAAAGGTCGTTGCTAGCCCACCGTTGAGCTGGCCGTGAAAACTATGAACTGCTTCCTTCTCTATGAAATTATAAAGCGTTTCATTTTTTTCCCTTTTCCCCCTGCGTCCAGGGAGTTAATGAGTAAGGAGAAGGTGAGCAGGCGGGAATTTAAGAAATAATGTGCACATCAATTTTGATACTGGAAACCTCCTCTTATCCGCCCTTTTAATGCACGGTGTCACCGTTTCATTGATTTAAATAGATGTCTCGTGTTTACCAGCCTGAAATGGAAGAGACACCCTGATCTTCGAGGAGACCTTGCTGGGGGGTGGGGGGAAGCTCAAGTTTAGTACAAGGCTGACGAGTGGGAGAGCTGCAGCCGGGACAGACTATCGGGGCTCCAGTCCCACTGCTCCCCCTCGAGGGCAGGTGGGAAGAGTGCTCAGCTCCCCACGTGGTTCTCTTCCCCGAAACACGGTGTGGGGAGGGGCAGCAGATCACAAGCTAGGAGCGTGGGGCACACAGCGGGCGCTCGGTGCAGGCTGGGCACGGGGATAGTGAGAGTGCCTGCGCACGTGTGTATGTGCACGTGTATGTGTTTGCGTACATGTGTGTCTGGTGTTCGCGTGTGTCTAATAAGAACAGAATGAGGGGAGGAGTCCGAGACCCACTTTCCCATTGTCTGTGGTTCGAGCCAATCAATTGTCACTTGCTGCTCCTGCAGGGCGGGAGGGCTGTTATTTCAAATAACGGAAACACGCATGTCGGGAGTTGTAAGATCCTATGTTGCAATCCCCTATGTGTTTTTTAAATATTATATTAAAAGGAAACGTTTCCCAAAGCGTTCGGCTTTTGTTGAGATGAATAAGCCCAAAGGAAACTTTCTGCTTTAACTACGCCAAGTTTTGGCTTAAAATGGAAAAAAAACACCATTACAATTTCAAAGTTACTGCAATTGTGTGCGTTATGAAAGTGTTTTTCAGCGCGGTGTTAAAAACATTAAGGACAAGAACCTAGTATAAAGGAACCATGGACATGGACAACTGGTGGGATTGACTTTGGGGGGAAAGGGTGGGTGGGGAGGGGGACACAGGGGAGCAAAAAAGGGATGGATATAATACAACAACAATAAAAAAAAAAAAAAAAACATGAAGGAGACATCAACGAAGTGTTGATTTTTCCATCCAACAGTAACAACCTAAATATTCCTTTGTAAGAACGATTTGTGGGAAGCTAATAAGACTTCGACGGTAAATTTAAATTGAACTTGGCTATTTCTACATGTACATGAACAACTAACTAATGAGTTACAGAGTGACATGGTCTGCCACGCTTCCATCCCGCGTTAAAGATTATAACCTGTAGCGTCTTTGCCCTCTGAGGTTGGGACTGGCACCTGTTGCAAAGAGACCCGTTCTTCGAGAAGACAGGCTTACAGCAGACCATAAACAGTCACTTAAGTAAGCCACAGTCCAATGTATACATTTTTACGGACTCCTTAAAAACTGCTTAAATGCTGGAGCGGGTGCCGAGGGCCGTGCTTCGGTTGCAAGCATCCGTGGCGAACTCCCCGCGGATGAAATCCTAAAGCAGCATCTCAGCAGTTATTTATACACGCAGACCCTCAAGTGACGGTGATGGCATCCACGTCATGGATGCGTTAAATGAGTTTCATGTTCCCCAAACCATTTTAGAGCTGAGAAACCCAAATTTATTAGCCGTATCCAGATGGAATCTAAAGTCAATATATTGCTGTTTATGTAGCAAGTCAGGGAAAATTATTAAGGATGATTTCAGCTCTGGATGGTTAGGGTGGGAGACCTCGGTTGACTTCTGAGGCCATAACTCAAGGAGATTTTGGTCACTACGAAGCTAGTGCAACAAATAGGATAGACTTGGGCCGGATTATTTTCTTGTCTTTAAACATGTCCAACCGCAGTTGAAGGAGCAAGCCCGTAAAACATCTCACAATATGCTGTTGGAAAGAAGCATTTTATTCAGGCTTAGTTGCCAAAAAAAAAAAAAACGGCTCCGTTTTCATGGAAGCTGAAACAAACATTTAGACATAGATATTTTAATACACATAAACTAGAAATGAGATGTTGACAAGCACCTAAGAAGGATTCTGCTTTAGCACCACTTAATTATAGGAAATTGGAAAGACTTTTATGTTCAGGGTGATAAAGTACTAAGCGGCTTAGCTGAAAATAAGAGCACGCCTCTTGGTCGTGAGCAATTACATAAACATGAGCATAATCATAGAATATCGAAAGGTATTAAAGGGTAGATACAAAGATTAAACGTGTACCTTTGCGTAGGCCCCGGGGTTCTGCGTTCCAGGGTTGATATGATATTAGGTGCACACCGGAGGCCCAGTCCCCGAGTCTCCAGTTCCTCGCTGTGTAATTTTGGACGAGACGCTCACCCGCTCCAGAGAGCACAGCCCAGCACGCTTGCCTTCAGCGCGCACCCGCAGTCTCTTCGCTACAAACTCCGTTCCCAGGCTGGGTCAGGAAAAGAGAAGAACTTGTAAGTGAGCCTTGGTGGATGTTAGAAGAAGTCTGTCCCAGATTCAAGTTACTCACTCACAATCAGTCACTTCATGGCTCTCAAATGACGTTAATGAATGATTTGAGATGAGAGACAATTAGGGCAAAGTAGAAGCAAAGAGCGCCGGTGGCACAATTATTTTTTAAAAGCACCATGAGGATCGTGGAGCTTCAGTGGCCTCTGGTCAGTGCTTCTCCTGCCCTGTGTGTCCTGACATTCCACATTCCTCCTCACTGGGAAAGGTTAGCGAGTTGGATTTCGCGTGTACGGCACACGCTCTGATCTGATCCCCATGTGCACCGATATGTGAAGAGCCGTACCGGTCGCACAGACCCTGGGAAGTCATGGGAAGTCATAGGAGCAAAGCCCGCAGGTACCAAGATTTCAGGCATGTTGCTATTCTGGTTATTGGATGGCAAAATAACGTATCACTCAAGTAACATGCAAACGCAGGGAAAGGGCGTTAATATCAGGATTAGGATAATAGCTACTGAACACAAAGGGGAAGATTTAGGGACATTAACCCAAGATCCGTACCTGTGCCTTTGAAGGGGCCTGAACATGCTGCCAAGTGGACGCACATGGAGGGGGAACGGGGCCTCCCCTTACCGTATTCTTATTCCTTTAGCCTGCTCCTCTGGTGCCAGATACAGTCTTTGAAAACTGCAGAATAAAGTCAGTGATAATAAAGAAGTATCACGAATGTTTAGGGACCTAAATAATGAATGTTGTTTTCTTGGACATTTCTGTCCTCCCGTAGGTGCCTAGTGGCTGATATTAATATTCATTTCCCTCTATTCTTGGGTCTAATTAAACATGATCCACTGTGCCGGGTTGATTGTCTCTGATTAGCAGAGTCTCCATTTCCTTAATCATAAATACTTATAATAACGTTATGCCTTCAAGAAACATTGTGTTATTTGCTGAGAACCAAAGAATCCCAGGGAAGTTGACTCACAAGGTAGAAGTTGGAGCGCTGAATAATTTTGTAGGGATGCTGCTGGTTGTCTGCTGTTTTCACAATGATTTAATGTTTCTCTTGACTGAGGAACTATCTTGAATTTTCCCGAAGCCTCTAGTAAAAATTGTATTCTATTGCTTTTGGTTAAACTCCAGTTGTATTCAGTAGAAACCTACTAACATATAGTTTTATTTTTTACCTTAAATGAGCAAGGTTGCAAAACACTAGTTGCTAGGCCCTGGCCAGGTAGCTCATTCCGTTGGTTAGAACATTGTCCTGATGCATCAAGGTTGTGGGTTCAATCCCCAGTCAGGGCACACATGAGACTCAACCAATTAATGCACCAATAAGTGGAACAACACATTCATTGCTCTCTCTCTCTCCCCTTTCTTATCTCTCTAACATCAACAACAAAAACACTATTTGCTACACAATTCATCATTTCTCTACAAATGGATGTTGCTACTTTTATGATAGATGAATTTCCCAAGTACACAACATCCACGTTGGCACTCTTTTCCCTTATTCGCTGGTTTTGTCTCTGGTCACATTGACGTCACATCACACCTGACGGGCGCCTTCTCCTGAGAACCGGCCACGCCTCTCCTGAGGGTCTGTCCCCCTTCCCGTTTATCTGAGACACACTGGGAAAGGTTTTCAAATTCATTCTAATCCACCCACAGAATTTGATTAGAATGGCAGCGCATTTAAGTAATACGTCAGGAATATTGACATTTTCAAAACGTCAGGACATCTTCCCTCCAAGGAGGAAATACCTTCATCTGTGTCTTTTGACTGAAAAACTCCACCGCTTTCCCCAGCAGAGGTCGTTCTTAGACACTCTTTTCAAGGAGATTTTTACTTGGCCAATGACACCGTCTCTCCGGATTATCTGGGTCGTATCTCTCTTTTCCATTGCAATTTTCTTATAAGATGTATGACTATTGACAAAAACAAATAATGCCATTCACTTTTGTAGCCCCAGAATACGCCCCCCCATTTCCACAGGGGTTGTCGGGCTGAGGTCTGAGCAGCACGGGGGGTCTGTGGCGTCTCAGGGGGGACCTCCCGGGACACCAGGGAGGGGTCTCCCCAAACACGGAGACCTTACTCGGTCACTGCAGCCCCGCAGCACGCGACCCGGAATCAACGGGACAGACCATAGAACATTCCCAGTAAACATCTCCCACATTTCCACGAGCTTATCCGTGGAAGCTGGGTCACTACGGTGGATGGAGTGAAACCCAATGATTTGTGGTTGCAGGCGACAGAACCAACGTGGGAGCTGTTTTCAGTGCTGTGAACGAAATGGAATCGCTTGGGAAGGAAGCTGCTGGGCCCAACACAGGACCCCCAGTTACCTCTGGGTCGAGATAAACAGGTAGTAACTGCTGGCGTGTCCCGGGGTTGGTCCAGGGCATGCTTCCCCGGGAACATCAGCTGTTCTTTACCGGAGCGACAAACGGCCGTGCTTCCCTTTGCTGACGCTGGTGGCTCTGTCCGGAGGGTCCCAGCTCCCTCACACCCACTGAGTGTTAGGGGCCCCGGGGTTTAAATACACCAGGACAATTGCAGTCCCTCCAGCCTGGACTCAGGGGCAGGAAGTGCGCCCGGTGCCCCGGAAGTCCCCACGTCTGTTGTGAAGAAATCGGCCTCCGTTTGTGAGCACGACTCTCATAGCTGTAGGATCAGGATGTCCGCATGCCCTTTGAAATAAGTTTCAATGCGCTGCAGCCCGTTTAATGCTTATTAAATAAAGGCAGAGTCATCCAGAGTTCTGACCTTTTAAATCTGATAGGTTTGCTGAGGAAGTGACTCTATTAGAGAACAGAGACAATTGCTTGGCAGGAAACGGGTGTCTGATTGAAATCTGAGTTATCACACTCGCCCCACGAAGCCCCAGCCGTTCCCCAAGGGCGGCTCCCGATTCGGAAACTGTGAAAACGCTGTTCCCTGCGTTGTCGGCCCGGTGGGACGGGCAGGGCCAGCAGAGACCCCACGGGGCCCCTGGGTGAGCCGTGCAGGCCCCCAATGCCCCCCTCAACGGGTCTTCGGTTTTCCTCCAAAGGCTAGAGGTCAAAGTCAGCCTCCGGGGACACCAGGGTCACTGACACCTAAGCATTCACAACATGAGCAGACAGCTCCATGGGTCTATAAATAGATGTTTTGTGTTAGGATTATTTTCAAAGTCAGATATGAGGTTGCACTGAAATTTGAATTGGTAAGAAAATGGTATTGATAGTCTCGTTATTTGAGTTAGTCAGTGCTTGTCACTTCACATTCTGTGTCAGTGGGTGTCATCGTTTTGTCTGAGTGTGAATCTGACCTCCAGGCAGGTTTATCCTGTTACCAGATATAACGGGAGGGAGGGATGGAGTGAGGAAAAACATCCCGTGTAGATGTATAAACCTGTAAAGGCCCAACTAGGGGTGATTTGTGTGGCTTGTGACCGTGAATTTTGCTGCCATCACCTCCCCAACCTCAGGTCACCTCTGAAGGCCTTTCAGAGGCTGTGTGTCCAGGAGCCGCTTCGCTCACGGTCCCGACTGCTACCTGCAGCTTTTACTGCGATGATCGGAAGCAACGTTTTCAGTCACTTCACAATGTAACAGACGCCATAGTCTAACATGTCACCGTCTCTCTCCTAGTGGTTTGTTGTTGTCAGTACATTTTGGGTAACTCGACCATTCATGGTTTTCTCCCAGTTACCTATACCAGGCTCATCATGAATGCAGGCGTTCTGAACTGGACTTTAGAAGATAGGTTTGATTGTCCTTTCACTCTTCTCTGTAGTTCTGTCATTTTACGCCCATCTATTCTACTTGTACTGGATTCCCCTTACATCTCTGGATGTCCATGGGTGAGGAACAGCAGTGGTTTCTGTGAGTGGCTGTGGGACACGGACGGGAGACTGGACACAAATCCCGTTGCATTAGCTCCAGAATCGGTCCATCTGGACAAGTGTGGAGGTGCAGCAGTCAGTCATGAAGCCAACCCCAGGGTGTTGGCCTATGAGACCCCAGGATGTTGGCCTGTACTCATAGCTGTTCCTACCGTGACCCTAAACGGGGCCTCTGGGTGAATGCAAACACGGTTTGATTAAGACCAGAAGGCCGTCCGTCCGTGTAGCTGTAGATGCAGGCATTGCAGGAACTAGGATGGATGAAGTGACATCCCCAGGGTGGTGGGCTCAGGTGAGGGAGCGCAGATGACCCCGCTCAGGTGTGTGACATCACACACCTGAGGAAGTCAGACCAACCCTTTCCCAGGTGGGGAAATGGAGGCAGGAAAGGAACTTCCTAAGTGTTTGCAGGCAGTGCCATGACCAGTGTGTTTTAACAGACCCTCCGAGGGTTAGAATGTCGAGCAAATGTGCCAAGGTTGCAGGTTCGATCCCCGGTCAGGGCAGGTGAGAGACTCAGCCAATAATGCCTCATTAGGTGGAACAGCAAACAGGAGTTTCCCCTCCTCTCCCCCTCAGTCCTCTCCCTTTCCCTCCCCGCTCTTCTTTATTTCCCTAAAATCAATACACACAGAAAAAAGTCCACTTTAATACCACCTGCATGTTATACTACATGCAAACTAAATGTATAAGTGCACTTAAGGCTTGATTTCCCACATTTCAGCGTATTCTTCCATAGTCAGGAACTGCCAGAAATAAAGGCAGAAACAATTACAATCTGTTAGACCACACGTGCTGCGATATTTTAAACGGCTACTTTAATTTTTTTAATTTGGTATTTTCTGTGATTGCTGGCCTGTGAACCAAAGGGTCGCCGGTTTGATTCCCGGTCAGGGCACAGGCCCGGGTCATGGGCCAGGTCCCCAGCTGGGGACAGCGAAGGGCAGCCACACACGGATGTCCCTCTCCCTCTCTTTCTCCCTCCTTCCCCCCTCTCTAAAAATAATAAATATCTTTTTAAAATTTGATATTTTCTGGTTTGGTTGTAAACAAAGTCCTGCCAATACTCAGAGTAGCCAGCTGGACCTGTGGCTGGCTCCTCGGGGAGCAGAGGCCGCTGTTGCCATGGTGCTGTTATTATGGGATGCGTTAGACGGGAGGCAGCCGGGGCTCAGGCAGGAGGAGAGGTGGGAGCAGAGGTTTGTGGGGCTTTTACCTGGGAGGACAAGGTGAGTCTTCCTGCACTGAGGAGACCTGTTGCATAAGTAGACACATTGGAAGACACACACGCGCACACGAATGCTGTGTTTATGTGGCCACATGGGACCAACCAGCGTCCAGTCCAGGCGGCTACAGGCCCGCACCCCATCTGAGGCCACAGAGGCGCCCCTCCCTGACTCGTGCTGCAGGCGGTGACCTTGTCCTCGTCCCTGAGACCCCCGTGTGGCTCTCTCCTCCTGGCCTCATCGTACATGGAAGCCAGCCCTGGGGAACAGGGCGGGGAACAGGGCTGCTCCCACGGCGGGCCGGCCCCCTCTTAGCACAGTTTCTCTGCGGGGCCCCATCCCGCAGGGGTTCCTGCTGAGGCCCGGGGCTGGGATGTCTGCACACGCTCCTTACGGGACACAGCTGCCCCTTTACACGGGTAAGCTGTGTCCCGTGTAATTCTGTTTGCTTCCATCAGTTAGTTTCAACTGGCCGAATTTTACAGATGGAAAGAAGCTCTACATGAGAGTCACTGAGTAGATTTCCAACCCATCAAACCTTACTTTCTACTCACAAAGCCAGTGAGGAAGTTTTCATGAAACAGGCAAACTCATACACAAGACACAGTTACACGCACGCCCCAGACAGGGCTAGACGCCAGCGTCCTCGGTTCCTGAGTCCACGCGCGGGGACTCCGCGGGCCACGGTGCCGTCCGGGCTCCACCCTTCCCACCCACAAGGATCAGATGATGTATGAGGTCAAGTTCAATTGACTGCAAATGCAGGTTGAATATGGAGACAGATGAATTCCGATGGAAAACAATTCTTTTGTGCCTCAGAATGCTAGGCTGCAATTTAAGCCATTTCAATTGAGAATATAAATGTATCCAATGAACTAGAAAAGCCATAAAGTTCTTCCTACAAGTGAAGATATTACAAAGTACAATAATATAATTCAAGAATTCAATTTTATACACCCTATGAGCTCACATAATTTGATTTATTCAGTACCACTCTTGCCTTTATAGAGCTTAATTTCAACATTTTTCTGTTTTGCACATTTCGTGGTTAATAATTATAACTCAGTAAACCTTGAAAGTTAGGAATTTTGGGTGCTTCATTCTTGAAATACTTTGTTCAGGCTTTCTAAATGCATTAGAAAAAGATGGAGGCAAAATAAAAAGAACTAACATATTAAAAAGTAAAATACCATGGCAGGGAATTTAGGTTGATTTACAAGCCAGTTCTTCGGAAGCCAAAACTAACTTTGCTGAAGTCTGAGTGATGCCGTTCTGAGGAAAGAGGGCATGCGCTGCTGTTCCATCATGGGGTGTGTGCACGTGTGTGTGTGCGTACATGTGTGTGCTTACATGTGTGTGCATGCATGTGTGGGTGCTGTGTGTCACCATGAACTGCTCAGAGACACCTGGCTCACTCGGTGCTGCTTTGGGGGACACGTGAGACCCCGGCCTGCTCCTGCCTCTCCCACTTCGCCCCTCCTTTCTTACTCTGCTTCTGTTCCCCTCCTCCGTGTCGCCCGTGCACGCAACGCTTCCCTCCCGCGCTCTGGGGAGTGTCGCCAGCACCTTCCCTACTTGGCCCGGGTTCTGTTTAAAACGTGAGCATGTTCCCGGGAAGGGCACTCAGGCCCCTTAGCACATGGCCTGGTCCCGCAAGTTTGGGGCAGCAGCTGCCGTCCTGCGTCCCCCGGTGGCAGTCCCCGCGGCTGTGATGAAGAGGTCCCTGTGACCACTCACCTTGCTGCCTCCCCTTGTCATTCCTCCCAGGGGTGGGGATTCAACAGACAGGGGACTCGAGGCATACCTGCCACTTATGGACAGTTTTCTGATGTAGAAGTTTCAAAATGGTTTTCATTGTCATGGAAAAGCAGCAGATGAACGGCCCCCTGGAGAAGTTCCAGATCCAACCAGGAGGCTCTTGTTTGTTCCCCTTTCTCACTGGGTGGAGGACCACGTTCCTGGGAGGACGAACCCGTGAAACCGCACGGCCCTCACTTCCGGCTGAGGGACACACCCACCTGTATGTGGATTGTCCGTAGCTGTGAGTGCAGGTTGATTATGGCACAATCTACTTTCTTCACAGCTGCTGCTTCAACGGTACAACTGATGGCCTCTGGTCCTCAGTGGCATCAATCAAAAAGAAGAAAAAAAGCCTTCCTTCATACATTTAGAATCATTGATGCCAGAGGAAGAAAGTTGAAACGCGTCTTTGACAACTTTTTTTAACGTGTATTTTATTCCCTACGTTAACTAGAGAGAAAGAAATCTTGTTGCGCTGACGAGTGGCATTTCCGCTTTGAGCGCCACCGGAGCAACACAAAAGAACTTTGTTGTAAGACGTGTTGGCTTCATTCCGCACATTGCGGAACGAAACAGGGTGAAGACAAATCTCGAAGTTCACCCACAATTTTAAAAGCCATGTCTTGGCAGCTGTCTCCGGCAGGAGAGCTGTGGGCCGCAGTGCACCCCTCTGGATTTTAAAATGTCATTGATTGATTGATTTGATTTGATTTGATTTGATTTTTAAGATTTTATTTATTATTTTTCAGAGGGAAGGGAGGGAGGTAAAGAGGGAGAGGGACATCCAACTGGGGGCCTGGCCCACAACCCAGGCCTGTGCCCTGAGGGGGAATCGAACCCGCGACCCTTTGATTCACAGGCCAGCGCTCAGTCCATGGAGAGACACACCAGCCCGGCTCCTCTTGCGTTTTGTTCTGAAGCACTGACTTCCCCGAAAACCATAGCTGCCCGTTAAGACACGCACAGTAAGAACATTCCACAAAGAAAAGCCTTTCTGGGCAGAAGCGTCAGGTGCCTCTGCGCTCACGCAGACAGCAGGCCCGGGGGAGCTGCTTGGCGGTGCTGAGGCCGCCGGCCTCCCGGAGGTGCCCGCAGAGCCGGGACACTGAGCGCCAGCACTTCTGCTTTCTCACAAGTGGGAGTGAAGCACTGCGAGCACCTCGCTCCCGGCCTTTACTCCGCGCGTTTCTCCCTTGAATTGGGAGTCTGGGACGGCCCAGCGCTCAGCTATAAATGTATAATTGCAAACAATTGGCGTCCCAAGGGGTCCGAGCCAGGAGTCATTCTAGCCGTCGGCCTTCAGGGGCCCCCTTGCCAGTGGCTAAGTGAAAGCCCCGTTCGCCTCCACCTCCGAATTGAATCCGCGGGTCCCTCGGCTGCGGACCCTGCGAAGAAGAGCCTCGCCCAGCGACGCAGTTTATTTATTCATCCGTGAGACAGAAACGGCAGCCTGCTCCTGTTATCCAAAGAGTCAGCCCAATAGAATTTAAACAATGGGAAAAACGGCAACGATAAAACCGGGCACATGACGTGATCTTTTTTCACGTTCGGTAACGGACGGAAATGTAATAAATCCGGATTTTAATTTTCTAAATGGAGGTCCTGGTTCGTCGCATGCCTTTACGTTAATAAACGAAGCCAGCATTTCGCGATGTTTACGGAAAGGGGAGGCGTGGGTAGCACAATAAAGCATCGCACGCTGCAGAGTGGCTGTGAGGTCGTCTGTGAAATTCTCCCACAAGTGCGATGGCCGCCCGTCTAGACTGCATGCGGCCCACCCCCCTCAGTCAAACAGAAAAATAAGGTGCACAACTTAAGCGGAAGTAGAGTTAATAACCCCTCACAAAGGTCCCCGTCTTACTCCCCCCCCCATCCATGGTCGGGATCCCCCATGGTGCTGAGTGTTTCGAGGCCTAACTACACCTTCCCGGAGCAGCCGGCTTCCACGCAGATGAGTCTCCGTGCCAGGATGTTTGTGGGTGGCAGGAACTAGACGCCTGCCGGGCTACGGCTCCCCGGCACCCTGGGAAGGTTGACAGGACACCCCGCCCCATCAAGGGCCCTGGGCAGGGTGGGTTTCAGGTGGGCCCTGCAAGGCCACCAGCTGACAGCTGCGCAACAGAGCACGGGGGAGGGGACAGAGGCGCTCAGAGCAGTGGGAGGCCACCAGGCGGGCGCTGTGTCTGCACGTCCTTCCCGGCCGGACTCGGACAGTGCGGCTGGGCTGCAGGGCCGTTGAGGGTCTCCAACAGTCTAGGAGGACATCTCCGGTGGACAGCAGAACCTTTTAAATGGCCCGAGGGGACGTGGTTCCTGTGTAGAACGCTTTAGGAACCCAAATCCGTAGAGACGCCCTAGGGCAGTGGCAACCAGAGGTGCCAAACTCCACCGCAGAGGAGGAAGGCCACCCGGGTGTGGGTGACCCGGGACCTGCAGGTGTGGGTGACCCGGGACCTGAGGTGGGACACAGCCCAGCTCGCCCCAGACGTGGCTGATGGTTGACACAAGGGCACAGTCACGCACACACACACAGACAGATGCAAATTTTAATTACTGAGGCTTGAGAAGTTGCACTTGGCAAGGAATGAGCTTTATTTTACCCATTAGCATGACACAACTTGATCTAAACCATTCGTTTTGCTTTGCTTGACCTCCAGGGACACAGCAGTGCCCTAAATCAAAAGTCTAGCTTTTTCCGTTTCTTATGACTAAGGGACTGAGAATCTGACCTTCAGTTTTAGGGCCTTTTAGTTCAGGTCTGCTGGTTCTGAAACTCTGTCCGTCCTCATCACGCTCTGGGGAGGACGCCCTGCAGCAAGGGTCCCCCGGGCAGCCTGGCTGGTGAGCGCGCTGGTCTAACCGCCCCGGGGCGTGGGCCGACCCCACAGATAGCGGGGTGTTCACAGTAACGTGACTTCACGGTGGGACCCGGCAGAAGCGCCTTCCTTACAGGCCCGGGGTAAGCTCAGCGCCAGGCCGCAGTGAGTTAGGCCACTGGGGCGCCAGGCTAAACCGGCGAGTTTAGTGACAGCAGCAGCTCTGGGGTCTTTGGCTGCGGACGACCTGCCTCCACCGCGCCCCTCCCGGCGCTGCGGGCGGGTCCCCGGTCCTCCTGCGCTGCCCAGCTCGCCCGTCCCCTGTGCCTGCAAGAGAGAGGGCTCAGGATTCGGGGTTCTAGGTTTGAGTATAGACGCGACTTCCCTCTTAGGTGCAGTTCACCCTGTTTCCTCGGCCGCCGGAGAAGCCACCATTTTAGGAGCATTTTTGCTGGAGGAAACGACACGTAGTTACAGATGGAATGCAACCTGCCGCCCGCGGTTCAGGAATTGAGACCCCGCACAGGTGGAACGGGGGTGCTGGGGCGTCCAGTCGTCCCCCCAAGGAAGCGCAGCGCGCTCGCCATCCCGGCCCCCACGGAGTCGCCCCGCACACGTGTCCCTCTGCCTGTTCGTGGGTTGCGGGGCGCCCGGCGCCCAGGGGCGTCTCAGCCACTCTCGGGGAGAAGACGTGGGCTCAGCATCTCTGACGCGATGTTACCCTCGATGGGAGCCTGCGGAGCCGAGGATGCAGCCGCGCGGTGGAGGCCCCGCCGCCCCGCCGCCCCGCCGCCCTGCCGCCCGGGTCTCCCGAGGGTCCGCCACCGCGCGGCCTGGCCTGCAGCCCCACCCTTCTTGCTCCTGCGCCGCTTATGCTCCACCCCGTTACGAGCTTTGACTCCTTTTGCCGCCTGTTCCCGCCCGCGGAGCCCTGCGCGTATTTCCAGTTCCACAGAGAAGCGGGAAACTGCCCCTAAAGCCCTCGAACAAAGCGCATGTTATCATGTGGAATTACACGTCACACACGGAGCACGTAGGAAGCGCAGTGTCACTCCTTCCACGCCCTAAATACAAACCAAACGGAGTGAACCCCGACATGTACATAGTTAAAGACTTGAGCCTCGCCAAACAGCCCTCGGCCGCGACGCAGGGGAGACTCGCCGGTTTTCCTGCCCGCGTGGGCGTGGCTTCGCCGTGCCTGCCTGTGTCATCGGGGTGCTCGGGCTCGTCTGTGGGGCTCGAACAGGTCAGGTGCCCCTGCACGCAGGGTGCCACCCGCTCCCCCATTCCCTGGCTCTGAGCCGCTGCCGTTCATTCATTCGTTCATTCGTTCATTCATTCACTCGCAGGGTCCGTTGTTCCGAGCGCAGACGTCTGCCCCCGCATGGCGCGAGGTGAAACTCTCAGGAAGTGACCTCTGGGTTTCAACTTAAAGTTCAGATTTCATGGCCGGGACGCTCAGGACTCAACACCATCGCGAGCGTACAGGGCACGTGTCTGCGGCGGCGTCAGGCTGACCCCTGGCCGCTGGCGGGCTCAGCGGGGCGGCCCCCACGCCCCGTGCCCCCCGCCCCCACCCGCCCCGCGGTTCTAGCGCGGGGACTCGGTCCCACGTGCTGGCCCAGCGAGGCCGCCCTCCCGGGTGTAGCCCTGAGCGTGTGGGCGCTAGAGAGACCCACGGAGAGCAAGTTGCGTTCTTTGCGGCAACCGGAAGTTGCTTGTGCTAAAAATCAAGGGGTTGCAGGAAAAGAGAGGGAACCCGGTGCCGGGATAACGGATCCTGCGCGTGGGAGCTTGACCGCTTTAAACTGGAGATTAAGTTGCGTGCAGGCGTTCGAAATAGTCGTTTCTGCTGTGGACTTAAGAGAAGTGGAATATGGAAAAATAAAAGTGTATATTTAAAGCCATAATACACACTTTCTAACCTATGTGTGACAAGGTTGGGTTTTTTTAATAGAAATTATGAGGTGCTTACAAATATTTCTATGGAATTTTCTTTGCAAATTTCTATTTCTTTTAGAATGATGGACTTAAAATTGGCCTCTAGTCACAGTTAAAAAGATAAATTATTGGGAAAGAAAATGAGTAGAAATTTTAGAAAGTGTTCAATGTGCTGAGGTTTTCTGAAGTCTTTATTATTTCTATTATTAGATATAATTACTCTCTGGCTTTAACTGTAAAAAAAAAAAAAAAAATGACATATCAACCAAAAATGGAGCTTTCTTTTTTAAATAAACATGTGTTGTTTTGCTTTGTTTCTTTTATTGAACAGTCACTGATACATACTTTACATTCTTTATATGCATTTTAAGTGTATATTATAGAATGTTTCTAAAGTTTCTCATTTTTGCAATTCCAAAACCATGTATAGGATACATTTTTTTAACTTCAAGGAAATTCGGTTGAAAAAAGACATTTTGACAGCAAGTGAATAAAAATATGTAGCGCTCCCAAAACTTATTGGCTCAATAAATTCAGTTCAGTTTAATAAATATCCACTGAAGACTGGGCCTTTGTCTCAATAGATAAAGGAAAATTGAATGTACTTCAGAGAATGTCAAAGAAAAGTAGACACTGCAGGTTGATGTTTCTCTCCCTTCCTCTCACTCTCAAATCAATAAATAAAAAGAAATTTTGAGAAAGAAAATAAAGTAAGAAAATATGCTGGGCAGGTGCATAGGTCTTCCCTGTCTCCTCTTGCCTGTCACCTCCCCTCACACGACACTCTAGGCCATTTGCCTCATGTCCCAAACATAAAATTAATATTCACAAACAAGTTGCTTACTCATTGGGAAATGTAACAAACAAAGGAACTTTAGGGAAACTAGTCACACTACCTTTGGGAGCATTTTATTTTTATTGTTTAGCGAATTTCTCCAACTTCCCCCGGAAGTAGGAAAGAAAGCTCTCTTTGGTTGGTTTCATCACTGAAACGCCTGCGCGTGTTGGGAGGCGGCTGTCCCCATTTACTTTATTTCTGAGCAGAAAAATAAGAAAAGGACAGGGGAATGGCTTTTTTTCTCCTTACTGTGTAGCTCGAACTCAGAATCGTGGAAGTGTTTGTTTTTTAAATGAGCATTTAGCAGATAGTTTAAAGTATTTTATGTTAGAATTTTAAACTTTCACTGTTGGTTGATGTCAGAGCGAGAGGAAAGGAAGAGGGAGAGGGAGGGAGATTTGTTGTTCCACTTATTTACCTGTGTAGTTGCTGGCGGTTGAGCCTTGTCTGCGCCTGATCAGGGATTGAACCGCAACCTTGTTGCGTCAGGATGATGGACGGCGCCCTAACCAACCGAGTTAAGAACATCTTCCCTGATATGATGTGGAGCGTCTACATTGTCAAAGTGGCCTCACTTTATCATTCATTTTGCTCCAAACGAGAGTGTTCTACTTAGTAGCCACAAGCCAAGTCCCTAAGCGAGTCCTGGAGAAAAACCTGAGCGGCAGGCCCCCTGGCCCAAGGTGACCCTCCGCTGAGCCGGTGACCCCTCCCGTGTTCCTGCCACTGTTTTGTGACCCAAGTCACTCACTCCGCTGCCCCTCGGTGCCAGTCGCTGAAATCACTCTGATAAAGTCGCTTTCTTGATTGAGTGGTAAGATAGGAATACGTCAACCCAATAAAGAACTTGAGTGTTTTTAAACGCTTTTCATTTTTGTGTAGGTAAAGGAATGAAGGAAAAGGCATCATTAGGGTGGGAAGCTCCACAGCCTGGGAAATCTTCAACCGCGTTTTAAATGTATTTCCTCTTGTTCCTCCACTGCTAGCATACGGCACGATGCTGTTCTGATCGCGACTTTTTCAGGAAGGCGCCGGAACGCTTAGCCGCCGCCTGGCGCGTGGCCCCGGTGCGCCCCGCCGCTGTGGACTCCCGACCTGGCCCTGAAAGCATCTCCGCCCCCCCACGGGCTCCCGACGGTGGGAGCTCCTGGCCTCCGCTTCGAGGATGTCCGCCACGTGAACTTGCCTGTGCACCTGGAAAAGGAACTGAGCGCCGCCTACCCATGGCCTAGTAGTGACCGTGTCCGAAATTCACCCCCGGGTACGTCCGGTGAAGTTGCCGGCGCTGCCCCGCCTCCACCAGCTCGTCTTCAGCCTGTCGACCCTCCACGCCCCGCGGTGGAACAGCCCGGTCACTCCCAAAGGACCGCGTCGTGGGTAAATGCTGCGTTTGCAGATGGGGTCACAGGCACCCCCGGCAACCCGAGCACAACTGATCACCGAGACACAGGCCCCCGGTGGTGCGGTTCGGAGGAGAGCTGCGGCCGTGCTCCCCTGCGCCGGAGGGGCGCGGCCGGCTCTCTGCCCCACGCCAGCACTCTTATTCCCCTCCGGCTGGGGCTGGAGACCCGGGGCGCAGCCCCGCGAGAAGAACCCGGGAGTCACCTGCCCTGGCGGCAGAGCCTGACTTCGGTGACGTCCCAGACCTTCCCGGTGGCGGTTTGTGAGCGAGTCCGCCTTCGTCCGTGCGTCCGCAGAGAACGAGGAGCAGGTCGTCTTCGTCTTCCGCTGCCAGGTGAGAAACCAGGCCCACGGACACGTAGTTCCGGGAACAGGCGAGAATTTCTCCACAATCACCTGGTCAGTGACCTCAACTAACCAAGAGATTTATACAATAAACACGCACTTAGGTACGTGGCTACAGCAGCTTCCGTCTAACGTGCCTGACGACCCAAAACACCGGTAATAACTCGCGGACTACGCAGCCCCCCACCCACCCCCCGTGCTGCCCAAGTTCCCGACGGCCTGGTTGTCGGCCTCTGCGGGGTTCGTGGGTGCGACGCCCACGCGTTCGCCAGCCAGGACCCCGTTTTGAACTTTTCCATCTCTACCCGATGGAGCCTGGGGTGTCAGGCCGCAAAGTGGGGCTCATTCTGAAATCCCGTGGGCACAGCCCAGCGCAGCAGGAGCGCGCACCCACCCCCAGGGTGGCTGGGCGCGCGGCGGCCGCACTGCTCCCGGTCACCGGCCCGGCCCGGTGACATCACAGCAGCCCCAGGGCCTCGCGAGCCTCCTTTCCATCCGCCGGAGGAAGCGGCGCGCCTGCCAATCATCCCGGCAGGGCCGCCCGCCGGTCCGAGCGGGGGGCGGAGAGACGGCCGCGCGGCGGCGCAGCTGGCCGGCTGGGTCCCGGCACCCGCGCCTCGGCTCCCTCCGCCCGCCGCCCGCCGCCGCCGCCGGAACCCTGAGCCGGAGGACGCTGCGCGCTCCCGGGCGCCGAGCGGGGCCGAGTCCTCCGCGGGCGGGTGTCCGGGAAGGACGCCGTGCGGTCGGGAGGGAGCGCGGCCGGGGCTGGAGCTCCAGCCCGATCCCGGCGGTAGCGGCGGCGCGGTCCCTGCGCTCCCGCCGCACCCGGCGCCCGGCCGCGCTCCGCGGGCTCTGGACCCTCCACCCGGCGGGCGACGCCAGACGCGGGGCTCTAGGTAAGTGTCGCTCGGTGCGCGGTCGCCGGGGCGTGCGCGGCCGGGGACAGCCCGCCGCGAGCCCCGCAGCCCCGCGGGCTAGGGAAGTTTTATTGGGGAAACGTCGGGGGGCGGGTCGCCGGGTTGAACCCCACGCCGTCCCCCAGCACCGGGGGGCTTACCTGTCCACGCGCCGCGCGCGCGTTCTTCTCGCCTGGAAAATTCCGAGCTGCCTAAACACAGAGAACTTGAAATATGTTAAACTGTTGCCGGAACATCTGCATAATAAACAGCTCGCTCGATGACAGTTTCAGCCTCTTCCCGCTGCAAACGCCGACCTGCGAACTCGGCGTCCCCGGCAAGAGTTGCTGGAAGGATGGCACTGGGCGCCCGCCGGAGAGCAGGCGGCCCCGGGGCGCGCGGCTCCAGGCATGCTCCGTGCCCGGCTCTGCGGCGGAGAGGCAGCTGCCACGGGCGAGTGACAGAGGTGACACCGCCGCCGACCGCCCTCAGGAAATGGAGGCTTCCAGGCGAGGTCCTGGCGGGGAAGAAAAGGCAGGTGATCCGGGTCCTGCGCGCCCGGCGCGGCTGTGCAGGCGACCAGCCCAGCCCGGCGCCGCCGAAGCCTCGGGTTCCTGAGGCAGACTCGCTGGGAAGGAAGCAGGTTTCTTCCACCGCCTCCCCCCTCCATGTCTCTGTTAGAGAAAACTGCGAAACAGGGGCACCTTAGACCTCCGTCTTTCTTTTCACGCGTCCTGGTCACTAAGACCGTCGTTCGGAGTTCTTAGCATAGCGTTCTTGTCCCTGACGCCTGGTTTTACCAGGCAGGTGATCCTGAGTCCTGATGTCGCTCTGAAGAACTTTCACCGGTTTATACTTTAGGACGTCTTGGTCACAGCCACCTTTGCTTGCCTTCAGGATACGTTTCATCGACTCAAGATTATAAATGTTGCAAACCAAGTGACCCCTAAAAATATGGATGTGTTTTCCTGGTAATTTTAGATTCTTTTTTTTTTTTTTTTTTCTTTCCTCACCAACTTTATGGTTCAAATCGTAGGAGTTTCCTACCACTAAAGGAAATTGATGGAGGAAAAAAAAATGATTGTCATTGGTTGAATTCCTCCAAAACTAGGTTGTAACCCTTCCCCATCCCCCCCAAGACTTTAAAGGTGGTTTTTCAATATCCAAAGAATAATATATATTTATATTCTTTTCAAAAGAAGCAGGTCAGCCACCTCCAGGTGCCAGCAGGTGCCGTGGGTGGGCCAGGGCGTTTTCCTGCAGCAGATGTGAGCTCAGAGCAGGAGGCCGAAGCCACACAGGGCATGTCTGCCCCGAGGTGTCAGCTGGAGTGTCAGACAGCAGCCACCAGCCACCAGCGAGCAAAACAGAAGGGCCCCTCCCCTCCCTGCACACCCATGACATCTCCCCAGACACCTCCCCAGGATTCTCCTGATAAGCTCCTGGGGGAGATTTGGAGAATTTCAATAGCAAACAGAATGGTCCTTTTTTTTTTCCTTTTAACTCTGTCTTGATGGCAGTTGGTCAGCACTGAGATTGATGCGCAGAAAACGCCTTGGGAAAAGTGACAATGCTTGTGACTTTGTCACCAGACCGTGAAAATCAGCCTTAGATGGAAATGCTACCTACCATTTAGAAACTCGGGCATCATTCCTGAGTAAAAAGGGGGAATTCCTTTCAATAAACCTGCAAACTCTATAAATTGCATCTCGTTTTCTGACAGCTGAAGTTATTATCTAAGAGTCGTGTCCATTTAAATGATTTTTTCCCTAAATACCAAGAGGAGGTAAACAGCAGCGATTCTTCTACAAATATATAAAATCATAATTTGAAAATTCTACGTTGCGTAACCAACATTGAAAAGCATGCTTCCCTATGTATATGTGTTTATGTATAATCTATTCGTCTCACGATCTTTTATATTTTACCTGAGTATTAGGACGGTTATACCTATTCTTTCTCTCACACACACACCCTGAATGTTATTATTAGATTTAACATAAACTCGGTCTCCCCGGTCAAATCTCAATGCTAACCTTCTGAAGGATGCTAAATCACTGTTTCTGATTCAGTAAGGTTGGCGTCCCCAGAAGGCCGTCTGCGTCATGATCCCCATGCACATTCTCTTTGGGCAGAGAAGGGCCCACCGAGGCTAAAAGCCAAAGATCATGTTTCTGAGCTCACATGGCAGCAATGGTCAGGGTGAAGAACAGGAGCGGAGCGGTTCCCACGCTGCCTTCAAACCCGAGATGCCGGCTGCCCGGGGCCTCCCCAGATGTGCAGAGCAGCTGGGGGACACGAAACCACGCTGGGGAGCAGGGCGGGGAGCCGGCTCCCTGTTCCTGTGCTGAAGTCCGTTGTCACGTGTGGCATCTCAACTCCAACCTGCAGGGAGGTTCCTCCGGTATGTACATGTTTGTTCCATGAGGAACAAACGTCCTTTCTGAGTGGAGTCCAATGTGAAAAGTTGCTCCAACGAGAGGCACACGCAGCCTGGCAAGAAGTCCTGGACGGTGGGGAGACCCTGGAAGGGGGTGCCCATCGAGCCACTATCTGGGCGATGGCAGGAGGTGAGACACCCCACAGGGGCCCGTCCCCACCCCGGCGGGAAGGGAGAGTCAGCTCTGGGCGCCCCGGGTACAGGGCCTCAGAGCCAGGCTCTCAGCTGGTTTATTTTAGGTTGAAGTGAGAGGGCTGGGCCAGGTGGCAGACAGGGCCACGGCCTTCCAGCGGGGTTTCACCACCTTTTCTTCACCAGTGCAGGACGTCCTCCGCATTCCTTACAGCGTGTGAAACGCACCTTCCTGAAGCCTCTTCAGCCTCTAGCCGGAGGGGTCAATCGAGTCCTGGCTCCCAGCTTTCTGCACCTCGGTCCTCGAGGAGTGTCCTTTAGGACAAGGGGACTTCAGAACAGGGTTTCCCAAAGCCCAGAATAGTCCGACAATGAAACCCAAGCACAAGTGGTGTCCGGCGTTTCAAACCAGGCGATTTTTAAATCCTGACTTACTCCTCCGCCCTGCTGGTGAGCTGGTCACCCGTGTAACTTGATGTATTTATGTACCTTGCCTGCCTAGAACGTGTCTGTATCCCTGGGTATTCATATAGTGCAGGCCATGGAAAATATGACAACGAAGGAACTGCCTCTGACAACCAAAGTTGTGGCCTCCAAGTGACTCATTGAGGAAATTTGCATATACAGGTTATTTTAGAACTGTTTTTCCCGGAGGGACGCTTCACGTGCTTCGGTGATACGAAATGAGCATTGTGGTGAAATATATACGAAGACAACCAAGGGTTAAAAAGAATATACTTGAAAATTAAGCTTGAGAGCTTCATTTGACGAGGGTATTTGAGGAAACAAGGGGTAAGAACGCTCCTAAGCTGTAGAACTGGGTCTGTACCAAACTCAGTCTTCGTACTTTTGGGAAACCATTGTTTTAAATACTTAAAGAATTTGAGGGAGAAGGCAGCCTTCAGCAAGCTAACACACCATATGCCTTCTTTTTCCCCCACGTTAAAAACATGTCCCCTGTGTGGACATTCCGATATCAGATGAACTTGGCTAGTATTTTATTTAAAACATGTAACTCTCTCACTGCTGGCCCACCGACAGCACTAGACGCCTCCAGACATGTTTCTTCTTCATAGGCTGGGTCATCATTCCCGCCTGCAAGCCCCTGGCCCCAGAGGTGAGCCCAGGGAACTCGGGGTAACACAAGGAGAAGGGTTGGATACCCACGAAGTCCTGCTCTGGCCACCATTGCCCGGGACAGCGGGCGGCTGGAATCTAACCTACACTGGATTCCCAGCCCGACTCTCACTCCCGTGTCCATCCGTGCGGCTGATGGCTCACCCCGGGCGAAGCTGAGATCAGCAAGGTGATCGTTTAAAACTCACACTTACGGAAAATAACACAATAATAACAACTACCCTCAGGCGTTCAGTTCAGGCGTTAGGGCCCTGGACACCCTGTTTATGAAGCCGTCTTCCTCGGAAGGGCATCTTCAGAATAGCCGCGAACAGCCCTCCGCAGTTCAGCACCTGCCCTGCTCAGCTTCGCCTAGACAGCTTGTTCTCCTTGGCCGGAGAGGGTAGCCCCTCATTTCTGCTTAATAATGGCCGTCATGGTGATAAATACCACCCACGCTCTGTAACCCGTGCCAGGCACGTCCACGATGGGAGGTGGGCACCGCAGACCTCAGGAGGCCCTGGATGGAGTGAGGACAGTGACCGCAAGGGAGGCAGCTGCCAAGGGGCCGGGCAACACCAGCCGGGGCACGAGTCACACCCTGCGCTGGGCACGTCCCCTCATCTGGTAGAAGGTTGTGACCAGGAGCAGCCACTCTGGTGAGGTGCACGGTGACCGGCCCCACTTCGCTGCGGGGTCACTGTTATCCCCGTGGGACTGGGCTTGGGGTGTGACGCACTGTCAGCTCCGTCCTCTGGAAAGCAGGAAGTCCCGTGCGTTCTAGAAAATGTCATTGTCAGCTGGGCGTTGACTCGGCAGAGCTGTAAAATAATGAAAACGTGGTCTGCGGGCGCACGATCTCAAGTTGTCATAGCGTCCCCTGAACCCTGAGAGTGAAAGTGACACAGTAGAACGGGTGCCCTGCCTGCTTCTCACACATGAGTGGGTGCTGGAATCAATATTCTAAAAAAACCCATTCAATTGGCTGGAACAATGGACCTAAAATAAGGACATTACGACGGGATAAATGTATTTATTAGATTTTTTAAAAATGTCCACAATTGCCACAGTGCTTCCAGCTCAGCAAGAAGGGACTACGATGAAGCTGACGAAAGGCTCACTCACACCAGTCAGCTGACGGCGTCTCGCACCCAGCGCCCAGGAAGGGTGGTCAGGGACCCACCGGCGCAGTCTGGCATGTTCCCCGTGAAACGTGCACGTGTGGTGCCGTGGGTACCAGCAGACTCGCGCAGGAAGGACCCTGGGGGACGTTTCTATGCAGTGTCAGGAAGAAGAACACATGCTAAAGATCAGTGAGTTCCCAGCCGACCAAAGCAGCCGGGGAGGCGTGTGTGGAAAGCACCTCTGCTGTAGGCGGGAGACCGCGGAGGGTCCCAAGCTTCCCTGAGCGTTTCACCGAGTCCACACGGGGAGTGTGGACCCCGGCCAGTCTGCAGCGATCCTGCCCAGCTGCACCCGCCCCCCTGGCACGTGGAGACTGGCCCCAAGTTGGGGCCCAGGAGGACTGGGTGCAGTTACACGGGAAGGCGTGCCCTGCGCCCTGGAGTGTAAGAGCGGCCGTGGTCAAAGGAGCATTGGACAAGGTACAGTCTCCTAAAGGTAATGCACGGATAAATGTCTTCATTAGGCAGATTGACTTTTAACACCTTGCTGACGGGCAGCTTTGCACAGAAGCGAATGCGAGTGTGAACGCAGGTTAACCCGCCCAGCCAACTGCATCCGTCTGCTCTCACGCGGGTCTTGCCCCTCCCTGGAGCCAACCCGGGAAAGAACGCAGCTCCAGACTGAGCGGGAGGGACCCTCCCAGTGGAGGTCACCGTGCTGGCTTCACAGAAGTGCTGGGACAGCAGAACTCCTGTGCCGAGTGGGGGCACAGCCTGTGATGACCGGAACTGAGAACCCAGGGCGTGTCCGTCCTCAGCGCTGCCCCTCCCAGGGACCCACTCCGACGGGCTCCGCCTCCTTCGCGGTCCCTCCTGTCCTTTGGGTCACATCTTCACAGATTAATAACAAAAATCGAACTTCAAGGAGCAAACGTCATCAAACAACATTTTGACCTGACTCAGCCCAATTTTGAAGATGAACTGGCAGTCCCGTGTGTAAGGGAAGGAAGCAGGCCATAAACGGTCTCCATCAGAGGAAAAAGCTGTGGGAACGAAAGTAGATGGCCAAGGGGGTGAGGAACACGTGGGGTTGGAAGGAGACAAGCAGGCCAATTTCAGACAGGGAAACCGATCCGACTAAAAACGTCCAAGTGTTTGGCATTTGCTCTCGTAAAACACTGAGAATTAGTTCACGTGGTATCTGTAGGGATAGATTTTCTAGAATTATTGCAAAGGCTATTTATAAATGTTGTAAAAGGATGCTAAGCACAATAGTGAAAATAACCACTGAGCAAACCGATTTGCTAGAAAACACTGAGAGACTTTGAGAGGTAAACATACTCTTTCTGGTCTTTGAAACACCTTCGGGGAAAATGGGGAGAATGAAGACAAGGGTTTGGTTACACCTGGAAATCGTGAACCGTGCAGACAGGAGCTGCGGTGAAATTTCCCCTTGTTTTCTGAAACTGGACGGAATTTTTCTCACCGACCACCAGGGAGGCTTCTCCGTGGCAGGTTCATTCCAACGGCCACATTTCTGGGCTCACACAGCAAGGCTTAACCTGACGGCGTGTCGAAAACGGACCGTGTGGTTCCCGCGTGCAATACGCGGCCTTCCTCACGCCTGTCCTTTTCCTTCCAAGGGGATTTTGAAGACCACCGAGACATTTTACATTTCAAAATCCCCCGGTGCTTCCTACCAAATAGGTTTGCTCAGCAAATTGTTTGGGCACAGTTTCTAGGTCCCCCGTTAAGGCACCCGTACGTACCACGTGCAGTAACGCGGAGCCCAGCCGCCCGGGTGAAACCGAGGCATCTCAGGACGGGCTGCCTCTGACAAGAAGCAGGGCGCGCGGCCTCCCGCCGGTTCCCTGGGCGTGTTCATCACGCTGTTCCAAACCCTGAGATCCGCGCATCCTGGATTAGTTTTGGGTGGGAGGATGAAGTTCTGCACGGGATATATTTACATGCAACCCGCCACATTATTTCTGGTTGATGGCCAAGCGTGGTTCTTATGCTGCAGTTGCTGAGAGTTAAAATAACCTCAAATATGGAGCAATTAGCTTTTTTAAAAAAAAATAGCAGGCACAGGTTTCCAGGGGCCTTGGATGGAGACTCGCTCCCTCCGGTAAAGAGTTAGCCAACAGGACTGTGCAGGGCAGAAGAAAGAATCCTAACTCGAGGGCCTGAAAGAGCATCAGAAGAAAACCTGAGCCTTTGCATTCCAGTTAAGTCCCTCTGAGGTCCTGCGCGTGGCCCCAGAATTCTCCTGCGTGGCGGGGTGCCGGGGCGGCGTGGGGACGAGGAGCTGAGGAGCTCAGGACTTGTGGGTTTGCTGCATGGTGGAGGCCGGCCAGGCCTCTTCCCTCGTCTGCACGTCAAGGTCCCCGTTCCTCCGTCCCCCGCATCCTTGCAACAACGGTCCCCATCATTGGCATTATCGCCATTTGTACACAAAACGGAACGTCCATTTGAAGTTTATTTCCCGTCACCCGCAGCTCCGTGTCCGTGTGGAGACGGTGGCACGTCCTCTCCTGCTAGGAAACCTCCCCCGAACCTCCCCCAAAGCAGAGCATGGACTTCGCTCACGCGACCCGGAAACAGTCTACGTTTTCTGTGCACCTTCGCGTGCAGAGACGCGGGCGCCGAAGCGAACTGGAGGAGCGGGCCATCCCGAGACTTCTCCCCGGATGGACGGAGGCGAGAGGTGGCTCAGCCCCTCGACAGAGTCCTTAGCTGCCGGTAGCGCCGCTTCCCGGGACCCGGGGCCTTAACGCCACCTGGGAATGCGAGTGCAGTGCCGTCAGCCACTCCCTTCACAAATAAAAAGCCAGTGGATATAATTTTGTAAATAATTTATGGTTTAATAAAGCCCTTGGTGATTTCCCGAAATGTAACTCCAGGGCTCGCTATGAGACACAACCCTTTCCCCCGCGTGGCTCCTTCGCCAATGAAGGGCCCTGGGTTCTGCAGCGGCTTCTTCCCTGGTGTGCGTCTTGCGCAGCCACTGCGGGACGGGCACGCGGGCCGGGCTGGGCACAGCCAGGGGCTCTCACGGGACGCGCACTAGGCTGTGGACGCAAGTGGACTCCCTGGTGTGAGCGGCGGCTGAGGAAGGAGCTGGGGCCGGAGGCCAGGGCAGCGCTGCCGGGGGTCTCGGGGTGCCGCCTTCTCCACCCAAGTCTTTCACTTGACTTTACTACAGCCAGCCACTTGGCCAAGGTCCCCCAAGCCCATGTTGATTTTCAGTTGCATTTTTTAAAAGATTTTATTGGTGTATTTTTAGAAAGAGGGGAAGGGAGGGAGAAAGAGAGGGAGAGAAGCATCCATGTGTGGTTGCCTCTTGCGCATGCCCAACTGGGGACCCAGCCTGCCACCCAGGCCTGAGCCCTGACTGGGAATCGAACCGGCGACCCTCTGGTTCACAGGCAGGCGCTCAACCCCCTGAGCTGCACCAGCCGGGGCTCAGTTGTACTTCTGGACCTGTCGACTGCGTTCAGCCCCTGATCAGCTCTGCGTCCCTTGACGGGAGCTTCCCTGGCCCTCTGCCTCTGACCACAGTGGCGCAGCGGCGAAGGCCTTGCGGGTGCTTCTCTGTCATTTCCCACCCCCCGTCCGCCCCCCAGAACTCCGGGCTTCCCCATGGCCACCTCCCAACTCCAGCACAAACCGGAAATTCCACCCGCTGCGCTCAGCGGTCCCGTGGGCATTCCTTTTGACCATCTCACGTCATTTCAACACGACGTTACTCTGCCTGAGTTCCCCTCCCGCACCCGCTCATCCCCGCATGGCTTGGTGTCCCCCACATGGCGCCCCTTGCTCAGTCGAAATTGCCTTTTTATCCGGCGACTGCAGGAGAGACTCGGGGTGCATCCCCAGAGAAGTTGGGTTTCAGGTGGACGGTGCGTTGGGCCCAGGAAACGCAGGTCATTGGCAACTCAGCCAATGAGTTGAATGAGGTAGAAAGCTGCGTATGCTGGAGACGTCATCGATCTACCTTCATTTAGAACTAACATACTTTGCATAACTTCATCCATAACATTATGGTTTTTAATACCTGAAGCAAATGCTGTCTTCACTTTCTCATCTCTCAGCTGTGCGATTTATCTCTTTTTATCTTACTGTCAACAGACATTTGTCAAATTTACTAGCCTCTTAAAATGAGCCAGGTTTTGGTTTAGTTTTTCTCTCCATTGTGTTTCTTTGTCTGATTATATTCTGCTCATGTTTGTGATGTTGTTCCTTCTGCCATTTTTATTATTTTATTGTGTTTTTCCTCCTCCTTGAGAGAAATGCTTACCTTATTAGCTTATTAATTTTCATACTTTTTCAAAGACATGCTTCTGAGGTTCTAAATTTCTCTAAGTATTGTGACAGCTAAATCCACAAGTTTGGATATTTATTATTTTGGATACAAATTGTAATATATAATATATATTCAGTTGGGTTTTTTTCTTTGCCATCAATTAATCAGGATTATAGTTCTTAAAATTTAAATGTATGAAAATTTCCCAGTTTGTTATTAGTTTGGACTCAGATGAATTTTTATAAATATCTTCAAGTTCAATATATATTCTACAGTTGTTGAATATCAAACTTCAAATATGCCTTTTGACCACATTTGCTAATCATGTTGTTTAGGTCTTCATCTTTTAGAATCTTCTCTCCAACTTTTCAATCAATTCTTGAGGAATATTGTAAATCCTTCCTCTATTCTTGGTCGTTGGTGGCTACTGGGGTGTCTTCTGCTGAGCCTGGTCATGCGATGCCCTGGGTTGCAGAGCATGATTGCTTGGTCCCTAAAAATGCTTTCCTTGAACACATTCTAATGACTAATTTTGAGAAATCAACTTGGGAGGAAAACTCCAAACATGGCTAGGAATAAGTGCTGTTACACATTTTTTTACCTTTTACCCAGGATGATTCATTTGAGTTTGTTTTGTTTTTGAGGAAAACCTCCTACCATTGCCTTTCAGATCACCTGCAAAGCCACTGTCTGCGCGCAGGTATTTTCACAGATGCTCAGGTGAGTGAGAAATTATGATGGACTCACACACCGTTGTAATTCTAAGCTGTAACTGAAGGTAGTACTTGGTATCTAGACCTTCCTCTGCAAACAAATCAGGCCCACCTTCTAAGCCAAAATTATAACTCCAGCTTTAACTTATTTTGAATGTAGTTCTTACGTTCTGTATTTCCACATCAGGACTGGTAAGGAAATCGGGAGGTGACTTAAGTCAAGGTGTGTGCTTATCTTTCTGCTCATGTTCTGCTCATTCCTCTTCTTTATTCTTTATTTTTCTTTAAATTTATTATTTTCAGAGTGAAGGGCAGGGAGGGAGGCAGAGAGGGAGAGAGACATCCAAGTATGGTTGCCTTTCACCTGCCTCCAGCTACGGACCTGGCTGGAGACCTGGCTTGCAACCTGGTTACGTGCCCTGACTGGGAATTGAACCAGCCAGGGTTCCTCTTCTTTATTCTTAAGATAGTAAACAGTTAATCATTTAAACAGATTCAAATCCCCAGAAATCATGTTTTTGGGGGGAGTAGGGAGAGGCAAATGAAATGGCTGCACAAAGAGGTTTGCATAGATTGACTTTGTGGGGGAGTGGGTGGGTGGGGAAATGGACAGAGGGGAGTAAAAGGGGTGGATGTAATACAACAACAATGAAATTAAATTAAAAAAAGAGATTTGCGTAATAGAGGAAAAACTGGTAACTCTCACAAAAGGCACATTACTGTCTTTACTTGAGCAGCAAAATAAGTGTGTCCTCTTTGAATTAGATACAGGTGTTCCCTTGAAGGTTTAGATGTTAAAAATGCACCACAATTAGCAAAGTATGAATCAAAGGGGATATTTCATTTATCCCTCTCTTGGGCACAACACCAACATGAGATTTTAAATGAAAAAATCAGGGATAAGGATGATAAAAATCCAACGTTGATTGTTTCTATGGATCAGGGAGCCCCCCGACTGCAGGTGTTGGGGTGGGCGTGGCTCACTGGCTGGTCCTCTGACAGCAGGTGAACCCCTGCTGTCCACCTGACATCACCCCAAGATGCGGGTCCTGGGGGCCGAGCTGTCTCACTGTCTGTCTGTCCGTCTCTGGGCAGCTAGCTGTCCTTGGAGAGCAGGTGCTGAGGGTCCATTTTGCAGTAAAAGCAGGAACAGGCTGCCCTCTAGTGATGGAAAGACCAAGAAACCCAAAGGCGGTTTAGAAACGAATCATTCGCTCCCAAAAGCAACGCTCTGATTTCCTCCTTTGAAAGAAGCAGGAGGTTCCGGCCTACAGGTCACCACTTGGAATCCTAGGGAGACAAACGCCAGGCGTCACCAACCTGTCTTTGTGACCCATGAAATAAAAAGTGTTAACTCGGCCGAAAATCAACTTTTTTAAAAAAGATTTTCCCTTCGCAAGACGATGCCCAACCACCCGAACTGCACCAGTCAGGGAAACTTATGATTTTAATATTTGACTTTTTGTAATACCGATTCTATTATTTTTATTATGGTTTGGGGTGAGTATTTGAAAGCTTCAGGACAGCGAAATTGGTTTATCTCCTACCACTTTTATTACTTGGCTCGTATGATAAAAACGGGCTGTAAATATTGCTCGATTGTCAAAGAGTGAAGGGCACATTCAGTAGCAGGGGTCCCTGGGTGGGCAGCGGTGACAGGGTCTGGGCAGCCCCACTCTGGGCCCCGTGAGAAACCACCCGCTTCCCTGACATGTGAGGTCAAGGGCAGGGCTGCCTAAGAAGCTCTGTAGCATGTCTGTGGGTGCAGAACGTGCACATATAGGGGGAAACGTGGGCGGGGTTCGGTTCTGCTGTAAGTGCAGGTCCCCCTGGGGCCCTCACACACCCAACCCCCCACCCCCCAGCAAGGGGAGCCTGCTGACCCACTAGGAAGTGCATAGGGCCCTGTGTTTCCTCCCATATGAATTGTTGACATGGAGAGAAAAGGAAAGAATACAGGAAATGTAAACACTGCTACAGAGGTTGGCCCTTCTGGAGACCAAAGGCAAATAGTAAATAAAGAGAGTGGGAAACACGGAAAACAAAGCACCTGGTGGGCCCTGTGGGTGACGCTCACCCTGGAAATTCCTGGGGTTTCCAGAGCCCCGTGTTCCAATAAGAGAGGCAGACAAGTCACAGGCACCCCAAACGGTGTGGAGCCACCTCGTCTCTCAGACGCAAGTTGCAGGAAACCCCTTGGTGCTCCACTGCTGGATTTCCCAGCCGCCCACCGTGGCCACCTGAGTTGCGTCAGGGAAGGAGAAACTGCTGAGCTGAAGGGGAAGGAAGGGTAACTCCTTCCAGTGCACACGCATGCTCACACGCATGCGTGCACACGTGCACACGTTTACATTCTCTACAATGGCAATAACACGCATCTATCATTCTTCTAACCGAACATATTAATGTGAAATGTCACATTTAAATTTTATTTATTTATTCTCTTGCTTGACAGATTTGAATCCCATATGCTTTTTAATTTCTTTTTCCCGGTTGCCTATGACCATGAACTGTTCTAATATGCAAAACTGACATCTTTTGTATATTCAAAAATACAAGTCACATTTTTGATGTCAGAATAGACGCAGATGTAATGAAGTATACACTAGTCATGCACTCAGTTTCCCTTTCAATTCCTGATTGACTTTATTTTTAAAACAGGAGGCAGACCCCACACAATGTAAGGATTGAACAGAGTCTGTCCCCGCAGGGCCGCGAAGGGTTGGGGAGAAGGGGGGCGGGGGTCCCACGGTTGCTTAAATGGATTTTTTTAAAAAGATTTTACCTATTATTTTCAGAGAAAAGGGCAGGGAGGGAGGAAGAAAGGGAGAGAAGCATCAATGTTAACTGGATTTTTAGATCAAGAACATGAGCTGCACACCCAGCCAGGGATACTGCAGAGACTGTTTATTTATACGTGTTGTCCCCATACATGTCATCCAGTTGCATCCTAAAAATTCACGTTCTGAACATTTTCCCACATTTACCAAAGCAGAGGGTAGAGCGTGATTTATATGTTTTACGCCATAGACTTTTTATTGCTGTATTTCATTTCTTTTAAGTGAAATACAATTCAATTTGTTTAAAGGGAAATGAATTCTGAAACACATGAAGGTTTTTGGAGAGAAATAATTATCTTCAAGAGTTATAGTTGATAAAAGAGTATTAGTAAGTTCCTAACATGGGAGTTAATCTTTTAAAATCACTGGGGAGATTTGGTTGGTTCATTGTCTTCTACGGCGGAAAAGCAGGTCTGTTTATATATTTGGAATCTGTTGTGTAGCTATTTAAATATTTTAAATTATGGACTTTTGAGTTATTCCAAAAATAGATTTTTCAAAAATCTAAGACATTAACAAATGTTAATTTATTGTTGAATTGTATTTAAACTACAAATGAAGAAAAATGAATCCTAGTACAAAAAAAAAAACATAAAATGGAAAGAGTGACCTACTAGAAAGCTTAATCATTTGATCTATTAATTATAAGTAGCCTTTAATTACTCAGATTCCTCAAATCAAAAAAAGAAAAAAAATACAGAAAGTGTCTACAAGTGATGAAATATACTCCTCTTATAAAACACGCTAATTTGTTTCTCTGTGGCATCAAACAGGCTTTAGAAGAATTGTAGGTGGAAAGCGTAACTGTTTTTGGTCACTCCCCAGGGACACTAGTGTGACTAGATGGAAACTTCCAGAAGTTGCCTAAGGCAATCTTGAGAGGCATGAAGAAAAATGCTACAGGAAGGAATTCACTCAAAATCAGAGTCATCCATGCAAAAAAAAAAAAAAAAAATCTAGTAATAATGGAAAATGTCCGTTTGCGGTGGTGCAGTTTGGGGACGAGTCTGAACGGGCTCTGTGTTGTCTTTGAAGCCGAGCAAAGTGATAGAAAATGGAACATCTGGTGGTTGGCCACAGCTGGACCATGGGAGGAAAACTCGGGCGGAATTGTGGTTCCAGGGGCAGCAAGCAGGCTTCTGGAAGACGTGTTTGGGCTCTGTCTCCACCCAGGCTGCTGCCGCGGGTTCACCGGGGGACCCGCGGAGGGTCACCCCGCCTTGTTCTCCCCCCACCAGCCTCGCCCTCCCCTCGTCCCTCAGATGGGGTTAAATCCGGTCTAAGTGGCTTTTATTCGGGGGGGGGGGGGGCAAGTGTGTTCAGAAAGGGGTGTAATTAAGAGGAAATCCTGTGACGACTGTACACGTCGGACCTCAGGCCCCTCCGCTGGGCAGCCCCACGGGAACGCCTGGCCCCGGTTCTGGGGGCTCATCGTGAGTGCCAGCCTGGAGAGCCACCCTTACAGCAATTCACGGTTTGCACGAACGGGTTCTCTCTCACCTCTATTGGGGTGGAGATGATTAGCTTGGAAAATGACCCCAACACGTGTATGTATTCAAACCTATTCGCACTGTAGGTACCTATGCGCATATCTATGTAGGTGTGTCTGTTTGGACAAAGTCGAATAGGCGTCTGCGTTCTTGAGAACCTGACCGAATCTACCCTGGTGTTAAGCGGTAAAGCCCAGGTTGTAGCCACCGGACGTTCGTAGCCGCAGCTGATTAACCGCGCAGACGGTCTTGGGTCTGCAGGTCCCCCCGGGTCAGCGCGTCCGCGCCCAGGGCGTGTTGGTCGCGTGGCTCAGTGGCCGCCTGTGTCCTCTTCCAGGCCCGTCGGAGGGAGCCGCCACCTCGGCCCGCCCGCCCGCGCCCGGCCTCCCAGCCGCGACCGCTCCGGACGCCCCGCGGGGTCGGCGATGGTTACGTGAAGGCGGGGCCGCGGCACTCGCACCGTCCGGCCGGCGCCCGCGCGCACGTCGGGGAAGACGCGGGGCGGCGCGGGAGCAGGTTCGAGCACCATGCTGCTGGGGAAGCCCCGCCGCAGTCTCCGGGCCCTGGTCGCGCTGCTGGCGGCCGCTTGCGTGGCCAGCGTCCTGCTCTCCGCCTACTTCCTCGGGGCCGGCTCGCGGCCCGGCGCGCGGCTGCTGGACCCCGCGGCGCGCGCGGCCGACTGCGCCCCGGCCCGCGGCCGCCCAGCCCGGCCGCCCGAGCCCCGCCCCGCCGGAGCCGCCGCCGCGGCGCGCACCGAGCCCACGGTGCTGCTGTTCGTGGAGAGCCAGTACTCGCAGCTGGGCCAGGACCTCGTGGCCATCCTGGAGGCCAGCCGCTTCCCCTACCACATGGTCATCGCCCCCGGCAAGGGGGACCTGCCCCCGCTGACCGACGGCGGCCGCGGGAAGTACGCCCTGGTCGTGTACGAGAACGTGCTCAAGTACGCGGGCCTGGACGCGTGGCACCGCGGGCTGCTGGAGCGGTACTGCGCCGAGTTCCGCGTGGGCATCGTCGGCTTCCACCAGGCGGGCGAGAACAGCGCGCCGCGCGCGCAGCTGCGGGGCTTCCCGCTCGGGCTGCGCACCCACGAGGCGCTGCAGGACTGCGTGGTGAGCCCGCGCGCGCCGCTGCTGCACCTCACCAAGGCGCCGCGCGTGCACCCCGGGCCGCTGCCCGGCGCCGACTGGACGGTCTTCGAGTCCAACCACTCCACCTACCAGCCGGTGCTGCTGGCCGCGCGGCAGCCGGGCCCGGGCCCCGCGGCCGGGCCGCTGCCCAGCCCGCCACTCCACGCCACCGTCGTGCACGACCTGGGGCTGCAGGACGGCGTCCAGCGCGTCCTGTTCGGCCACAACCTGGACTTCTGGCTGCACAAGCTCATCTTCCTCGACGCGGTGTCCTTCCTGTCGGGCAGGAGGCTGACCCTGTCCCTGGACAGGTACATCCTCGTGGACATTGACGACATCTTCGTGGGGAAGGAGGGAACCCGGATGACCGTCAAAGACGTCAAGGTAAGCACGCGGCAGGTAACACCCGACTTGTTCTCGCTCCCTTGGCGCTGCTAACGTGGGATGGGAGTATGTGAGGTTCCTTGTGAGGCGGAATGGGAAGGGGCCGTAGGTCTGAAAGGAAATAGTCGCGTAAAAGAGGTTCAAACCAGGTTTACCGATTTTTCACACCCGGGATGCTGCTGCCGGAGGGAACCGCCCATCCCCCGCCTGTGCGTTGACCAGGAATCTAACCGCGACCCTTTGGTTGGCTGGCCTGTTGCTCCATCCACTGAGCCACACCAGCCAGGGCTCAATTGCCTATTTTATTTTATTTTATTTGACTTTATTTTATCTTTAAGTTTATTTTTAAAGATTTTATTTATTATTTCCAGAGAGAGAGAGGAAGGTGAGAGAGGCAGAGAGAGAGAGAAACATCCATGTGTGGTTGCCTTTCACCTGCCTCCAGCCACGGACCTGGCTGGAGACCTGGCCTGCAACCTGGTTACGTGCCCTGGCTGGGGATCGAACCAGCGACCTTTGGGTGCGCAGACCAGTCCCTGTAGTTGCCTATTTTAAAGCAAGACCTGTTCCCAGCTGAGGATGTTCTACTCAGGATAATATTACTGCTTTTTATGTACAAATGATATGTGAGTTTAAGAATAGAGATGCCCTGAACTCACCTCCACTCGCACAGGCTAAGGAGGGGGACAGGAGAGCTGGGTGGCCCCTGGCTGCAGGCGGTGGTTGGAAGCAGAGGACAAGGCAGTTGTGCTGCCGGAGAGAGAAGGTGCCCATGTCCCCGAGCTCCGCCTGCTCCTCTGGGAAACAGCGAATGTGGCTTTTGCTTTGGTAAAACCAGCCCCTCGGGCCCAGTCTCAGCCGGGAGGCCGGGCCGCCAGCCTGCACCTCAGGGTGCCTGCCTTAAACCCCTGGGGGCAGCGGGGGGGCATTCTCTGATCATATAACTAGTGAGTAATTAACTAGCGCCAATTACAAGGAGCCCCTTCAGCCAGGGCCACGGAGTGTTGTCATATTAATCAGCAACCCACATCGCAGACACCATGGGAGGGTCTCGTACTGAAGGGGCCATGAAAGGGGAAGCCAAGCACCACCAGCCCTTGCCCCTCCTGTGTTCCCGTAGAAACGCGTCGTGTCCCGAGGTCAATGTCATCGCCATGGAGACATTGAGAGGTACCGTAGCCGCCTGATAAATTAAAGCGTTTGTTATTGGCATTATGAAGTGATTTACAGCGCGTCTGCGTTTTGCAGGGAGGTTTTCTGGCGTTGAACACTGTTATAGCCCCACTATAAGATCCAAGTTTCGGCCACTAACTCACTGTTGTCCCCCGCCTGTGACTCTCGTCGCGATGCCACCTCACGCTGATGTTTTCAGTACCGTCTGACCACCTTAGGCTTTGCTAGTGAGTCTCATCAAGTCTCCAGGAGGTGACGGAGGGGCCAGGTAATAGCCGTGGCTGTTTAATCGGTGAATGACCACAGCACCGCGCGTCCCAGGGCCCCTCGCAAAGCCGCCGCAGGGTCACAGTACAAAACAGCAGAGGCCAAGTACCCTGCTGAGGAAACACACGTCAGACCAGCAGCCCACTTTTCAGACGCGGTGTGGGACGCCGAGACCCTCTTCCGGGGGATGATTAGTCTTCTTCTTTGCGAGACAGAGACGCCGCGTTCCCGACGCAGAAGATGGATGATGAGAAGCCTCTCTGTCCCTGAGCGTCCCCTCCTGCTTCGAACACAGCAGACCTGCTGGCTGTCTTGTTTTCCAGACACGAGCCCGTGTTTTCCTGGAGGAAGAAAGACCGTTGTCTTTGGATCAAAATAACGCTCGAACACATCAGCTCTGAAGGCAGGATGGCGGCTACCATCCTGTGCGAACGTCACCCTTCCTCGCCGGTGACGGTCACCATGCCACAGCCTGACCCACGGGCAACACTGAGACCTGGGACGTCATGAAGAGCAGCTGACCCGCTCCGTCACGGCGAGCGGAGGAGAAAAGATTCCTTTGATTGTGGTCAACAGCGCGATTGGCGCAGCAAAGGGACCCTGAGCCAGATGCACGTTCAGGGGCCTTGTTTCCGCTGCTCAGACGTGAGGGTCTGTCTTTCTCTGCTGGTGTCCCCTGCGTGAGGAAGAGCGCAGTGTAACCTGACTTCGTGTAGCCGGGGCCACGGCCCCTCCTGTCCCCGCCTGCTCAGCGGGTTCAAGTCCACGTGCTGACCTTGCGAGGGGTCTTCATTCGCTGTCCTGCCCCGAGTATTGAAAATTGAAAATAAACCTGCAGGGAACATCTTCCCTCCTCGGGAAGGGCTCTCCTTCCTCTACAAAGCGGAAGCGTTTCTTGCTGTTCGCCGTCAGGTTGCGGGAGGCCCACTTAATCCAACCCCGTGATCCGCTCTGCGCAGTTACCAGTGCGAGTTGTACGTGTATGAGGCGTCCCGTCCTCTCCCCGACTTTCAACTGAAGACGTGCTCTCCCTCTTTAAATTCACAAAAATAAACGTCGTCCCTGAAGTCCGTTTTCCATAGTTGAAACTCTCGGTGACGTATGTAACATTGGGTAACGGTAAGGCACCGGTCGTGACCGTCATCTATTTATTTTGTTTGCCATCCAGCCTGATTTGATGTGAGTTCCAGGGGGGCAGCAATGATGGCATTTAGGAGGTGACCTGCCCTGGTGACCCCAGTCTACACCCCACACCGTGCAGGGCCCTGGTGATGGTTCCATTCCAACCACTTTATTAAGACGTGCTGACATGTAAAAAGCTGTGAAATATACGCAGACTCGCTGAGCTGGGAAATAAATGCCCACCTGTGAGACCAGCCCCACCGCAGAGGCACCTAAGCGTGTCTGCTGTCACCTGCCCACGGCTCCTCCCACCGCCGGTGGTGTTAGCCGGTCACGTTAAGTAATTAATGAATGTCTCGCTTGGATCGCCATCAACTTCAGCGGGTCTCCCCTCAACGTGGAGCTTCGCCAGTGGGAAATCCCCAGCACAAAACGTCACAGACCACTTTTGACACGTGTGATCCGTCACCGCCCCTTCTCCACACGCTGCGCAAACCCGTTTTTGTTTTTGTTTTTGCGTTTCAGTTGCGTTTTTACCTTTCTTGAAATAATAAAGCCGAACGTACACAAAATGTTGCCTGTTTCCTTCCGTATACGATTATCAAAATGGCTGCGCAAAAAATTCGCCGACGTTGGTACGTTTTTTAAATGCACAGCGATCACAATACGATCTAACAAAACTTTCAAGTGGAGTTAAAGACGGCTGAGCACTACGAGAGCCGTCATAAGGGGAAAACCGAACGAACTTTTCACCAACCCAATATTTTAAAGTTTTTCAAGGACCCCATTCTATTTCCATCATTGCTGTAACTTGAACACGGTTAGTATTCATTTGTTGAACTTAAAGTATGTAGTAAGATAGTTAAAATATTATGGAAATAATATCTCATCTGAAACAATGGAATCAATAGAATGTATGGAAAGTACATGCAAAAGTACTGAATTTACATAAAAACAAAAGTTTCAAGGCTGTGAGCCAAACTTTCATGGGATTCCTGAGGACAGAGTTGCAAAGGCCAGACTTGGTTTGCGGAACATTCTTTCTTTTGATGGAAAGCCTGTGAGTTACAAGTGAAATGTCATGCAGGTGTTTTTATTTGCTTGCAAATAACCCTTACCAATGCTATTTTGCAAAAGATACTTGCTATTCAGAACGCTTTGTGAGATTCACACCACACATCTGCTGCATCTGCTTTTCTGTTTAATGGGAGGCTGCAATGAGCAAAGCATGAAATTTACGAGAAATGAGAAAAAGACAGAAATGTTGCCTCCTTCACTGTCCTGGTCATGTACCCCTCTCCCATCTGTGCAGATATTTCTTCCTGTCCTTCCGTCTTTGCATAATTTAAATTTTCTTTCCAAAAAAACCTGTTTATTTATTGACCTACTCATCTATATTATAGTGCTAATGCACAATGTTTATTTCTCAATCGATTTTACAGAATTGAAGGCAATAAATAAAAGGTTTTCTAGTGCTTATTTTAATTTTATCATTCTCTATTAAATTGACTATTATGGAATAAGCCACCACACATGATAAATGTTTCATCTATAAGATGAAATGCATAAAAACGTAAAAGTGTTATAGACCCCCTTCTATTCCCATGAGCTTCATTTCACATATAAGTAGAATAGGTAAGACTTTTGGGTTATTTCACATATTCCAAATAGAACAGTATTCCACAATCTTAGTTCAATGTATTGCATTAGAAATCACTTTAAAACACTCATTTCATTGATAAAACTTTCTTACTTGGTGTGTTTTAGCTTGCCTAATTGGTATAATTATTTTAAGGAATTCTCACGCTTGTAAATGCTACCCTGGACCTACAGTGAAAGAACAAGTAACGGTTTGTAGAGAAATGCCCGCACAAAATATCACTGCTGGGAAAAAGTGCCATTTCCCGTTGTGTAAATTCACAAACACCGGCCACCCGCAAGCAGCAGGTGCCACGAACCTCAGACGGACGGTCGCAACTGCCCCTCGCGTTCAAGACGTGCGTTTTAAACCGTGAACTGTGTTTCAAATGTGCGATTCCTAGCCTGCTTGAATATTGAAATGGAATCTTACTTCCTCCGCGCATAACCATGTTCAATTTAAATTTGTTTTTGAATTTCTCAGATGGTCAGTAGTTTGGTTGCAATGAAAGCTTCTGCAATGGCCTCTCCACCTGAAAAAGCACTTGGTGTCTCCCCAGTCGCTCACAATAAACACAAGTTAATCACCGTTTCAGGCAGGTTTACCAGGTTGCCATGTGAGGCGTCCCTGCTGAGAATTGTTCATCCTGGGGACAGTAAACCTTGCTGGACGGGTTTTTCCCAAATGGCAAAACTGACCGGAGGCCAGCGGGGCAGAGCGGGCGGGAATCAGGACCAACCCCGCGGCCCGACGCAGGGCTGGAGATGAATCCCGACTGAATGACTTGCGAGCCAAGGAGTCAGACGTCCTAGGAAACAAAAGGCCGGCGCTGGTTCCAGGCCTGGTGGTCGGAGCACCTGTGCAGATTTCCCTGCGGAGCAAAGACACTGGGGTGACACCCAGCGTGGTGACACCCAGCGTGGTGACCAGTTGGAAAAAGCGGCGAAAAGAGGAAGGATGTACCTATCCTTGAATAAGAGGAGAGATGTAAGAACTGTCTGGACAGCAGTTTCATAAGGAAAAAGATCATTGGATTTATTGCTGCATAACGCTGTCGGGACTTGGAGGTTTTTCTACGGCAGCCCGTGGCTGGGGGCATCTGTGCGTATGCTCAGCTCACAGGAGAGCACGTGTGTCCCTGTGTGACTCGGGTGAAATGTCACGTGCAGCTGTCAGCGTGTGCCGTGTGACACTCCTTCTGTGAGGAAAGGGTGGGTGCAGGGCAGACCAGGCTGTGTGGCCTCTGTGGGTCTGCGGCCCAGGTGCTGTGAGCCGTGGGGCAAAGTGCAACGTCTGTTTATTCCTGAAGATTAGTTTCGTCATTCCCCACCCTCTGTGGTGCCCTTCCGATCGCTTTCTGATCTCTTCCTTTCATCCTGATCAATTCTCACCTATTGTTATAATTAGGAGAAGTCGGTTGATCTGACTTGTCTTATTTTGGCTCCTTGTGAGGAAGTTGTCCTGTTCTGGACAATGACTCCTCATCACACTAAGAAAGCTTCTAATAATGTTCTGCTCACTGCCATGTGCAAATAGAAAACAAGTTCTTGGTTCTTTGGCTCAAAAAACTCTAATTTTGAGCATGTGTGTGTATAGTGCAAATTAAGAACTTGTCTACCATGTCAGCTACTCATCTGTTCTGACTCTGGGAAACCATTTTTAAAAATAAAAACGCACAATAAATTTCTGCTACCTGCTAAGCTTATCTGATTTAATTCGAAGGTGCTCTTACTGGTGTACTTAAAGAAAGAGTTCCTGTGGAGTGCAATTTCTCTTTGCACCATTACTACCAGAAAAAAAAGGAAAGAAATCTTGAAATCGGAACAGACTCTGAAATTGGTCTATTCAAATGCCATTGCCTTTGCACCAAGCAGGAGCTCTGTGTGCCTGCAGAAGACTGCACCTGATTCCAGTTCCTAAAACGTAAAGGAGAGATAGAGAAAGAGAGAGAGAGAGAGAGAGAGAGAGTAAGTATAGGTGGTGGACGTAAAGTTAAACTATGTTTAACACCTCAGAACAAAGTGGTAAAATTAAACAGGACACAAAAAGAATCGTGTCTGAGCCCTGGCTGGTGGCTCAGTGGATAAGGCGCCAGCCTGCGAACCCAAAGGTTGCTGGTTTGATTCCCAGCCAGGGCACATAACCAGCCAGGTTGCAAGCCAGGTCTCCAGCCAGGTCCGTAGCTGGAGGCAGGTGAAAGGCAACCATACATGGATGTCTCTCTCCTTCATTCCTCCCTCTCTGCTCTTCTTTCTAAAAATAATGAATAAAATCTTAAATAAATAAGAAAGAACCATGCCTGGATTTGGAAGTCGGGATGCAGTGGATCAGACCCCTGACCCCTGACGGGGGTGTAACTCATTCCACTGGGGGTCCCCCAGGCTGCAGACCCTTTGCTGAGGGTCCCAGTGGCCTTGCTCCACCTTTCAATTCAAGTATAAGAATAAACACCTGCTGCAGCAACACAAGTTAACATCGTTAGCATCACAAGGGCAAGCCCTTGTCAGTGGTGGGAGGTAAAGAAAGGTGACCGTGGCATTTCCTGTGCCTGGTGAGGAGAGAATGACAGGTGGGCAGGGCCCGTGTGTGGGTGTGTGGCCACACGCACAGGTACATACGGTTCTCTGTGGAGCTACGCAGAGAACTTCCAGCCACGGGTCCCAGAGCTGCACTGGTGGCCCAAGTGCCGTGGCTGAATTGGTGCTCGTGAGGTCAGCCAACAATAGCCCCACGGAAGTAGATCGAAATACTTAAGCTGCTTCTACTCAACGTAACCCGCACTGTATAGGCAACTGTTTTCAGAAACAGGAATGTTTGGATCTTAAGTTTTTGTAATTTTTGCCAGATCATTTGAACATAGCTTTCATGGACTGGCTGTGGCTGAATAATGTTAAAGAGAAATGAAATAGTAAAGATGCCATAGTAGGAACTGGAGCTGAAGTGTTAAACACTTTTCAATGACCAAACAATAGGTTTAAAAAACAACAATAAAAATCATTTTAACTGCCTGCTCTGTGCAAAGCACGCCTCACACGCCATTGACAGGGGCCCGTGCTTCTTGTGAACTCGGGGAAACTGCTTACAAAAGCTCTGACATTTGACCTACAGATGAGAAAACATTTAAAACTAAACAAACTCATAAAGGCGGGTAGAACTTCATAAAGCTGGAGAATGTGAATAAGCACCTATTGTCAGGGGAAATCGGTAAATATCGGGAGTCAGTGAGCACCTCGTTCGGTGAAATCTTGCGATTTTAAAGAGAATTCCACCTATAAACGTGTTTCCCTTGAAATTACACTTTCATTTCGGTAAGTTCGGAGATACTGAGAGCCGTTGTACTAAAATATCTACCACCTAAGTAAGACGCCGCGTGTCCCCGCGAGAAACCAGCGCCCGCTGATGAACGCGTGGGTGTGTTTCTGGAATAATATTCTGTGCGTTGTAAACCCGGCACGTTTCCCCATTTGAAGGAGACTTGACCTCTCCAGGGTGTGGCCTCCTGTTTCGAAGTCAGGGAGCTAATGTGCTGCTACGTGGCTGGGAAGCCAGCGCACCTCCGTGCCGCGAGCGCGTGAGAGGGGGTGGCGGTGGGAATCGGGGCGGTGGCTCCAGCATCGACCCAGAAGAGCCCCAGATACCGTCACGGGGGCCCTTCCCGTGCAGGTTTACAAGTGGCTTCGTGTGGGCCCTCACAGGAGGGAGCGCCTGGAATCTGGGCGTCCGTGCGCATACGGGACACCAACGGGAGCAGCTGAAAACGCCACTTTGGGGGGACGGAGGGGGGCAAAAGCAAAGACCTCAATAGTCAGAAGAGGCGGGTCCGGGTTTGGGTTCTGCCTCGGACGGAACGGCAGGCGCAAGCCTCTCAGGTGGCATTGCGGGGTCTCGGGTCTCCCTGGGGACTCAGGGCCCAGCGGAGGGGCCTGAGCAGGACAAACCTCCCCCGATGGGTGGCCCTGAGCTGCATTTCCTCCATCTCCGTGTCAAACTTCCATCACACGTGATGGACAACCTCCTGTTTCTTCCTCTGTCCCTCCAACATCCGCCTCGCTGCCCAAGTCTGTGTCGCTGGAGACAGGAGTACAGAAGTCATTTTCCCTGCAAAGGATGTAGCCTGGGTGAGCACATACCTGTCACCTGTACTCGTGTGTCTAAGTGGGCACATGCCTGTCACCTGCACTCGTGAGCGTGTGTCCTGGGTGCATGTGGAGAAAACGCCGGCCTGGGGCCAGCGCTGAGTCACACGGAGCACGGAGGGGCGTGTCGGGAGGAGATGAACAGGCCAGACTCTGGTGACAAGGACAAGGACGTCCTTGGAGAAAGCAGGAGACGGACATCACAGCTCTGTGATTACACCAGCTTCCCAGCAAGACATTTAATCTCCTTTCTTCGAGATTGGGCAGCAGTCCTCCTCCCACGCTGCCCTCCGCCCACCGTCACCTGCCCAGTGTCCACCCAGACCCGCCTGCCTTTCCCTCCGGGAACCGAGGACGTTCTTCCGGACGGCTGAAGCACTGGATCAATAATTATATAACAGTTATATGTAGCAAACAGTGATCGTCAGAGACCCAAGAAGAAACAACCTCTTATTAAATGGCCTGTCCAACAGTTGTCTTGAACGAGCAGGCGTTTCCTGTGAATTGAGGTCGCCCTGGAGCCCGGGGGCAGGCTCGCTGTTTGGGGAAGAGTTCTGGGAGAGGGGCTGCCCTCTTCCCAGGACCGTGGCCCCGGCGGCCCTCCCCTGCGCTGCCCGCTGCCACCTGGGGTCCAGGCCTAGGTCCCTTCGGTCCGTCAGGGCGGCCCTGTGGCCCGGACCGAGCTTCGGAGGCAAAGGGAAGTGGATTTTCTCTACCGGAAAAGCTGGTCTGTAAGCGGCCAGGATAGGTGCCTCTGCCCCACGGCGCACACGCAGGCCTTCTAGCCCGGGCGCCAGTCCGCCCTCATTTCCTGCGTCAGTGTCCGGACAGTTGAGACCATCCCGAGACAGCAGGCACCTGGGAGTCGATGACGCGTGACCCTCAAAGTGCACTTGAGGTCGATTCTCTAATCTGAGAAACACGCACGCGTGAGCAGTGAACGTCTGGGGGGTTTTGTGTCGACATCTGGCTGTGGTTCGACTCGGCAATTTTATCGACCTTTTGTTGTAGCCTCTCCGCCTATAAAGAGGGAAAAGGAGGATTTTTATCTTGCCCTTGCTGCTGGAATGACTACGTGGGATAATCTGCCTTAGACCACTTTATAGAGTCTACATCCTTTTTATTATTAGTTTCCCTTGTTAGAAAATGTAGGCTTTCCGAGTACAATGTATACATACACGTTCATAACCACAATACTACATTTAAAATGATGGAATATAGAGTTCAGATTCCACTTATGTCACAAAGCAACAGCGGACAGCTGAAAATATTGGAACCAGGGATCTTTTATATTAAAATAATAAGAAGGTAAACAGAAAAATCCATTTCTTTGAATCCTGGGGTGCAAGTGTCTGCGGAAGTGAACGCTCTGTTAAGGAAAATGCACGCGTCTTCCACAACAGTCAGCCTGGGGAGGATTTTTGAGGACAGATTCTGAAATAAAAAGCGTAATTAACATTTACTTTTTATTCCGTGTTCCCCGTTATCTGTTGAAACTGCCCTGTCTTAATAACCAATCAAAGAACGCAGGCGAACCGATGACTCACTGAGTCTTTGTTTGCAGAGGTAGCTGTTCAGAACCTTCCGGCTCCAATTATCAGGGAGCCGGGCAGCGCTCATTACCACTGGCGGCAGCTGCAGGTTTCCCACGGCGGAGGGGCGCTGTCACTGGCTGTCACTGGCTGTCACAGGCTGCACCGGGGCTCCGAGGGGCTTGCAGCCCGTCCTTCGCTGGCTGTGACTGGCGCAGGCCGGTGCGTAGGCCGTCTGACCTCTTCACTAGGGTCCAGATGCACAAACACGCACACACGCCCAAACTCACACACACACACACACACATACATGCACATGCATGCAGTCACACACATGCACACAAACACACCACACACATGCACATATACAGACATACCTCACACACCCACACACGCACACACAGAATCAACGCTCACTGAATGAGCCGTTGGGTTGTCTTAGCCCTAAAGACACACCCCCCCGTATTTTAAATATCATGGCAGGTATTTTAACCTGCAAATGTGATGGTGATTACAAGCAATGTCTCCACACGCCGTCGGTTCCTGCGCCGTCCTGCCTGGGAGCCCAGCGGTGTCCTGTGGCCGTGGACTCGTGGACTTCAGCCATGACTCGCGTCTTCTCCCACCCCTGCCCTGGTTTCCTGTTCTGCCGCCTTGCGTCTTGAGCGGCTCCCGAGCGGAGTTGCTTCCATTCCGTTCGGTTCTTTGTGTTCTGTCACTGTGGCGTGTTTGTACCCCAAGCTGCCATCTCGGGGGCCTGTCACTTAACAGCCACTGCCTACGAGACATCTTCCAGCTGCAGGCAAAAGAAATAACAAATAATGAGTGACCGTCTTACTGTGTTCTGCAACTGAATACCATGGTTTTTGGAAAAAAGCAAGAGAACACCCCAAATCAACCATAATCCAGTGTCTCAAAGAATGTCGCATCACTGGGGCACTTTGGGGAGCAGAGGTCAAGTGACCACTGGAGTCTTGGGGCTAATCCATTATTCAGAAAACGGAACACAAAACACAATCCCGGAACCAAGTCACAGTTGATGGTCCCCGCTCATGACCCTCGTCATAACACAGGTGATAATTCACGCACTTTACAGCCTAGGTACCATGCCCGTGAAAGCCCAGCGTTCCCGAGACCATGTTTTATAACCAGCAAAATGTAACTTTGATCACTGATCCCGGCAGCTTCCACTTACAAATGGCCACATTATCCCATGGGAAGTGGAATCAACACCTTCAGATTGGGCACAACCTGATGTCACGGCTCCGTGTCACCCCTGGGTGTATGGAGCCAGCACCCAGCACCTGGTTTGTGAGCCCCTTTCTCTCTTTCCTGACTGGAAGGTCCTCACCCAGGTTAAGCATACAGGCTGACTCCATCTTCAGCCGCATAATTAACTTGGCTGCTGTGTTCAAGTTGAGCTTTAAGCCAGAACAAAGACACATGAAATTTCATGGGTCATCAATGAATCGAAACTTTAAATAGACACTTGCTCCTTATAGTCTAAGTCTCTTGCATCTTTTTTTATTTTTCCACCAGTGAATAGGCTTTTGTGTTTTAATGTTAAAAGTTAGTTCCCCTTCCTAGTCGGTGTTCATGTCCTGACAGATCTTCGTGTGGCCGTTGCTGCTCCATTGGGTGTTTCGGGAAGCTGGACCTTCCTAACTGACGTTCACTTTAAAAGTGAAAAAGGTCCCTGTTCCCTGTAGGATCGAATTCATTCCATTTAACAAGTCACCAAATAGTATTCCTTTGTTTGGAAGGGCGCGGGCCCCCAGCAGCCAGCGCCGGTGCAAGGAGGTCAGGCCGGCACCTTGAAGAGTCGGCACCAGCTGGCCCCACACAGGCGTCCACGCTGGGAGCTGAGGTGACGGGCAGCTGCCAGTGTCCCCTCACTCATGTCTCTCTCTTGTCCACGCACCTGTTTCCAATGAAATCATTCCCAAACCTCGGAGGGCATCACAGCCTGTTGACAATGCTCTCCCACCTGTCCAGACTTTTTGAGGAGCAATGAGTGGTGAACTCGGGGTGCTTTGTGAGTCTCCCCCCCCACCCCGACTGCTAGGTCACCAGCAAGAAGCTGAGGCCACGGCTCACGGGCGGATTCTGTCGGCCGCAGAGAACAGTGCGGCGTCGGGCCGTGTGTGGGGTTGACACCCCCGCCGGGCCTCTGGGGGCCGTGGTCTGGGGGCCGGTCCTCTGTGAGAAACAAGTCCGTGGACTCCGCAAAGCTGCAACCTATTTCCAAGACAGGCACCTAAAGTAACTGCCACTTACCATGGTCACATATCCTAAATGCGGAAGACAAACTAAGTGGAAGCAAATGCCACCGCTTCTGGTCGTGGTGACCACCTAAAACTTTCCTTGAAACCAGGAGGAATTCCGGAGTCAAGTACGGGTCCAGGGAAAAGGAAACTCTAAAATATTAGACGCACGGACTTAGCAAAGGCATCTCCTCAACAAACAGAAAACAAATGAGCAGGAGGACGGATAAATCAATTCTTCTTTTGAGGCAGCCTCGCACCGAGCACATACAGGTATTCAGTGAATGTTCATAGAGTTAATGATACATTAAAAGCTATAACTGTTCGACTTAATCAAATTAAACGTCAGCAATTTAAAGTTAAAGAATCAAGTCCTGGTTAAAATTCCCTCATTACGGTGCAATTGGAAAATAGTCAGCCTTGTAAACTCAACTGTATTCCACATTGATCACCTGATAATTAAATTGGGTGCAGCTTAATTTTCCTCTGAAAAAAAAGGTTAACTATTTTCCACGTATCCTCCCATCACCAATTTAGAAATAATCCTAGCAATTTTTTGCCCAATTAGCCCCGAAAAGGGTGAACTGCAAGCGGCTGAGGCCACACCTGGCTCAGGAACAGCTCCCGGCACTCGGTGCTGGCCCAGGGCTGTGTCACCGCAGGGACCAGGTGTGACGCTGTGACCGAGGGAGCCCCCACAGGCAGTCGCCGCCATGGTTACGCTTACAGAGGACGGAGGGCCCTGCATTTGCCTGCGGGGCTCAGGAAGGCTCTGAGCTCCACGTCTGGGCTGAAAGTGTCCCCTCGCCAGGCCTGGGGCCACTCATGCAGCCACAACACCAGCCGTGGACGTGGAAGACCGGCCTCTCCCGGGTCCCCACTGAAGAGCTGCGATGCGTCCCGTGTTGGTCATTAGGAAGCAGAGACTCTGGAGTGTGATCATGATAAAACACAAACAAACAGAAACACTCCCGTTAATCTGTTTGGCTTTCACGGGCTGTAGCACTGTGTTAGTGCACATTATTCTCGGTGGTTTTTATTTTTAAATATTACTTTATTGTTAGGGAAATAACTAGGGCTTCAGAGAGGAGACTGCAGGCAGGCACAGGAGGGGACTCCCAGGTGCCACATGTTGGTCCCCAGGAGCGAGCAGAGCCTGCCGTCCGGGTGGCCCTCGCCCAGGCACCGGGGTCCAGCCTCCCGCCTGCGTGGCGACCTGCTGGTCACGGAGCAGGTGGCGTCCATGGAAACCTCCCGTGCTCGTAAAATGGTGGCCAATGAGCACGTGTTAACCCCTGGTGCCTTCACCCCGCCAGAGGCGGCCTCGGTCCGCTGTGCCCTCACTCCCAGGGGCTCGCGCGGCCGGTGGGCCCCAGCGTGGTGCCGTCCTGGGAAAGGGCACGTAGGTAGGTGGGAGACGCCGCCGCTGTGTGACGTAAATGGAAACTGATCATACTGGAAGCTGAGCCCCAAGTCAACAGCGTTCACTGAGCGACTGGCCGGTGCTCTGCTGAGCGACGCGGTGAACAGGAAGTGCATCCAAGAAGAGACGCCCACGGAGCACTTGCAGACCTGGAGCTGGGCCCCAAAGACGGGCTTCGGGGCGCCCCTCATACACAGAGGGCAACTCTCTCACTGGAAGCGAAGCCGGGAGAATGGAAGGTAGCGGGTGGCTCACACATTTCTGTGCAGAAGCTGGTTCAGAAGGGGCAGCAGGACGGCTCTGCACGTCGGGGTGGGGACTACGGCCGGGTCTGCCTGGCACCGGACAGCCGTCAGCTCAGAGCATTCTGGGTGTGTCACTTCTGAGACCCTAATAGCCAGCAGTCCCGTCAGAGAACCACTGACCACAGGCTGCGCGGGGGACCAGCGAGACGGGTGGTGGCGGCAGGAACCCAGGGACGGCCCCCGGGAGCATCGGCAAGGAGACGTGTGAGGAGTTGGGTGCAGAAAACCTGCCCAAGGGACGGACGCTTTGCACAAAGAGGAGTGAGGGTCCCGCCGACGGGAGATGATGCTGAAGACGGCGCTTTCCGTGTCCGCCCTGAGCAGTCTCAGGCCCGGCTTGCTTGACTTCTCTGTCTTTCTCACGGGATGGGCAGCCCTTCAGAGCTGCGCTTAATCAACTCCCTTGGCAGGCCGGGAAGGAGCGGAAACCTCTTGAAACCTCTGCCTCCCTGATTCCTCCTCGGGAGCTGATTGCGGTCTGATTTCCGCCGCGCGGGAGGAGCAGGCCGCCCCAGGAGGCCACGTGGGAGAGGAAGGAAGAGTCAGTTCCTTGGAGTCGCGTCGACTGTCACAGCGAAGACGCCTGATTTCCCCCCATCGCCCGTCACGTCCGTCAATTAACTTGACCCTCGTTTCATTCTTTTGACGTAGGATCACCGGCAAATCAACGCCCGTTTATGGTCTGATGAGGAAGCTTCGATGGTAGAAAAGGGTGAATTGGATTTGTAAGGGGTAGCGTTTGAAAATTGTGTTTTAATATTTTGAGGCACCCTCCCCCCACCCCCAACCGCCCATGGGTCAGATCAGAACATTCCCCTGGAAACCTGTGGGACGTCCTTTCATTGCCAGCAAATTAACTTCCAACTTCGCATCGGAGGAGGAAGCAGGGTGCTCGGAATGTTCTCCCATTCCCTGCCCCCCGTCCTTTTCTCTCCACTTCCTAGGCTTTCAATCCAGAAAGACGCTTCTGTCCTTGAAGACCCACACCTCCCCCGAGCCTTCGGGGACCCCCAGCCTGCACCGTCTCTGACACCCTCCTTGGAGACGTCACCGGTTTTCCTTGTGAATGGATGCCCACCCGGACAGCAGTGACGATGTTTGTGTTGACCCTGGTATCAGTCACTCGCCTTCCCTGGGTGCTCGCCGGGTGTGGGGAGCAATTCCGAGCATTTCCTGCAGGGCAGCCCCGTCATTCCTCACGAGCGGCTGGGCGGTGAGTGCTGGTCCCGTGTCACAGCGGACGGCACCTCGAGGCGGAGTCCGGACCCCCTGCAGGAGCCCCTGTGAGGAACCCCAGGCTCGGCCCCCACCAGCTGTTGTCAGGGGGCAGGATGCTGGTCTGAAAATAGCAAAGACACGTTTAGGAAATGAATGTAAGCAAAGTCGTTCCAATTAAACTGCATATTGGAACATGACTTCGGAGAATTCAAATAAAATTTGCACCGAGATATCTGGGTCGGTTACTCTTTCTTAGTCTCCGGGCACATCTGCTGGGCTGGAAGGGGTTCACTGGGCAGCAGGAAATGGCCGTGCACACGTGTCTAGTTTCCATGCTTATTCACATGGACGCTGAGTTTCAATGGCAGCATGGCAACGATGATCAGTTATTTCCTACAAAGAGGTGGCAAAATACTTCACCTCGCTTGCTTCTGAGTGGAAATGAGCCTATGACACAGGTTACGAGGCCTCTAATCTCTTTTCAATGCGGTTGAACTGTGTGTGGCGGACCCCCTGGGCGTGTTTCGTGTGCAGGACCCCAGCTCACGGCTCTCCGGCCAGCGCTGAGGTGACCCCCTCAGAGGGTGTCTGAAACCGGTGATTCTCAGCCGCATAGCTTCCTGCCCAGTTCCGGTGAAATGGGGAAAAATGAGAAACAGCAGCTTGCACGCATCTTTGCGTGTGCAGGGGAGGACCTGCGTGCGTGTGGTAGAGTGACCAGCCTAGAACCCCCTTCAGCCACGCAGGCTGCGGTTGCAGGGCCACCGCGCTGACACGTGACCCACAACCCGGGTGGCCGGCAGACGTCTTCCTGCGTGACCGCGCCAGGAAAAGCGGGTGACGTATCCAGAGAGTTTCTGCCGCGGCTCTAGGGGGTCTGTGGAGATTTTTGTGGTTTTCTCCACTCAGCGTGGCCCTTCCTGGTTAGTTAATCATGAATACCTAGTTTGTTCCAGCTTGCTGAACTGAGTCATTAACTGGGAAACTGAGAGCCGTTTGCTCTTTATTTTTAACTGCAGGGTTTATTTTTTCCAAGATCACCATGTTCTTCAACGTGCCGTCGTGAGGCATCAACTGTTAGCAAACCCAGCAGGCTGGGACACCAGCTGCAGACACGGCTCCCTGACTGAGGGAAACTGTCCCTCGTCACTCAGCCGATGAGGGCAGTGCTGGCCGCTCTGGCCCCATCTTCACCGCGGGGCCCGGAACCGGGCACCCAGCTCCTGGTACCTGACCCCCATGGCCCCCAACCCTGCCGCTCCCCTCCATGTGCCCCACAGGAGCTCTCAGTGTTCCGGGCACGGGTTGGGCCTCACGCAGGCAGGTTACAAAGAGCTGTTGCCCCTGTGCTCCCTGAGATCCCAACCTGAGATATTATTTAGTAGAACTGAACCTCGATGACCGTTCCTGAATCTCCGGCGGCCTCATGTCTCAGACCATGTGCCCAGCATCCTTGGGGTGGGGCAGGGGGTGGGGGGTGGCTTGGGGAACAGGGTGGACAGCAGTGAGCTCGCTGCGTCCTGCAGTCCTGGTTTAATAGAACCTTCGTTAGCACCAAAAAGGTGCAATGCTGCTAATACGCAGGGAAAAAATATTTAAAACAGCATCCATCCCACTTGCCCATTTCCAGTCTGCATATTTGATAAAGTGCACAAGAGGTCATCGATGTCCAAGTATAAAATGTATAAAAATAAAGGTCACGAATTAAGGATGCTTTCTCAAAAATGTGTCCTGGTAGTTGCAGGGCCACAAAGGTACATCGTCCAAACCATTAACATTATACAGGCAAGATTCACATTCATTTACTCCTGTATTTATAAGTGTTTAGGAATTAAGCATCCACACGTAATTTTCAACGGTTTCTAAATGTCTGACTAAATCTTACTTCTTCCAGCTTCCTTCCAGGTCTCTGTATTTATTGTATTTGGAGCAAATGCATGTGTTTGTGCAGGAATAGCACATGCTTAGTTCATTTCCAGGTCGTTTAAACTCAGTTAAAATCCAGCTTTTCACGGGCGAAGCCCCCGTCCATGCGCGTGGTCGGCTGCAGCGCGTGTCTGCGGATGGGCTCCCGGTCTCCTCACGCCGCCCTCAAAGCTCTGTTTCCTGTGTGTTCTGAGCACATACGTGGACACGTCCCGTGTCTTTGCCTTCGCAGGGCACTTCATCTGTCACCTCCTTTCCCTGCGCTGCTCTCACCATTCAAACTCTCAAAGCCCAGGTAGCTACCATTTTAATAAACCCAGTTCCCCTCCTCGCAGGAACCCTAGTAACAGCCCCAACGGAGCTGCCCACGGGCACCGGATTATCCTGATGTTAAACACCAAAGGTTTTTGAGGAGACGAATTTCCAACCCTCTTCAAAACACCGTCATGAATTACCTAAGTTCTCCCACCTGACTCCCACCATGCCCCGCCTCTCCTCTTCCCTTGCAATTTTATTGGATCCAGTTAGCAAATAAACTTTCTTTCCAGTATGATCCTTGAAAGAAAAAAATTGATAAGCAGGACTAATTAAAATTCAAACCTTCTGCCCTCCAAAAGCACCGCTGAGGGAATGAATGAAAAGGCAGCCAGACTGGCAGGAGTGATTCCACCAACTTGTCAAAGCTCTGAAGCCGGCCGGGAGGGACGCAGCCCAGCCGAACAGTGAGCAAAGGTCTGAACAGACACCTCCCCAAGAAGGTGAACAGGAGAAAATAAAATAGGAGAGGCGGATCCACATCACCTGTCGCCAGGAGCTCCCAATTCAGGCGGCAGGAGACCCAGGGCCCCCCCAGCTGCCCCAGGGCCCCGAGGAGCGAACCCCAGTGTAAACTGTGGCCTTGACCCGATGGACCCGCACCCCCTCAGTTGTCACCACCCGGGACCCTGTGAGCCCATCTGGGGAAGACGGCGTATGTGAAAACTGCGCTTCCTGCCAAACTCTCTGTAAACCTGAAACTGCTCCAAAAAAGGAGCCTGAAGAGACGCCCAATCGCACGGATCCTAGATGATAAATTAGCGGGAAAGAGAAGGAAAATTAGAAAGAAGAAATGAAGGGAAAATGTGAATAAAGGGAATAAAGGGGTGCGGGCTATAGTTACTAGTAACATATCAATATTGGATCATTAGTTGTGATTATTACCCCACACTGACATGACACGCCGTGGGTGTCGGTATATTGACACTCTATGCCATCTTTGCAATTTTTCTGTAAATCTAAACATGTTCTAACATAGAAAGCTTACTGAAGAAAAAGATACACGAAGCCTGGAGCAATGCTAGGAACACAGAGGTACCTAGCGGACGTCACATGGAAAGTTGTGGGAGGTAGATGGCTGATTAAAAACACAGTCATGTATCATGAAGGACTTGGATCTTAACTAGAAAGCAGCACACAAGGTAAAAGTGGTCCCCGTGCGGAATGTGTGGGTCGTCACAGCCAAATAGAATGTTTTGGGTTTCACCTAATTGTCCTCTTTCTCAGGTGCCGAGGATCCATGTCAGTGTTAATGCTTAAATCTCATCTCATGGTATGAAAATGTACCCACAGGGCAGCAGGTTGCTTGTACCACGAGTTTGGTGGGACTTGGGGGGGGACTGACCCCGCCCCCGCGCTGAGGTTGGACGACCCGCGAGCGCAAATGGCACCGACCGGCAGGCGCGCGGCTGCAGACGGGCGGCTACCTCATCACATGCGTATCATTCCGCCTCAGGCCCGCCCCCCACCCACCTACCCCATCCTGCGTGTGATTGGAAACGGCTCCCACGACGTCCAGCCTCGGCCTCGAGCTCTATGACAAAAACTTCGAGGGAGCGGCTCCTGGCTGCGGCGTCCCGGCCTCGTGCCCACGCGTGGCTCCAGCTCCGTGGGTCCGCGCGCCCTGCGGTCACCAGCCGCTCTGACGACCCCGCTGGGGTCCTGTTGCCCGGAGCCTCTGCCGCTGTGCTGTGGTCGCTCCTCTTAGACCTGGGGGCCCCTTGGTCCCCAGATGGACTGCTGACTGCACCGCCGCCTTCTCTGGGGGCCGAGTGGGAGAAGGTGGCCCCACCTCGCCGCTCCTCCGCCCGCGGTGGCCTCTTCCCTGGCCTGCGCCAGACTCTTTGACCTTTAATTAAAAGGGAAATGTGTTGTCTCCCTTTCAGACAACATACAAACTCATTAACGTGCGGTTAGCGCTGCGCCCTGCCTCATTAGCAGCTAACTGTGCGGGGCACAGCGCGCGCGATACCCCTAACGGGCAGGTGCGCCGCGCACCCCTGGGAGCGCGAGCCGGGTCAGAGGTTGACCGCCAGCCGCCTCGGGGCGAGGGGTCTTAATGCCTTGATACAGGAAAGCAAACTGCTTCCTATGAGCCATGAAATGTGACCGCCGAAGATGCCCCCCAAAAAACGTGTATGATGTAAATGTGGAATGTGTTCGTAATTAGCGAGGATAGGTGGGAAAATATCTGTCTTGCTTCATAGGTGCGGCGATTAGGAAGAACGAAGACAACCCCCGTTTCTAAAAGTGATGCTAGAGATTTGCACTAAATAATGCAGGTGGTGGCGGGATCTGATCTCGTTCGTGGCCCGGGTGGCAGGTGCTGGTGTGTCCGAGTCTACAGGCGGAAGATAAAAGGAACGTCCCCGGGGTGTGTGACGGTGGCGTCTGGGAAGGAGGCCCCTTCCGCTGACTTTGAAGAGCTACTTCATTGATACACGTACAGAACTCAAGAATTGGTTTCAGCAAATTCCAATCGTTTGTAGGTGTTTCTATAATGTTAAAGGATCCATCGTGAAATAATAATTAGGAGCTTTAGAGGTTGGCTCACTCTTTTCTGTATGGCAGCTCTAGGGCCGTTTCCTTGTCTTTCACTTCATTTGAAACGATTTTGTTAGCTCGTATGGTGACAGCTGCCGTATCAGTGTGCATTTTTAAAAACCTAACCAAAATGGATGAATTTTCGTGCAGCCATTTTAATATTGAAGATGGAAGAAAATGGGCAACATTTTTAGCATATTATGCTTTGTTATTTCAAGGAGGGTGAAAACACAACTGAAACAAACAAACAAAAAAAAGATTGGTGCTGTGTATGGAGAAGGTGCTGTGACTGAGCAAACATGCCAAAGGTGGTTTGCAAAGTTTAATGCTGGAGATTTCTCACTGGATGAGTTGAAGTTGCTAGGGAATCAGCCAAGACATTAATTGAGAACAATCAAGGTCCCACCACGTGGGAGGTAACCAACTTAATGGAAATATCCAAATCAAGTGTTGAAAATCGTGTGCACCAGCTTGGTCATGTTCATCACTTGGATGTTTGGGTTTTACATAAGTTAAGCAAGAAAAACCTTTGGGTCATATTTCCACATGCATTTCTCTACCGAAACGTGATGAAAACATTTTGCTTCTAAAACAAATTGTGATGGGCAATGAAAAGTAAATACCTGACAATAACGTGGCATCGTGGGACAAGTGAAACGACTCACCTGCAGCCACACCAAAGGTCTTCACCGCAGAAGGTGACGTGGGGTGTGTGGTGGGGCTGGGACAGAGCCCTCTATTATGAGCTCCTTCCAGAAAACCAAACGATTCATTCCAACAAGTATGGCTCCCAATAGACCAACTGAAATAACATCAGCACTCAACGAGAAGCATCCAGAATTAGCCACCAGAAAGCACACCATCTTCCATCAGGATAACACAAGACCTCATGTTTCTTTGAAAACCAGACAAAAACTGTCACAGCCTGGCTGGGAAGTTCTGATTCATCTGCCATATCCACCCCTGTACCTCCAGATTTCCATTTATTTTGGTCTTTGCAAAGCTGTCTTAATGGAAAACATTTCAGTTTCCTGGAAGACTGCAAAAGGCACCTGGAATGATTCTTTGCAGAAAATGATTAAAGTTTTGGGGAGATGGAATCACGATGTTGCCTGAAAGATGGCACAAGGCTGTGAAACAAAACTGTGAATACATTGTTCAATAAAGTTATTGCTGACAATGAAAAAATGTATTTTATTTTTACTTTAAAACCGAACAAACTTTTTGGCCAACCCAATAGTGCTACCGTTCAAGGAATGGAAAGTTTAAATTCTCATTAGTAACTAATATCTAGGCCACAATATTGACATAAAAAGATTGGTGAGGTGCTTTCCATTCTCTATTGTTTCAGATTCATTAAATAAGATGAAACATTTGCTTCAATACTATATTGTCTTGGCATTTAACGTGTACCTAACATAATTCTCATGTTAAAAATCACTTAAAGAGTATTTTTAGGGGATAATGCTTCCCTGTCATTTTTTTCTCTAAGTATTTGAGAAAGCTTGCTTTCCTCCCACGTTTCTTAAGTGCTTGTGAAAACACAAAAAGAAAGTGTGTGTGGGTGTGGGTGTGGGTGTGGGGTGTGTTAGCCAACATCTCCCTGTGTCAGGAACACCAGCTTCACCTCAGGGGCACCTCCCCCTGGAGAAGACAGGTGGCCTGTGAGCCACTCTGGGCATCGTTCCAGCCCCCACCCAGTCCTCCAGGTCACAACCTGCATTCAGTGCATCACTCGATATTCAGAGCCTGGAACCTTCCTCCTCAAACCACCCCCCAAGCCCGCCCCCTTCCCGCACAGAACCCCGCACTTCAGTGGTCGTGACTCAGGTGAGCTCCTTGTCCCCCTTTCCGCCCGCGTCCTCCCCGGGACCCAAGCCAGGCTGGAGGGACACGTTTCATTCATCCACAGCAGGTGGCCCTTGCTGTGCGGGCTGCTGTCTTATTTATTTGACCGCCTAAGGGGAGGGAGGTCTTGCCTGCTAGGTGTTCCCGTGTGGCACGCGGTGACAATTGTGGCAGCTGTGGGAGCCGAAGGGGCGCTGCCTTGGGGAGAGGCACCTGCTGCCTTGGGGAGAGGCACCTGCTGCCTTGGGGAGAGGCACCTGCCGGGGCGCTGGCCCCGCTGCCCCGTGTGGGCACTGGCCTCTCCCTCTGCCACACTTTCTCTGACGTCACAGGTGTCCGTGCACTTGTTACTTCCGATGAGACCGTGTCATACAATTATTTTTGCACCATTAACAACAGTTGTCATTTGTGTGCCGGACACTTTTCAACTCTGGCCCCTCCAGCAGCCTCGCCAGCCCCTGTGCCTCGCTGTCCCGGCTGGTAACCGCGCTGACTCCAGGGACCTGAGGAGGCGGGTCACAGGTTGCTGTGACGAGTCCATTCGCCAAAGGACGTTCGCTTTCAGTGACGGAGGAGGGCTGGGCCTTTCAGGATTTGCTCCTTTGTTTTTACCCGTTTGTTTTGCTGTGACTTATAGAAACGGCCGATTTTATTCCCACGTTAGTCACGGCAGCGGCAGAGCCCGTTTGGACAGTGGAAGGTGACATGTTCCCCAGCCACCCCGGGACTTCCCGGGGGCCCCTGTAGCCCGGGGTCACTGGACCGCAGCGCATGAGCCCGGGGTGCAGCGCCCGGTGTCCCCGCGACCCAGGAACCATGGTCCACACCGGCCGTCAGATAAACAGGAAAGGAAACGAACTCAGTTACTGTGGCTGCGCGTTCCTACGGGCTTCGATCCTTTAGAATGCTTTCTACATGTATGAACATACATGTGTGTTGAGTAGCGTGGGAGCAACAAGGCTGGCTGTCCCGCAGGTGCTCACAGACGGGAAGGAGGAGGAAGGCGCGGGGCGAGGAGGGCGTGGAGGCGGGGGAGTCGGGAGGCCGTCGGAGGAGCGCACTGCGCGGGAGGGAACCGCGGGGAGGCCGCCGCCCGCAGGAAGGGCGCAGCCGGACACCGGGTCCTTCAAGGCGGGTTGGGGGGTCGAGGGCACCTGGGCCTTCCGAGCAGGGAGACCGCCCAGGGGGACGCCAGGAGGTGCCCGCCTGGGCCCTTCCCAGGGCAGAGCGACCAGGGCAGCAGCACAGCCATGTGACACCCGAACTGGGAACACAGAGGCCCGGGGGTACCCGGCTGTGGGCGAGGAGGCCACTGGGGTGCTTGTTCACAGCATTGGCTGCGCTCCTACTATGTGCCGGGCACTGAGCTCCTACTGTGTGCCGCGCATGGAACCAGCCTTAGGGTCACGTGGGCCACACAGCACGGCTGCGGATTTCTCCGCCCGCTTCTCCGGCGGTGCCGCTGCCCTTGCGCGCCGGTGTCACCCGGGAGCCCCTGCCTTCCGCGCGGCCGGTGCCGGGGTGCGACGCAGACGCGGGTGACCCGCGGGGCGCAGAGGCCCTGGAGTGTCTGCAGCGGGAGTGGGCGGGGGGTTTTTTAAACTGTTTCAGGAAGCGGGGGCTCAGGGACTGGGCACCGAGAATTAGATCAGGAAGCCAGGCGGATAGTTTTATTCCAAGTTGCTATCCACAGTATCAATCACCTGCCGCTCTGCGCAGCCAGTGCCCCGGACTCCGCCCACTTTTAATGAGTTTGTTCTTTTTGAGAAATATGTATTTCTTGCCGCGGAGTCCAGTTAAGGTGGGATTACTTTCCTGTTTCTATTTCATCGACTCTACGTCAACGAGATTGGTCAGGATTACAACCCAGGAGGTCGTGGGCCATCGCTGGCTGTAGGGCTCATCCAGCGGGTGGTCATTTGGTCCTTTTTCCTTTTCTTTTCTTTATTATATTTTTCTTTATTAAACTGGTTTGCAGGCGAGCCCCCTTGACCCTGGGGAAGGAGACAGGGTCAGCCCCACACCATGAGGATGGTCAGCAGGGGCTGCCCCACCCCACCCCCCAACCCCCGCCCCGGGGGGCTGCTCACCTTCCCGCCCCAGGGCGAAGCCGCCCTACCCACGTCCCTCTTGCAAAGGGGCGTCTGGTTTCCATCAGAACGAAATAGGTCCTCTCTGAAAAGCACTGGGAAGTAGAAAAACCCTCCGAACCTCTAAGCAAACGGCAGCGTTCTCTGTTACCCTGCAGGGCAGCCACCGAGGGGTCTGGCAGGAAAGCACCCGCCCAACCAGGTCTGACTCTAAGGTTACGACCCTTGTATCCTTCCCCTGCCCACCATCCAGGGTTAGTGTGGACTAATCACCCATCAAGAAATGGGGGGAATTTCGGCCACATTTAGAGATTTTTCTTTCTAAAATCAGTCCTGTTTCCTACCCATCCTTTCTGGCTGTATCTCAAGATCTGCAGTCGACATCCCGTCGAGATTACACGGCTCTTTCATTGGTAAAGAAAAACCCCAAGCTTTCAACTCAATCATGACGCCTTCGAAGTGGAAGGAGGGGTGAAACGGTCCAAGCGCTAAATTACCGCTCAAACCAGAGTCATCTTTCTAGTCCAACACACGCAGGACTTGCCTGTGTCTAGTAATCCCGAAAACTTTCCCCCAAGAAAGTAAGCACGGTCATCGGGAATTCAAGAAATCTCACACCGAAATAAAAAGCGTGTTGGAGGATTGGCCCTCAGCCCCAGAACTTGACTGCTCCTCAGTTGGGTAGAATTCCATAAGCTTCTTTACAGTAGCGATTCCAACCCGTGAGACAGGAAACGCATGGAACGATGCCCATCAGGGACCCCGAAAGCAGCACAGCCCCTGTAGTTTCCCTTGCGCCGACACTGGTGAAAAAAGCGGCATTCCCCAAGCTTCGTATGTATTTTTCTAAAACCGTGTTAATTTCTTATTTATTTCAGGCCTTACTAGAGACTCAAAATTTACTGCGCACTCAGGTCGCAAATTTTACCTTCAACCTTGGATTTTCAGGGAAGTTTTACCACACAGGTAAGCAGGCAGCACCGCGTACGTAGGAAAGGGAATGTCAAATGTGTCACAAGCAGGCGGACAGGATGGTCATTGTGGGGACAGCTCGGGCGCACCCCATGAGCTTTTTCAAGTCAGCAGAAGAAGCCGGGACCCCTGGGCTAAGCGTGACGGTGCATCCTGGTCTCAGCTCAGTGAGAGTCGCAAGTGTAGTGACAGTGGCAATGACGACACTGTCAGGTGACAATAACGGACCCTGTTTTTAATAAACGGTCAGACAGACGAGCTAACAGGTGGGTGTGGAAATACTGTTTTCCTTTGGCAAACTTTCACTCATCAGAGGGGAATTTTACGGCCTCAGGGAAATGCAGTAAGTCGGAAAGGTCATCCTCCATTGTTTACCCTTCCCTCCAGGATGTTGCCCTAAGATATTATCAGCCACCGGGCCTGGCACGTGTTGAGCTGTCACGGCGGGGCTGGCACTTCCTTCCCTGTCAGGTCCCTGATCCAGTCTCAGCCACTTGCCCGTCCCCAACATGACTGGGGCCCACGCGCGGCTCTAGGCGCTGACGTTTCTCACCTTCACCCATCTTCACGTCCAGAAACTGGCGCTGGTTTTCTGAACACCAGCATTAGCATGTCCAGCAGGAGCACAGAGAAAGCTCCGCATGAAGGTGATTATCTCCTAATAAGGGCAGCGCAACGCCAGCGGCCGCTGACGCCTGTCTTGGGCACCGCCTGCGGTCGCCCTGGCACGTGCAGGTGACGCGCTTCCTTCAGCACGTGGCAGCCCGGGGGGTGGGTGAGAACCAGGCTTGTGTTGCTGTGCACACCTGCCGTGGTGACTCATTACAAACATTCCAGGCGAAGGTGTCTTGGATCATCTTAAATGCAGCTCATTTACCTAAAAAGGCTTTGCGATGTTTTCCCGGAGAGGCTCAGCCTCGTAGTGGGCGTATGGAAGCCGCGCTCCCCGACTGGCTTTCCTTCAGCGCCTTTTCCCTCCGGCTTTGACACACGCAAAGCTGTTTCCAGTAACGGGGGAACATTACTATGTCAACCAGCTGCTAAACGGAACGACTGCCTATTTTCAAAGGGCACGTTGCCGAGTTTTGGGTCCTCATCTCTGCCCAGCTCGCCCTTTGGGAAACGGGCCTGGTCTCCTATTTAAATCTTGCTCGAAGCCCCTCAGGAGATACGTTCAGGCCTAAGAGGCCCTGACAACCCCGTCGGGACACAGCTGAGCGCGCGGCCCACCCCTGCTCACGCACGATTCCGGTTACCCGCAGCGCGCACGGGGGCAACGCTCTAGTCTGAACATCTGGGTAGTGTGAGGAAAGCCATTCCTTGGGTGGAAATGGGTCCAGCCAAGTGCCTCAGCTTTTATTTACTTTTCCCATTCAGGCCGGGCACACCTGCCGGAGCCCAGCGTTAACGTGATGGAGTTTTCACCCCTCTGCCTCCTTTACCACCCTGGGCAGGCACACAGCACCAGGAAGCCAAGACACACGAGTCAACATCGCAGGGACAGTTATTCGAGGAAGAGTAAAAGATTACGTTCTGGCCCTGGCTGGTGGCTCCGTGGATAAGGCGCCGGCCTGCGAACCCAAAGGTCGCAGGTTCGATCCCCAGCCAGGGCACGTAACCAGGTTGCACACCAGGTCTCCAGCCAGGTCTGTGGCTGGAGGCAGGTGAAACACAGCCATACATGGATGTCTCTCTCCCTCTCTGCCTCTCTCCCTTCCTCTCTTTCTAAAAATGATTAAATGAAATCTTAAAAAAAAAAAAAAAGATTATGTTCTGTCCCTTAGACGGACCTCATTGTTGTGTTGGTGTTACCCCAACGGAAGTAACGGACAGAGCCCTCTGGTCTCCCCTGCTGTGCGGACAGGGCACGTTAGACAGGAACTGCATGCGTGTTCCTAACTTCCTTCCCACGAGTAAGAAGCTGGAATTGATTGGCTGCTTTCCTAACAACAGCCGTAAGGTGTTTCCGGGGTGCTGCCCTGTGGAGCCAAGCTCCTGCTGTGGGGACAGACTCGGGTCCCGCCCGGCGCGGGGACGTGCCCCCTGCCCCCACCCGACCCCAGCCACTTTCCCTCGGCGCTTTAGCGGGGCTGTGCCGGGGGCCCCCAAGGAGGTGAGTTGCCACAGGACCGTCCCTCTCCCCCGGGATGTGGTGGAAGACATTGGAGCCCATGCGCCCCGTGCAGTGAGGACAGATGCCACTTTTCTTCCACGTGACTCTCCCTGCCCACTTCCCCGTGCTCTTCGTGCAGAACTCAGTCCCCCCCGAAACGACAGCACCAAACCTTCCTTCCCGGAAGCCAGCCCCTCACGGCGCCACAAGGGAGGAGGAAGGGCGTGCCACTGATTAAAAAGGAAAAAGGATAAAAGCACGGAGTCTGGAGTAAAGGGGTGTGGGCTGGAAATACCTAAACCGCATGGTGGCGGCTCCGTTGACCACGGGGCTGTGACAGCAGGAAGGGTGTCCCGCAGATACTTCGTGAGGGATGTGATTTCCACAGCCAAAGTTGCTGCTCGTGCTGATGAATAATTCACTAACTAGGGCCCAGTCAGTTACTCTGTGGGTAATAGTTGCAAGTTGGAGTAAGATCGGTCTTCTCCATAACAGACCCTTTATATAGAACTACTAACTTTCAAATGTGAAAGTGAAACCCAGGGTAACATTCCTCCCCTGATTTTGATTTTTTGTGTCCAGTTTTGGCTCTAGGACCAGGTATTGGGAGCTTCTGTTCAGATCAGTGCTGAGGATCATTCGCTGTGCAAACATTAGCAGGTCACCTAACATCTCTGTGCCTCATTTCTGCATCTTCAAAATGGGCACGGCGAGCTCTCTCTCCTTCTAGAACAGCACGTACCTTGCTCTAGGTGTAGGAAAGGGTTTCTCATTGTTGCTTTCAAGAGCATTTTATTTGTCAATCAAATATTGTCAAGGAAGCAAACAGTGAACAAGTCATATGTCTATGTTTAATAGATAGCCTTTAATATATTTTTATTATAATACAGTTCCTTTTATTGTGTATAATATTTAAAATTAGTTTCTCCTATATCCAACCTCGTGAAACTTTGCCAGGTTCAGTGTCAAAAGAAAACTGGGAACATCTTGTCATCACTTAGGAATTATAGTTTACACATAATGAGCAAATAGGTGGGGATTTGTACCAAAGCGACAATACAGACATTAAAGTTTATATATCTTATTTTAATGTCACCATGGTGCCTTACGGGGATTAACCTCTAGCCCAGAACTTGCCAAAATGACTCTTATTTTGGCAGACTTAAAGAATTTGCAGAAACATACTATTATCTTAGAACCCAGATCCTCCAAAAAGTGGTAACAGAGAAATGAATTCTTCAATATTTTACTTCTGAATGGAAACACTGCCTATTCTCTGAGAATCAAAAAAGTGAAAGGAAAGGACTTTTAAACAAATACCAAAAATGAGATCTGTCTGAGTAATAAAGACGTAAACTTGAATCTGGGCCGGATTAGAAGTGGACAACTGTAACTTGAGCTGAGCACGGACGTGCATGAGCTGCCAGTCCTACGTGGTCTCTCCTCCCACACAACCGAGGCTCAGATCGTATGTGTAAAGATATGTTTACAGGGGATGAAGATGCACATTTTCACTTAGACGGACTTGACAGCATTTGACATTCTGCTTTGCAAGCCCAGCCCCTGGAGCGACAGGGCACAGGCTGGCCCTGTGGCTTTGCACTACGTGACAGTGACCAGGCAGAGTGAGGAACACGGGGGCGGGGGGGGGGGGGCTCTGATGGCCCCACCCCGCCCTGGGGGCAGCGTTCAGAGGCTAACACCGTCTCTAGTACCTGAAGTGTAAGATTTCCCGGGCGAAGTAGCTGCTGTCTCAACCCAACTTTGAAATTTCCGTGGAGCCCTGGGCTCCCCCCTGCATCCCCAATATTCACGGGAGCAGGAAGCACGGGAAGCCTTTCTCACACTGCCCAGGTCCCGGCCCCCTGGACGGTGGCAGAGCCCCCAGGTGACAGGAAGTGCCTCCGACCTCGGCCCCACCGGGCTCCTCCGTGAGCACGAGAAGCACTGGGTCTGTAGCAAAAACTCTGTGCTGAAAATCCATCCAAGGATGCGATAAGCTTCTCTTCATTTGGATTTCGACAGCGGATATTCGTAACTGAGCGATCATGAGCAGCCGTGAGTCGTAAGTCTGCAGCAGGAAGGTGTTAGGGGCAGTGAACCAGCTAAGGATGCTGCCCCGTGAATAAGTTCAAGACTCCTCTCCACGGAGCCCCTTTCCTCTGCGCAGCTGCCACCAATCTGGGGGTCACAGAGCCCAGACTCAGAGGCAGGGGCCGTGTCCTGGGAACACACCCAGGTCCCCACAGGAGTTGGCTGCCCCTGGTGGGCACCGGCTCGAGGCCACCTCCCTGCAGGTGGGGTCACGGTTCTCTCTACAGTGCAAGCTGAAGGGTCCCCACCCTGACAGTCAGAAATCCGTAATTAGTAACCAGGCAAATATCTTCAAGAGTCTTTAAATATATATACATTTAAAACACTTAGAACAGCTAGAAATTAAGGAGAGATTCTGATATTTCTGAAGCGACTGCTGTCTACAGAACACAGTATGAAGCGCTTTAATAAACTGATCTCATTAGCTCTTCACAAAGACACTGCGGCATAAGTGTTTACATCCGCATTTTCAGGCCAGGAAGCTAAGACTCGGGGAGGTAACTTGTTGGAGGTGACAGAGTGGAGCGGATGGAGGAGGAGACCCCCTGACCCCGCTGTTGATAGACACCAGATACACCCCTTCTCCGGCCATGGCACTTGTTACTGTGTGATCCATGAACACTTTACAGCCGAGGGAGATTCCTCTACAAAATGCCTTTCGTATTTCTTGGCTTTAAGTAAAGAATATAAAATCAAACAGCCCCCCGTAAAAATAAACCGAATAAGTACACCTCGCACTCTAAGCCAGGGTTTATTTTGCTTCACTTACTTGGTTAAGTATCTCAAGACTAAATAGAAATCAATGCCCGTATTATTGATTCAGAACATCTTAAAATTGAACTGGACAGTGTAAAGTTGTACAAATACTGTAATAATTTCAGTCGGAATATTCTTGAATAGCTGCAACTTGGTGGAATTCTCTGAGCACTGTTATTTGCTTTTCATTTAAGTATGAAAGGTGGTTTTTTTTTAAGATTTTATTATTTTTAGAGACAGGGGAAGGAAGAGAGGCAGAATGGGAGAGAGATATCCATGTATGGTTGCCTTTCACCTGCCTCCAGCTACAGACCTGATTGGAGACCTGGCTTGCAACCTGGTTCTGTGCCCTGGCTGGGAATCGAACCAGCAACCTTTGGGTTCGCAGGCCAGCACCTTATCCACTGTGCCACCAGCCAGAGCAATTTTTTTTGGTTTTTGTTTTGTTTTGTTTTTCTATGCATTGGGCACTGTTAACAAATTTTCCTCATAGAGAATGAGAAATTCTAAATTCTCAAATCATGTTTCTAATGTATTCATGGATTCTTGTTGTTTACATCTTACAAACTCTTTTTATCAAAATGGGAGATGTTTCTTCACCGTATTAAGTTAAAAATGTAGACACACAAGTGCAGGATGAGCTTAACTTTCAAAAAGATGAAGTAGAACAAGATTTTAAAGATACCAAAATGTTTCCGCTGGTTGTCCCTGTTCTTGTTCTGCTTCTGTGTTTGAGTCTCCCGCATCACCAGCCTGGTGCTCCCCCCACATCTTCGGGAGCATGTTTTGTAATCAGAAAACATGAACAACCTCCCGTCAAATCTGAAGCTGTTTTAGACTTACAGATGGGAGCCCACGCTTACGATTTTAACGCAGTCTAACACAGAAGCGTGTTCGCTCCCACCCAACGCAGCGATTCTCAAGACGCCAGTGACCCCGGGCCCTACACCAGCCACTCCCCCGCGCGCCAGCGCAGCCCCACACCGGCCTCCGGTGCGCCCTAGGCGACGGCCACCGCGTGCCGAGAAGGGCACAGCTTTGGATGTACGCACCCGCGGTGGGAGGAACAGCAAGGGCAAGTCACCTTCACGCCGCATTTTCACGGAGCCGCTGTGACCTTGTGTTTTCCAGGGACCGCGGAGGAGGACGAGGGCGACGACCTGCTGCTCCGCTCGGCGGCCGAGTTCTGGTGGTTCCCGCACATGTGGAGCCACATGCAGCCGCATCTCTTCCACAACGAGTCCTCGCTGGTGGAGCAGATGACGCTCAACAAGGAGTTCGCGCTGGTGAGTGTCGCGGCCACTGCCCGTCCCCCAGGCCGCAACATCGATCTGTTGCGCGAACCCGCAGCGACAGAGCCGGAACCATCCCTGAGCGCATCCTGCGCGGGGCGTTTTGTTTCAGTCGTGCCCGTGGACGTGTGTCCCACGATGTGATACCAACTGCACTTTAGAAAGTGGGCGCTGTCCGAGGCCCCCTCTGTCACAGGCGGGGTCCCCCTGCGTCTGCCGAGAGCAGCAGCCCGGTCGCCGGTGCGCCCCGCGCGCTGCCCCAGCCGCACAGTGGCGTCATCGGGCGACAGCTGCCCTTGCGCGACGGCTCCGGTCGCAGCTCAGCGCGTGTCCCTTCCCCGCGGACGGGGTGGGGGCTCAGCGTCTGACTCGGGACCGCAGCTGTCAGAGCCTGCGAGTCGCGCGGCCAACACTTGTCACGGCCACGTTAACCCGAAAAGCAAAGGCCAAAGCGCGAGGCAACAGACATTTATTCGAAACCCAAGAATAGTTCCTCGGAAGCTGATTCAGGCAGAAGCCTGAACAACATTCTTCTCGGCCACAGGCCCCGGCGGCCCTAAGAAAAGGAAGCCGGTAGGTCCGCGAGGGAGCCTAGCTAAGGAAGCGGCGCCAATTCTGAGTCTGGGGTGCTTTCCAGTGACCGCCGGCTGCGCGGCTCTTCGCGCCCGGTGGGTCCGGCGAGTGTCAGCTCTGGGGAGCAGGTTGCGAGGCTCGGACCCAAGGCCGCCTGCATCCTCGGTGGAGATGGAGTGGGGGGCTTGCCTGCCCCCGTCTCTGAGCCCCGTCTAGTGCAGCAGCCGCGCTCAGGGCCCGCGCGCAGTCCGACGGCGCAACCTGCGCTCTGCGCCGTGCTGGGTCTGCGCCCCGAGTTCCATCCACCGCTGCTGGACCTGAACTAAATACGACTCAGCCCCTCGGTGCCTCGGTTTCCCTGTCTGCGAAATGAGCCTGATAGTGACCACCTGCCGGGATGGTTTGGAGGAACCGGATAATGTGCTCCACGCATTCAATCAACCGACTGACCGAATTAACCGTGGGTGGTCTTTCTGAATAAACCCAGATGAGTGCAGTTATGTCCTGCTTTGAAAAGCCCAATATTTTTGAAAACGCGAGTGTATAAGCATATCCCTATGTACTACTCTCAGGGACCGTCTAAGCAATTTTGTAGTGCCTCGGAACCTTGTCAAACGAGGCAGATTTTCCCTTTTCCAAAAATAAACGTGCCTTGAGTAAGTGCGTTTTCCCAGGGCACAACTTGGACAATAAACTGCTTCCCGTGGGCGGAAGCCTCCCCACAGGCTGCCCACCAAAGCCCCGCGCTGGGGGCAGGCAGGTGCCTCACCCTGAAGGTTGATTTCGCCCGTGTGTGTAATTTCTTTCCGGAAGCCACGCTGAGCACCGGAAGACTCCGGTGTGATTGCTTCGTGATGAAACGCTGAAGGCTCTTCCAAGTCCCTTTAGAACAGTTACATTCGGAACAAAGTCAGTGTGGCCAAGAGCTAGATGGAAACCTATACATATATTCCGTAAAAAATGTTAATCTGATTGTAAGTGGCATGGTTAAAACATTACAACTCGGATGAAGCCATTAAACACACGCAGATAAGGGACGCTCTCCTTCCACGGCTGTGACTTCGGACCCTCACCTGCAGCTGCCCTGCAGGGCGGTGGGGGGCGCAGGGTCCCAGCGCCAGGGAATGTGCTTCCTGCTTGTGACATAGTTGTCTCCCGTGTCCAGGTGACAAACCATCCGCGTGGGCGAGGACCCAGCCGGCTGAGGCAGCCATGACTGCGCCCCGCAGGGCGCGCAGCCCGGGGCTCATGTGCTGTCTTCCTGCCTCGGTGGGCTGCCTGGGAATTCTCTGGACTCCAGTTGTAGACAATTAATAGACACCAGCTCACTGCCCAGCAGCAGCCCTGGACCAGGTGATCCCTGATCCACCCCGGTTCCGGGATCTGTGGCCACTGCCACACCCCCACCCCCGGCTTGAATGGGCAACTGAAACGCTCACGGAGCTGCAGCGGAAGCAAGTAGGGAGCGACATTTCCAAACCAAACGCCTGCCCGGCTCACACTGAAAACAGTCCGCGGTGTTTCGGTCTCTTTCTCCTCTCTTATCCATGAAATGTTCCCACAACATTTACAGGAAGGATTCACGTGACATAGAAGCTTTGTACTGGAATTTCCAAAATTGTTGACCTGTCGATCAAGATGGTTTTATTGCCCTGGCTGGTGGCTCAGTGGATGAGGCGCCGGCCTGCGAACCCAAAGGTCGCTGGTTCGATCCCCAGCCAGGGCACAGAACCAGGGTGCAAGCCAGGTCTCCAGCCAGGTCTGTAGCTGGAGGCAGGTGAAAGGCAACCATACATGGATGTCTCTCTCCCTCTCTGCCTCCCTCCCTTCCCCTCTGTAAAAGTAATAAATAAAATCCTTTTAAAGGAAAGGGATGGTTTTATTTATAAGAATTTCTCTAGATTCTCCCTGGGTAGAGTTTCTTTTCTGCTGTCACACGTCTAAAAATCATGAGAGAAACATACTGCAGGACTAATTCTTTACGTTAGTGCAGACACACACACGCATGCAGACGAGTACAGGTGGGCACCTGTGAGGGCCACCTGCGCACCTATGTCTGATCCATGACAGGTGTGCATGCGCTATGGGCATACGTGTGCTATGCTTCATCCATGAACGCTTGCGCCACGTGAGTGTGTACACGTGTGCATACATTGGGGGTGTGAGTCCGATGATCAGCAGGACAATCAAGAGCACATGGCTTGCAGGCACCCCACTTTTGCAGCCTTCAGGGCAGGGAAAAGCAGGCCACAGTGCAGAGTATGTGAAACACAGTTTATTCTTGTGTTATTGATTAATCTCTTATTTTGTAGGAACAGCTGCAGCTCTGCTTTTGTCCCACCCTGTATGGTCTTATTTTCTTCCTTTGAGTAACTCGTTCAGTGGTGGGAACGTGGCCCCGAGTGGGAGTGAAGCTGCAAAGGGACCACAGCCTGGGGCCGGGACGCGGGCTCCCGGAGAGCACCCGGGGGACCACTGCAGGCCCGGAAAAGGCACATTTATGTGGAATATCCTGAACACAGTGGCCTGGCTCTGCTTACAGATGCTCAATAGCGAGAATTTATTCCTGTTTACCAACCAATCGTCCGATAGCAGTTTGGCGAGTAGATTCTTAAAAATGGTCAATAGTAGCCTCATGAGCTTTCACTAACAGGTTTTAATGTTATTGCTTCAGTGGCCAAACTTAGTTTTAATTATTAAATGACTGTGAAAAAATCAAGCACGGAGCTTTTTTTTTTTTTTAAGATTTTTTATTTCATTATTTTTAGAGAGAGGGGAAAGGAGAGAGGCAGAGAGGGAGAGAGACATCCATGTGTGGTTGCCTTTCACCTGCCTCCAGGCACAGACCTGGCTGGAGACCTGGTTTGCAACCTGGTTATGTGCCCTGGCTGGGGATCGAACCTGCGACCTTTAGGTTCGCAGGCTGGTGCCTTAACCACTGTGCCACCAGGCAAGGCCTAAGCACGGAGCTTTTAAAGGTTTCCTTTCTGGCCATTTAACCCCTGATGTACTGAGCACACGTCTTCAAATGAGACCATCCATCCAACACAGTGTCCTCTTTCTTTTCATTTCTGCTTTATGTTTTTCTATTTGAAAGGTTCTTCCAGAGAGATGGCTGGCCTCTCTGCTGCCCGTCCTGGTGTGCATTCCCTGTGCCCCATGGCAACCGCTTCCCAGCTGGCCCTTTGGCTCCTGCCGCCACCTGAGCAATTGCAAAGGGTGCAAAAGGGTTTCCAGGCGCAGTGACGGCCGGTGAATGAGGCAGGAGGCTGGATTGTGCTTGAAGGGAAGCTGTTCTGATGCTTTGATTCCCAAATACGATGCCACGCTAACATGATGATAACCAGACAGAAATACAATATTTTGATATGACGTTTCATTGAAACATGTCAGCGTGTCTGCAGGAAAGGAGAATAGTTTCATCATCTTTATAAGCAGCTGCTTGAGTGAGCATAATTTATTTGTTTTTCTTTCACTTGTAGGTACCATTGGTGACCATCAAATTACATTTTGTGTGATGGAATTTAATATATTTCACATGGTGGTGAAGAGGCACAAAATTGAGAACAGTCACAGAGATGAATTATTTTAAGTCTTAGAGACCTGGGATGTCCCGGAGGGACACAGTGTCCTACCTGCCGGCATTTGGGGGCAGGGGGACAGGAAGGGGCGGGGTGCCAGCCGGGGGAGAGCTCACGCCCACTCGGAGGGGTGGCGACCCTTTTCCGCAGATGCTGCCCGCGGACCTTCCATCTCCCTTCACGGGGAAGCCCCCCCACAGCCGTGATGGCAAAGCCGCTCTGCCTCCCGGCAGCTGCCCCACCTCACAACCCTCAGGGCCCCTCGCGCGCTGACACCCGGTGCTCAGGGAGCACCCGCAGCCCCGTTCAGACGGACGCCTTGTCCCAGGGGGCCGGACGCCCATCCCTGCGGCTGACACCCACGCTCTTCTCCGTCTTCCGCGGCCGACACACCACAGTCCCACTCACAGGTAGACACGTGTACCCAACGCCCTCCCATGCACGTGTGCTCTCACTCACGTGGGGGAAACGCAGCTCTCCCACCCACACGTTCACACGCACACGCACACGCACTGGGCTCTTCACCTCATACATCTGGGCACGGACGACACTTTCTCTGCATTCGGCTCCGGAGGCACCTTGTTCTGCCCCCGTCTCCCCCGAAACCTTGCGTATTCAGAGCCCAGAGTGGGTCTCAGCCACATGGCATGTGCCCAAGTGCTGCCCGTGCCTACCCGCGTCACGCTGCGCAGGTGGCGAGCTGCTCCATGATGACACAGGTCAGGGTCCCTGTCCCCTGGCGCCCGCAGTTCAGCGTCTGCTCCGGGGAGGCCTCAGTGAGAGCTGCACCGACCTGGCCTGACGTCTGCCTCTCTTTCAGGAGCACGGGATTCCCACCCACATGGGCTATGCGGTGGCCCCGCACCACTCAGGGGTCTACCCGGTGCACATGCAGCTGTACGCGGCCTGGAAGAAGGTCTGGGGCATCCGGGTCACCAGCACGGAGGAGTACCCGCACCTGAAGCCTGCGCGGCACCGCAAGGGCTTCGTCCACAACAACATCATGGTGAGCACGCAGGGCGCGCGGGGTCCACGTGGGGGCCCGCAGGGCGTGGCCAGGGCCGCACGCGTCACTTTCCACCTTCCTACACCCCGACCCCCGGGGGCTCCTTCGCTGCGGTGGTCCTTCCCAGCGCAAGGCGAGCGCCAACCTGGGGAACGCGGTTCACGGAGACGCCGCCCCCGCTCCAGGGTGGACGCTTTGCCCCAGGACCTTCCGCGTCCAGGAGGTTCTGTGTGTGTCGGGCGGTGGTTTTCGGGCGAGGTTCCCAGGCAGGAACCCCCAGGTCACCCCTCGGCCGCAGACAGAATCGCCCGCAGAGCAGGTGAGGGCGGAAGTCCCCACGCAGTTGCTCCGGCCTCCAGACCCCTCCCCCGGCCTGTGCGCCACCAGAGGGAGGGGAGGCGCTTTCCTCTCAGGTACGACCGTTGGGATAATAGTCATAACCCGATGCAAGACGGCTGCGTCGGCTCCGTGATGTGAGACTAAAGCCACACCCGCTGCCCATGGGGACTGACGATCATTCGCGTGAAAACAGTCTTAACTTGGAGATAAGAGCCCCTGTCTTCCCAAGTCGCCCCACTGCCAGGGCTCTGGGCCACGGTCTCCGGACCAGCTGCCAAGGTCGCAGGGAGGTCGACAAACTGCTGTCCCTCCTCTCGATGCTCCTGTCTTCCCAACCAGCCACGCAGCTCCAGTAACACAGAAATTTCTGCCAGTCCAGAAAATTCTAAAACCAAAAAAAAAAAAAAAAAAAAAAAGCAAAATTGCTCAGTCGTTACTCACCATAACATATTGTTTTCAAACCAATTGGTTCTCAGTCTCGGATTTAAATGGAGCTACTGATAAGGTACGTGGTGGTGCAGACGCTCCTAGAAATCAGGAAGGAGGAAAATCTTACCCCGTGATTCCCAGCGATAGTGCCGGGGCCCGGCTGCCCAGGGGTCCCTGGCCAGGTGACGTAGGAGGAGACAAAAGCATTCCTTTGAGTCAGTACTAAGTGCCTCATTTACCTTGAATTGGATACAAACCATGATGAAAATTAGGCAAAGAATGAACGCAATGAAAGCTACTCTGTACAACCGGATACCTTTTTCCATGAGGCCATGAGCAGCTCCTTATTCAAATAAGCCCTGGGAGTAAAACCACTTCTTTGCCGTCTCTGCCGAACCCTCGGGTTTGTAACAATTAACCACAGGACGTGCGGGAAGGTCCTTAGATCACGGGTCCACCCCTGCGGTCGGATTTCAGGTCCGCGCAGAGAGAACCCGAAACAAGGCAGAGAGGGGGCGAGGCCTGCGCCCCGGGGCCTGGAGCCCGGCCTTCGGCCACAAGACGCCGGTTTATTTTCCACCGGCTCTTTAACGCAACTCGGCTGGCGGTGAGAGTGACGCCCCTGAGTGGAAACGCTTTGGCACCCGGGTTCCAGGAAGAGGGGTAGGTGGCGTCGGCCAATTCGCTCAGGAATGTCGCTGGGGCAGCGCGACAGGCAGGCGCGGCCCCGCTGGGCACGTGGGGAGAAGGTGGGGCACTTGGGGACCACAGGGTGTCGCGCAGGAGAGCGGAGACCGCACGCCCGACCGACTCCAGGCTGAGCCCTGAGGACAGGACCCCGGCCCGTCGCCCACCCGCAGGACCCCAGGAGTCGGGTGACTGAGCCCGGGGCGGCGTGTCGCTTTGAAGCAACGGCTCCCTCGCCGTGTGGTGACCCCGCAGCGCCAGGCGGGGGGCGGGGGCGCCGGGAGCCCCGCCCCCAGCGGTGACGCCCTCCATCCCGCCCGCCCACAGGTGCTCCCGCGGCAGACGTGCGGGCTCTTCACGCACACCATCTTCTACCGCGAGTACCCCGGGGGGCCGCAGGAGCTGGACCGCAGCATTCGGGGCGGAGAGCTCTTCCTCACGGTCCTGCTCAACCCGGTACGTGGTCCTCGCTCGCTCGGCGCCGCGTGTCGGGTCGCGCGGGCGCTTCCTCCCGTCGACGCTCGGCCTCTCCAGCGGGAGCGGGGGGCCCAGCAGCGGACCGTCCGCGCGTCCGGGGTTCACGGCTGCCGGGTCGGGGTTGAGCACAGCGACGAGACGTCCGGCGGCCCCTCCAGGCACCTTCCGTCCTCGGAGGGCGACGTTCACATGGTGTCCGTCCCACAGCGGCGCGTGTCCGGCCGTCCGGCTGGCGAGCTGCCCGCCGCCTCCACCGGAGGTCGTGGTGCGAGGCGGTGGGGCACCCGCGGGGCGCGGGCGTCTGCTGAGCGGGGACCTTCTGGTGTCACGGGGGATCTAAGCGGGAGTTTGGGCTTTTTCTCCTGCGATGGCTCCCAGCTCCCTTGCAGGTCCCGTCCCAGGAGGGACAGCGCAGCAGACGGTCCTCGAACGCAGTTCCCACCCTGCCCCCGGGGAGGGATCTGCCCCCCGAGAACGTGCAGGGAGAACTGGAGGCCGCGGCTGCGAGTCGCACGGAGCAGGGGGACCGGGAAAGAGGGGCGGGGGCGGCTGCAGCCCTCCCGTGTGGCCTGTCCTCTCGCAGCGGCGCCTCCATCTTTGTCGCAGTAAACGGTCCCCCTGTCCCGCGAGTTCACCAGCACCCTCGCTGCGCCCACGGTCACTGGTGTGTCTTCTTCGTGCATTTCCAACGCGGTTTTTTGTTTGTTTGGTTAAGTATGACTCTTGCCGGCCTCCTGCTTTCTTACGTGTTTTAAGATGCCATTGTTTTCTCATAAACCGAGAGACAGGAAACGCGGGTTGGGACCTGTTGAGCATCTTGACTGACGTGGACCCGTCCCGGCTGCCTGGGGAGCCTTTGATTCCGGATCCTGCCAGGAACCGGGCGTCTTGATTTCCTCGGTCCCCAGCCTATTCCGCCTGAACGAATCAGGCTGTTGAAGTGGCATGATAAGGGGCCATGTGAGTGGCATTTCTGAAGAACAGCCAGGCCTGTGTCACTTAGCATTCGGGTGACTCCCCCCAGACTCCTGACCCCACATTGATAGTCTCCCCGCCCCGCGCTGTCGGGTGCGAACGTGCGTTTCCCTGGTGCCGCATCCTTGCTGCGCTTTCAATATAATCCCTGTTCAGACAGGAAGAAATATAATTTAATCATGTGTGAGGGGAAGCAGCTTCTACCAGGTAAGCCGCCATCACTCAAGTCCAGACGCCCCCCCATAAAATACGGGGCGGCTGGCAGGGGAGGAAGCGGATGGGGGGCGGGGACGTCAATGCTGCAGCTGCAGGCGCCCCGCTGGGCGTAATTTTCCCCTTAACGCGTGTTCTTTTTCTCCCGAACAGAGGGCAATAAGGAAACAGAATCCGCTCCGCTTTCTTAATGGGCGTATTTAAAGATGCTCAGATGGTAGTTTTAAAATGGCCGGGAAACCCGCCCCGCGTCCCCAGGTGCCCGGCAGTGGCCAGCGTCCCAGTGGGGCCAGTCGCAAATGCCGGTGGACTTGAAGCTGACCATGGGGCACAGGGCGCCCGGGCAAAGGGTCAGCGCACCCGCCTGGTGTGAGCGCCCCTCCCCAGCAGGTGGTCCCTCTGCGCGGGTGACTGTCTCTGTCCGGCACGCGGGTGGAGCTCCCAGGTCCCCAGGGAACACGATCTGCTTTCCCGTGTATTTCCAAGTCAGGAAATGGCACTGTTTTCCCGTTCGCCTCCCTGGAAGAGTGAGGGGACGCAGCAGCAGGGCCTTGGGTGGGGAAGCCCGTTCCGTTGGGTGCGCCGGGCTCATTCCATTTTCCCACAGCGCGTTAGGGAAGGAGGTAGAATGACTCTTCAGCACGAATAAATTTTCCACAGCAGCAAACAGGCTCTATTCCTGCGGGCGTTAGCTGGTGGATAACCTTTCCTGTGTGTGTTCTGCGTGGCAGAACGTACGGGTGGAGGGGTGCAGCGCGCTTGGCCCTGAGGGGGGTTTAGAAGCGAAACCATGGGTTTCGCGGGAGAAGAAAGCACCCTGGGTCCGCACTGGGGTGACCCCGAGGGTTGGTGGGGCCCGCGGAGGGTGCAGGTCCTCAGGCTGGAGACCGACCTTTGCCCGTGAGTTTCCACTCACTGCAGAGAATTCCTGGCTTGTCACCTTCTACAAGTTTGATAGCATCTAACTCCCCCAGTGCGTTGGGTCTCCCCTGCTGCTCCTGTTTCACTGCCGGTCAAGGTGCCGGGCAGGAGAAAGGCCCTCCTGGGCGGCACCTGGTTCCACGTTGCTTGTTTTATTTCCGCTTCGAGTTCCCGGCCTCCCTCAGCGTCGGACACTGTGGACGGGAAAATAGGAGCTGTTTCCTAACACATGTTGGTGTGTTCATGGTTTTGTACTTTTTCTGGTAGCCGTTCATATGCTGGTAGGATAAGTATTCATGGAAATGCGTCATTTGCTGGTATTCACAGAGGAATGTTTTTTGTTGTTGTACTAACTTTTCGTCCACGCAGCCTTATCAGGAGTGTCCAAAAGCGTCCGTTGCTATTTACCTGTTAAATTTTTCTCTGGGAGTTGCCTGCCCTTCACTGTGAAAACAATGGATAGAAATCAGTGGAAACCCCCTTGGCTGGTTGGCTCCGTTGGTTGGTGCATTGTCTCAAAATGTCATGGGTTCCGTCCCGGCCAGGTCCGGGTGCGTACGGGAGGCAAATGACCTCCTCTCTCTCTCTCTCATCAATGAACATATCCTCAGGTGAAAATGTTTTAATAATAATATTGGTTGGAAATCTGGTGCTTAATTTATGATGAATGGTTACATGCCATCAGCTGCTAGAGGTCAGCACCCACCCTGGGAGTGTCTTTGCCTTTTTATTTCCTCGTGTCTGTGTTTTAGTTTTCATGAGCTCACTCCAAGGTGGGCTCACTGGGTGTGTGTTCACGTGTGTGACTGAGTCAGGGTGCCATCCAGAGGGGGTGCCACGTGTCCCGAGCCCAGCGGGAGTCACAGGGAGCCGGGGTGGGGGCGGGTAGGGTTGGGCGGGAGCTGGCCAGGGAAGGAGGCTTTCTGTGGAGTCCCGAGGGTGCCCTGCAGGGGGGTTCTCGGACCATAAGCACAGTCTGAGCAGCTGCCTTCAGGAGGACGAGGAAACCGACTTTATTTATAAAAAGGTGTTACCATCTCTGAGATAAACTGCAAATTAATGATTTTAGATGATCATTGATACGTTAGCCACTCGATGGCGACTTCCTGCTGCCCCGCCCGCCCCCAGCTCACCTGAGCGTCACGCGCACCTGGGAGCCGTGTTGTTCTTTCCAGAGCAAATCTGAGGTTCAGAGACATGAGCCCATGCAGGACAGGCCCCGAACCAGGCATCCTGGTCTCAGAGCCACATTTGTGCGGCTCCACTGTGTGCACATGAAGCCGGTGTGCATGGTAACAGCCACCCCGAGTCACCTGTCTGTGTTTCTGACGTGCGCAGTCAGCAAACGGCCACCGGGTCCCCAGGGCCCAGGGATTCTCACCCCTGTTCTCAGAGCCCAGCGGCTTCGCAGGGCCGAGGCCACTGGCCCAACATGTGTGAACATGGAATCGCCCTGCGAAGTCGTATTCGTAAGTTGACATCAGGATTTGACAGCGGCTGTTGAAGAAAAGACAAGGCGTGACCCAACCATTCTGTTGGCGTTACATTCTGTCAGGTTTAGGCAAATATCCTTTATTTGGGGGCCCAGATGGGGGCATTTACCAAGTGACCGGTGGCCCAGAGCTCAGAACAGGGTGCAGGGGGGCGCCCTGAATCCTCAGCCAGCAGCCACGTCCTGTGCGTTTACCCGTGAAGGGCAGTGGGGAAGCTCCGCCTGACTCCCCGTGGCTTCGTGCGCGTCCGGCCTGTTCTCAGAGCCACGTGAAGGCACAACATTGCCTTCCAGGGACAGGAAGCCAGAGCCGCAGAGGGGACACGGCTGGGCTCCGTGAATCCTCACGACTCATGAGAACTAAAAGCCTGATCAATAATGTACCAGCTCACGGACGTGTCTTCAAACAGAACGGCTTCTTCCGCCCGGAGCCAGTGTCAGGGCTGCAGGTGTCCGCAGAAGCTCTGCGTGTCCCGTCCAGGTGCACAGCGATGCCAGGTGCTGGCACCCACGACACGGTGGCACCCATGACGTGCTGGCACCCATGACACACTGGCACCGCCCCACCTGGCGCGGGGGTTAGATTCAGGCAGATAAAGGGCAGGACTGCTGCAGACCCTGTGCCATCTGGAAGAAGCAGCCGTGGGTCCACGGAAGATGCGAGGCCCTGGCCCGGGGCCACCTGCGCCTCCCCCAGGGCAGGTTGGAGGCCGACGGGGCCCCACAGGGAACCAGCGCATCTCCTCTGCCTGCGACCCACGGTGCCCCCTCACCTGCCCGGCGCCCCCTCACTCTCCCGGTCACGGGAGGAAAGGCTGCACCAGCGGCTGAGCTCACCTTCCCGACCCTGTTCCCAGGTGCTCGTGATGAACACCTGAACCAGCAGCGTGCACCTGCCATGATCTGAAAATCATCTTTGCCAGCCCTCCGGGCAGTATTTTTATTTATCCTCCAGGCAGATTTCAGACACTCGCAGGCACCTGCGTTTCCGTCTCAGAACAGCAAGGGGAGGAGGCAGGTGGGAACATCCTGGGGGCTGCCTCTGTCCCTGGCGCCTCACTGCAGGGACGGCCTTTCTCTCGTGATTTCCACCCTCAGGGTCGGTGCCCACCCCAGGGCTGTCTTGTCTCTTAATTACAGGGGAGGCCGGAGATAAACGTGGTCACCAGGATCGAATTATCATTTTGTGCCGACCGGAAAGTTCTGTCGAGAACATGGCAATGACCTGGGCGTGGACTAGTGACACCATGTGGAGCCCTAGGAACCGGGATTAAGTCCCGCGGGCACAGGAGACGGAGGGACAGACGGACATGGGCCGGTGTCGAGCCCGCAGACATGCCACGTGCATCTCAAGTTAGATCATCTTGTCGCCGCGCCTTGGGGCCATTTGATTTGTGTTTTGTTTTTGTTTTTTTAATATTTATTATTCCAGAGAGAAGAAGGGAGAGAGGCAGAGAGGGAAAGAAACAGAGAAACATCCATGTGTGGTTGCCTTTCACCCGCCTGCAGCTACAGACCTGGCTGGAGACCTGGCTTGCAACCTGGTTATGTGCCCTGGCTGGGAATCGAACCAGCGACCTTTGGGTTCGCAGGCCGGCGCCTTATCCACTGGGCCACCAGCCAGGGCTTGATTTAAGTTTCTATCTAAACCAGCTACATCAAGACTTGAATCTTCTGACCTTCAGAACAAAAACTTTGAACGCGGCCCCAGGGGGAGGAAGGGGGGCTGGGCGATTCCGCCTTCAGATTTCCAGCCTCCGGGACTTTCTCGGATGCGGCGATGGGTGGGCTCACACGCGCTCCGGGAAAAGCCCCGAAGAATTGATCTCCTGCCATTTCAATTGAGAAGAAAACAAGTCTTTACGTTACCAAGTTAATCCATGGGTTTTACATGTCAGGGGCAGATATTCTTGGTGTTTTATTTGAAAAAAAGGCCAAAAGGACAAACAGTGTCGGCTACCAAATTGCGCGAAGCTGTTAGGGTGACGGTGCCGCACGTCGCACGTTGCACGTCGGGCGCGGGGCTGCGGGCGCTGCGTCCGCGGGGGCGGGTCTCTGGCCGGAGGCGGGTGCGCGACGGGGCCTGTGCGCCCCGAGGGTGGGGGCGCGACCCGCTTGTCTCCTTGGCGGGCGAGGAGGGTCGCCGGCGCTTTTCACGGTTTCCCGGGAGGGCGTTTCAGCCGATCTTGTCCCCGCAGATCAGCGTCTTCATGACGCACCTGTCCAACTACGGCAACGACCGGCTCGGGCCCTACACCTTCGTGCACCTCGCCGACTTCGTGCGGAGCTGGACCAACCTGCGGCTGCGCACGCTGCCGCCCGTGCAGCTGGCCCAGAAGTACTTCGAGCTGTTCCCGGAGCAGCGGGACCCCCTCTGGCAGGTGACCCGCGTCGCGGGGGGCGGGAGGGGCGCGGCGCCGCCGCGGGGCCCAGCCACGCGCCCAGCAGGGCTGCTCTGGCCACCGACGCTCCGTCTGCGTCGCCCGGGCCGCTGCGGCCCGAGGTTCTGCCGCCGGTTCGGCAGCTCAGGCTCCGGGCGGCGGGGGAACCGGAGCCGAAGCGCAGTCGCCCGAGGCCCGGGACCAGCCACCCCGCGGGCGCGCCAGGAAGAGGCGAAAAGCCTGAGTCCCCCGCCTCCGGCAGCCCCGGTCCCAATGGCTTTGCACCCCAAATCCGACTGTCCTCCCCGGGGTCCCCCACTGGCAGAAGGAAGGACGTCCCTGGGGCGCACACCGGCGGGGACCCACCGCGAGGCCTCCACCCGCGGCTCCTGCGCGGCCCCTCCCAGTCTGTCTGCTCGGCGGTCCCGCGAGCGAGGCCCGGCGGCGGCTGCGGACAAGAGCGAAGCGCGCGGCCCGCGTGTCCGTCTTAGGCGTGGTGACCGGCGACAAACGGGCCTCGAACACCAGTGGCACCTCTTCCCCCCACGTGTCTGCTCGCGTGGCGCCCGCGGCTCGTGAAGAGCCGGTCCCTGGGCGCATCGCGGGGGTTTTAAGTGGAGACGCGCAGGTGCTGCTGTCGCTTCAGGGGCGAACACACTGGGGGGCGAGCCCGGCTCCTGGGTGCTGGTCACCGGGGCCCCGAGTAGCGCCTGCGACAGGGCCCGTGTCCGGACAGCAGCGCCCGGCCCATCGCACCATAGACCACGCGGGCTGGAGCCTCGGGTTCGCTGGGGGCACCGGGAACAGGGAAAATGGGGAGCAGCCCAGAGAGACTGAGTCGGGTTGATGGCGCCTGCAGCAGGTGGGCGCCCCGGGCGCGCTGGTTGGTCCATCAGCCGCAGCCCACACCACCTGGCGGAGCTCAGGGGCCGCCGGTTCCGGGTCAGCCTCCCCCGCGCCGCTCGGGCCTCGGCTCAGGTGAAGCTGACCCACTGGTTCCCAGCCCCCCGCCGGTTCCCCCTCCTTCCGGCGGGGCTGGTGTGTCAACGTGGCTGCAGTTTTAACTCAAGTCCAGGTACAGCCTCCGCCCATGTCCGCTGCCGCCCGCCCTGCCAGTTTACTTGGGTTGAAGGGGACATGAGACGCAGGAAGCAGGCGCTGTGTTTAGGGGTGTGGCCCCCCGACACGTCAGAGAGGAGACGGCGGGCGAGGCAGCTGCAGGTGCTGATGAGGCCCCGCCCAGCCACCCCAGGGCCTCCCCGGGGGTGAGACACGCTTCCCAGAGCCCACGGGCGCGTCGGGGCTGGAAGTTGCGTCGGCACAGGACACGCAGCTCGAGGCCGCGGTTGGGAAGACCCGGCTCACACAGCCGCTGCCGGGGGCCGCGGGCCACTCTGCTCCACCGGTCACTTGCGCGCCAGGCGGCCCCTCTGCCGGGCCAGGAGCCCTGAGGTGCCTGCTGCCGCGCCCGGGGGTGCTGCCCCTCCGGGAGAGGAGCCCCAGGCCTGTTGGGGGCCCAGGGAGGGCTGGTGCCTCGGTCTTGCCTCTTGCGGGGCCGTCCCTCGCTCGGGGGTGGGGGCCGTGGAAATCGGAGAACCCGGCCAGAACAGGGTCTGGGCCGGGGCCGGGCCCGGGGTAGGTGCGCCTCTGACCTGTGCCCGGAGCTGCTGCTGGGGCTGCGGCTGGCGGCTGTCACACCGCAGCCCCTGGTCCCTCCTCTCGGCAGAACCCGTGTGACGACAAGCGGCACAAGGACATCTGGTCCCGGGAGAAGACGTGCGACCACTTGCCCAAGTTCCTGGTCATCGGGCCGCAGAAGACAGGTGAGACTCGGCCACGGGATTCCCCCCGTTGTCTGGCAGCGTGGCCGGGCCAGGTTCGCTCAGGGGACCCGGGCCTCTCGGTCCCACCCCTGCCCTGCCCACTGCGCCAGCTCCCCGGCGGCACGCGGTGCAGCCCTGAGCCCGGCTTCCCAACCAGCCTCCATGGCTCACGCTGGATCCATGGAAACAGAGGCCAAGCCTTTGACAACTGGAGTGTGTGTTCTGCTGCGTATTGTCCATTTGTGCTGTTGGTGGCTTTGCTGAGTGAGCTCCCCAGTTGTTATTTTAATAAGTGTTTTCTTTGAAGGAAGGTGCACAGCCTATCCGCCGTGAAGCGGTTTCTTCCGTCGCTGTCACTATTACGTTCAGGTTCTACGCGTGTGAATTTTAATCATCGTCAGGTGTACGTGTGGCCTGGACTTACTTTCTCACGCACCTGAGGTTCATCCAACACGTCCCCCCGGTGCCCCGGGTGAAAGTATTTCAGCCACCCAGTGACACTTTCAATTAGCGTATTTCATACTTTCTTTGGGGTGTGACAGTTTTATGCATGTTGCTCATGTCCTGACTAATTGAAGTTTTATGGAGCTGCTGTGTTCTGAATTCACTGCTTGGACGGGAAGCGTGTTCATCAGCGAGCGCACAGACCAGCCGTGACATGAATCAGCCCGGCGCATGCGGGGTGCGTGGGGGAGCAGGCAGGCGGCAGGGAGGTCACGGGCAGGACTTTCCGGACGGCCGGGCACAGGCAGGGAGCCACCCCGAAATGGAGCGCCAGCCCTGGGGGTCGTCGGTGCTGCTGTGTGTGAAATGCACGTTAATTCCCCGCCAGCTCCGCACGGCAGCACCAGCTCAGGAGCAGAGACGGAGCGGCCTGTGCCGTAAGATCAGCTGGGAATTCATTTAAAGACACGTCTTCTACCATTTGTCACGAGCGTTTTCACTTGCTTGTTCCGTGAGAGAACGTTAGTATCCACCTAGTGTCCCTTGTTGTTTGTACGTGTGATGACAGCACCCCGTGCATTTGATTTTAAAACCTGACCTGCCGGGGTGGAAAGGGTGGGGTTTTTAGCCGGCGTGCGGCTTTTCCGGAACAAAGTAACTGAGAGGATGAGGATGGTCAGTTCTAGACGCTGTGAAGGGACTGGCTAGTGTGGAAAACGGTGCTAATAGCTGTAAACCGGCTGGCGCGGCTGCCTGGTGTCCTCTCGGATGTCCGTGCCGCCCAGGGGCACGGCTCCTGCCGTGTCCTCACTGCGGCCACCCGCGTGCGGCCCCAAGTTGACCGGCATCCCGGCCCCATGCAGGGTTGTGAACTCACACGTGGCTTGCGCACCACACGTGTCAGCACGGGGCATACACGGGTCCTCTGACCACTGGTGGCCTAGCTGGGGAGGGACCCCAGCCTGGAAGGGACCTGCCCCGCTGGACTCGGGGCTCGGTGAGGTCCCCGTCACCGGGTCCCCTGCACAGAGCAGCTGTTGTGACAGACACCTGGGTTGTCGTCACGTGAAACGCACCTCGCTGACCTTAAGGCAACACTTGGACTCTTCCAAGAACCAACTGTTCCTGTTGAGTCAAAACCCTGCTGACCCACGTTCCTCTGCCTCCTGTTCTGCGCCAGGCACCACGGCCCTGTACTTGTTTCTTCTGATGCACCCCGCCATCCTCAGCAGCCTGCCCAGCCCCCGCACCTTCGAGGAGGTGCAGTTCTTCAGCGGAAGCAACTACCACAGGGGCCTGGACTGGTGAGGACTCAGCCCCCCACGCGCGTGTGAGCCCCGGGGCCACCCCTGCGTGTGTGAGGACCCCCGGGCCACCCCCATGTGTGTGTGAGCCCCCAGGCCACCCCCAAGCATGAGAGCCCCCGGGCCACCCCCCATGTGTGAACCCCCGGGCCACACCCCCCGCCTGAGAGCCCCCCGAGCCACACCCCCATGTGTTTGAGCCCCGGGCGACCGCGCAGCGCTGGGCTCGCGCACTGTTGAGTTAGAACTGGACCCGGGTGACGACCGTGCGCTGGACGGACCTGGACAGAGTGATGATGTGCATGTTTTCTGGCAAACGAACACGGTAGAATAAAGGTTACGGGACATTTTTTCATGAGAATGATTCCTAAGGGCACTTAAATTTTTCCGTAAGCACATTAGTATCTCCCTGTGCCTAGAATTTCTTACCCTGAAGACAGAGCCTGTGCTCAGGGTGAAGCCCAAGGACACGCGTCCGTCAGCGGCTGTTTTGTCTGTCGCTGCGGCTTCACTGGACACAGGGGTTGGAAACGTTGAATCATAGCGGCAGCTGGCGTTTGCCAGGCCAGTAACGGAGTTTCCGAAATGTAAATGCTCCTCCCATGAGCACGTGAAAGGAATGTTATTTCGCATTTGACGAACTGTGAGAACGATATTTAAATCACAGTATTTTTCCTGAAACGGAATAGAGTCACCTTGACGTTGGACCAGACCTTCCCTCTGGGGCTTTTCCTGGGTTCGTCCCAATTTTCTAGGAGATGGGGCCCCGACGTCCAGCCCCCAGCAGGCGGGGTGCCCGGGGGAGCCGCTGGTGCCCCCCTCCGCCTGCCGGCAGGACCCACCCAAACAGAGTGGGCGGGAGGGTTTTCCTTCGTTTGCAGACGTGGGTTCATGGGGCAAGGGGTGCGCTAGCTGTTCGAGGGTCCGCCCGGTTCCTCCGGGTTTGGCTGACACGGACCATCCGCCGGCCTGAGGGGCCCCCCGGTTCCCTGCAGCCCACCAGCTGCTTCCAGCGCCCCCAGAAGCGTCCATGCACACGCCAGGGTCCGCAGCAGCAGCCTCGGGACGGCTGTCACACCAGCCATGGGACGTGCGTAGACGTGCACACGGCCTCCGGGACGGCAGGGGGTCCTCCGACGCGCGACTGTCTCTGCCCCAGGTACATGGACTTCTTCCCAGCGCCAGCCAACAGCTCGGGCCACGTCCTGTTCGAAAAGAGCGCCAACTACTTCCACTCGGAAGACGCGCCCAGGCGAGCGGCGTCCCTGGTCCCCAAGGCCAAGATCATCACCATCCTCGTGGACCCTTCGGACAGGGCGTACTCCTGGTACCAGGTGGGGCGGCGCCCGCGCAGGTGGGACCCGGGTGGGCGTGGCCGGAGGCGGGGTTGCGTCGAGGGAGGCTGGCGGGCAGGGTCCAGGTGTCGGGCTTCCCAGCTGGTGCCCGAGCGCAGCGAGTGCCGGGCGTCCGTGTCCCCTTGTCAGGACGCGGGCGGGGACACAGGCACTGCCGTGCCCCCCAGAGCTGGGCTCCCCAGGCCCGGGCACCTCGTCCTCTGGTCAAGCTCGTGGGTGCCGACCGCTGTGGGGACAGGGCTTGCGTCCTGCTGTCCCCAGCTCTGCTCCTCCCGAGCAGGCCGGCAGCGGAAGCCCGTCTACCATGAGGTGGCGCCCAGCGTGTCCAGCGTGTCCAGCTGGGAGGGACTCAGGACTGGGCGCCGGACAGCAGGGGTGGTGCCAGGGTCACGGGAGCCCTCGGGAGAGCAGAGGAGGGACCCCGGGCCACATGAGCATGAACGTGATGGACACACATTGGGGACTGATGCCTGAGGCCTGTCACCCGGCCACATGGGGACCCGAGCCACAGCCCACAGAGGCAGCTGCCACGAACCGTGAGCTCAGTGCCCACGAGCTTCCTCCTGGCAGGTGACCCATCCCCCCAGCGGCCCCTCACTTACCAGCAGGCCCAGGGGACCCCCACGCTTGCCCCTCCGCCCCGCCGCTCTGGCTCCGTGGGCCCCCAGGTCCGCGGGAGCCCCGGCTTCAGGGCAGGGCCTGGCTTGGCCCGTCACACTGTCCAGCCTCGTTCGTCCTGACACGGACGGCGGGCGTGACGTCTGAGCAACGCCGCGGGCCCCGCAGAAGCCACACGCGCACGCACGTGACTCACCTGCTCTCTCCCCAGCACCAGCGGTCCCACGAGGACCCGGCGGCCCTGCGGTTCAACTTCTACGAGGTGGTGACGACAGGGCCCCGGGCGCCGCCCGAGCTGAGGGCGCTGCAGCACCGCTGCCTGGCGCCCGGCTGGTACGCCGTCCACATCGAGCGCTGGCTGGCCTACTTCGCGGCCTCCCAGGTAACGCCCGCAGCGGCCCCCACCCCTCGGCCGTGACGGCGCCGGGCGCCCGAGCTCTGGCCCCGCGGGGTGAGGCGCAGCCCTGGCCGGGGTGCCTGCAGCGGGAAGCTGCCCTTGTCCCGCCCGTGTCCACCGCGGAGTGAAAGCCGGGCGGGACGCAGGCGAACACCGGGGTCTCCGTCTGGACAGCGGCCGGGCCGGGGAGCCTGTCACGGAGGCTCCGGGACTCACGGGCAGCCGCCCCCTGACGCCCGAGCCGCACGGGTGCCCACGGCTGCCCGCCGTGGCGCAGGCCCCGGGAAGGGGCCGCTGGTGCGTGTGGCCTCCGTGCAAAGTGCCGGCACCGCCCAGGGGAGGGACAGACCGCAGAGGAGGACTTGCGTGTCCTCCGCATTCGTTCCCCCACCGCCCCCCAGATCAGGCCTCGGGCAGCCCCCGGGTCCTGGTCCCAGAGCGAGGACAGCGGGGAGACCTGCCCGGAACCCCGCGGTGGCTCCGCCCTCAGCCGCGGCCGCTCTGCCCACACGCCGCCCCTGTGGCTTTGCAGCTGCTCATCATCGACGGCCAGCAGCTGAGGTCCGACCCGGCCTCGGTCATGGACGGCGTCCAGAAGTTCCTGGGGGTGTCCCCTCACTACAACTACTCGGCGGCGCTCACGTGAGTCCGGCCTCCTGCCCCCGGTGGCGTGGGCGCTCCGTCCCCACCAGCTTTGCGTCCCGCTCGTGTCTGTCCCCCGGGGCCCCGCCGGGGAGGCCCCTGTGGGCTGTGACCCGGGTGGCCGGGCCGGGAACCTGCCGGACGTCTGTCCCCGCAGCTCCGCCCCCTTGAGAGGTGCAAACGTTTGAATTGTAAACAAAGAAAAGGTATTTTTCCAAATTAGCTCAACTGGTGTTTATGGTCACAGAGTCTGTGGCCTTCGGTCGGTCACAGGCCAAAGTCGGCTCAGTCGTTGGCATGAGAATAACAGCAAATAACAAGAGCAGACCCTGCCCGGCTTTGCTCCCACCTGCGGGACGCGGGATGAGTTCAAGGAAATTGTTAATATGTTTACACAAGGAAGTCGTAGTAACACCCAAACAAATACCCTCACGGCCTTTCGTCCTGGGTCGTGGTTTCGGTGGTTGGGCCCTGACCTTCCACGGGTGGACGTGTGAAACGTGGAGACGGTCTGAAGCCCGTGGTAACGCAGCTCGTGGCCCTCAGACGCCCCGGCACCGGCAGGCGGGGGGGGAGGGGGCGGGGGGAACACGCAGGGGCAGCGGCACAGGTGCGAGGACCTGACGCCTGTGACCCCCTCGCTCTGCCGGGACCCGTGCGGCCTCAGCTCCCCACGGTCACGCCTGCGCCGGCTCTTGCAGGTTCGACCCGCAGAAGGGCTTCTGGTGTCAGCTGCTGGACGGAGGGCGGACCAAGTGCCTGGGCCGGAGCAAGGGCCGCAAGTACCCGCCCATGGACCCGGAGGTGAAGCCCTGGGCGGGCGGCGGCCGTGCGACCCACCTCGGGCCACGTGCGGACGTGAGGGCGGGGGTTCCCTTTGCCAGTGGGCAGAACAGTTCGCACCTGGAAGACAGGCAGACGCCGTTTGCCAGGGGGACGCGACCGAGGCTCCGTACCCGAGGGGAGCCCCTTCCTAACGTGCGGAGTAGCGACATGGGTCCCTGAGCAGGTGCCCTGGGGAAACGCATCCACAGGGCCATCTCGTGCCGAGGGGCCCGGAGGCCAGGCCGCGAGCACAGGCTGCGCAGTGGAGGGCGGGGTCCCCAGCCACCCGGCCGCGCTCAGCCCGCCCTGCAGGGTCACTGACGCCCACCGGCCCCTGGGGGTTCCGAGTGCCCATGGCCCCCTCGGGCCTGGCTGATCCGCAGGCGGCCGGAGCCCGGCGTTCATGGCGAGGGATGTGGGACTTGGGCTCAGCTGATGGGCGAGGGGTGAGGGGTGAGAGGCGGGAGGGCCCAGGGCGCCCGTGGGCTCCAGCTTTCTGCCCCCAGACCCGCTCCGTGTCCCCCACCGGGGTTCCCGCAACGCCCTCCATTTCGGGTTTGCAGGGCGGCTCCCTGACTCGGGCAGGACGGCTGAGCGATGCCGCCCAGGGCCTCCCGGTGCTCAGGGCGGGGCGGGAGCTCTGCCCCCATCACGCTCTCCCTCTGCCTCTGCCTCTCAGGCCAGAGCCTTCCTGTCCGGCTACTACCGAGACCACAACGTAGGGCTGTCCCGGCTGCTGCACAGACTCGGCCAACCGCTGCCGGCCTGGCTGCGGCAGGAGCTGCAGAAGGTGACGTAGCGCCGGCCTGGCCAGCACCGCGAGCCCCTCCACCCGCGCCCGGCGCCCCGCGCGCCCGAGAGGCCGTGCGCCCCATCCCGTCCCGTCTGTCCCGACGCGAAGCTGCACCCGCGCGCCCTGCGGCGACCAGCCTGCGCCTGCGCCTGCGCCGGCATCTCCTTGTTTCCGGGGTGGGGGCGGCCGCCCAGCCCCGAGGTTTCACCCTGAGGTTTCAGACGCGTCTGTGCCCGGGAGCCCGGCCTTTGCGCAAGAGACCAGCAGGGCCTGGGCCGGGGGACGTGACCCTGCGTTCCAACGGGGGCGTCCGCCCTCCCCGTCCTGCCCAGAAGGGGACAGTGTCCCCGTTGTGCGGGCTGCGCTCTGGGCTGTCACCGTCGGTGCGCAGCTCCAAGCTGTGACCCCTCGGGGCCCGGGGTGGGGGACCCGCAGGGAGGCCCGTCACCATCGCAAGGGACTGGCTGACCCGCCGCGTCACGGCCGTCCCAGCAGCCTCTCCCCGGATGTGGGACGTAACAGGAGTGTGGACGGCGACTTGTCCCCGGGGACAGGGCCGGGCCCCTGGAGCCCCGTCACTGCAGAGGAAAGACGCTGTTGATGAGCAGGACCCCGAGCAGCGGCGTCTCCGCAGGGACCCTGCACGTGCGCACGGCGGGGCCGCCCCGCAGACTGTTGAACACCGTTTCACACACACGTACGTGGACCCCGGAACTCACCTCCTCCGCACGCCGATGCTCCACGCGCGTCTGCTCTCAGCCTGGGTCCCGGGGGAGGTTCCGCGGACACGTGGCCCTTTCCAGCCCGGGCAGCGCGCCCTCCTGCGCCTGCAGCCGCTGCTCCCGCGGGCCGCGCCCTGTGCCGCCTGCAGCCGCCGCTCCTTCCGGGGCCCACGAGGTCGGGCGGCTCAGGCCCCATCCCCTGCCGCCCGCCGTCCTCCCGGAGCGAGAGGGGCCGGGCGGGACGTCATCCGATGCCTTTAACGGAAACCGAAGATCTTTATTTTTGTTTGCTTTTGTTTTTTTAAGCAAGTAAATCAAATTGATGTAAAAGAGAGTCAAGAGTTTGTACCTATTTTATTGCAGACGTCGTCAAGGTTCTTCTTTGCCTGTTGTTTCCCGGCCTCTAGAGGTTCCTGATCTTTTTTCCAAAAAAAAAAGAACAACAAAAATGTAAGGGTTCCCTTGGGCCCGGGGAAGACAAATCGCCCACCTCCCTGGCGGTTCCCCGACCTGTGGTGGCGGCGCCCCCGCCCCCCGCCCGGGGACCCGGCTGAACGCGGGCTGAACACGGGCTGAACACGGGCTGGGCCGCGTCCCCGTCACGGGCTCTGAGCTATGGGGACCCCGCGCTGCAGGCCTGGTTGCCGTTTGTTCCCTGGTCTTCCCCAGGCTGGATTCGGTTTCCTTCTTTCTGGAACTAGGAACTGAGTTGCGTTTTCCAAACAGACATTATGTAGAGAGCCGGAGACATTTTTCACACTCAGCCACATCCCCTAACTCACCGTGTCGTCATCAGGCTCTTGTGCAAGGTCCCTCCCCGTAGTCACCTCACGCCGGCGTCACCCAGGGTCCCGCACCCCCCGCCCTCGCTCCCCCGCGGGCCGGTCAGCGTGAACAGTCTCCTCATCCAGACGGGGGGCAACACCACCCGTCCTCATTCGAGTAACTGGGCCTCATCTCTCAGTAAACCCTGAGGGATCTGGGCGACGGGGCGGCTCACCCCTCGGGAAAATGTAGTTTCAACACATCTTCATTCTCCCCTCCACCCGCTGCAGCGGCCTGACCGCAAGGCTCACACGTGTCACCCTGTACCGTCAGGAACAAACTCCGTCCTCCCCTGGCCTCCCGGCCCAGTCCCGGTCCCTTCGCCCTCGTGAAGGCAGGGCTGCCTCCCCCACAAGCCCACGGCGTCATTCAGCGTGTGGGCGCAACACCGGACCCCGAGGAAACTTACCAACGACCCCGGGGCCCGAGTTCCATGGGGACCGAGCCGGGACCCCAGCAAGAGCTCCGGGGCAGCAGCAGGCAGGCTGGTGGGGAACCGGGACACAACCAGGGCCCCTCACCCCGTGTCTCTGCCTCAGTTCCAGACCCTCGTGCCTGAGCTCACGTCCTCGCTCCACCTCCGTCCCACCCAGACACGCGGTCAGCTCGCCACCACACACTGACCTCCCGCGGCCAACGCGCGGCCGTGGCCTGGATGCTGGTGATGCCAGGGCCACACCTGCACCCACGTCCTGTGCGCCCCACACGCCGCCCACCTCGCTGGGCGCCTCTGGCACCTCGGCAGCCCCAGTGGGACTCGGCCCCTCCGGCGGGTCCCCGCTTCCCCCCCAGGCACACACGGCGCCCGCGAACCCACACCTGTCCGAGGGACAGGGTGTCTCAGGTCTAACTTAGTTTTCCGGGGACCAAGCTACAGAGAGAGGGAATTAACGTCCGCATCTTCCCAGCACCATCGATCTCAAACCTTCTTGCAAAATGCAACCTGTGAAGGGTGACGGGCGGGGCCTCTCATTCCGGGCTCACGGCCACGGCGTCCCCCACCCGGGCCCTCCCCTCGCCTCCTGGTCCTTCACCCCTGCTCCCCGTCACCAGGACGGGTCCTGCCCCCCGCTGCGGGGACAGCCAGACACTCGGCACCTGACGCCAGACACACGGTCGCTCCGGGGCCCAGCTCGCCGCTCACTGGCCGGAGCCGCACGGGGACGGGCGTGTCCCAGCCCGGGAGCCTGAGACGGGCTGGGAGCTGAGGCCGCCCCTGGGGAGGAAGGGGGACTGTCCTCCGTCCACTGGGCCGGGCCGGCCACCCTCGGGGGCGCCTCCCACAGTAGCAGAGGGGCTGTGGCGGGAGCCCCCCGATCTGCCCGAGGTCAGGGCAGCCCACACGTCTCCACACCCGGTGCCAGCAGCCCGTCCGTCCCCCGAGGCCCTGCGGCTGCCCGTGGGATCCCGCCACCCTCGGGAACTTTCCATCCGCCCGCACGTTCAACTGCCCACCGGCTGACACGGCTGAGCCGGTCAGTCCCGTCCGCAGAGGGGGGACGCGTGGGGGACGCACGGGGGACGCACGGGGGACACACGGGGGACGCACGGGGGACGCCTCCACCCGGAACTCCGCTGCAGCAGCAACTGCCATTTCCAAGTCCAGCCGCAGGAGAGCACAGGGCCCGTGACGTGTCACGCACCGTGTTCTGCTCATCGGCACACGCACCCGCACCCACATACACGTGTGCGCGTAGTAGGGCAGCAGGGACAGCGGCGCGGGACCCAACCCCGGCAACGAGTGTGGACCGGAGACGTGTCAGCTCTTGCCCCCGGCCGGTTCCACCTCTCAAAGCAGCGGATACGCACCTTCGCCTCGGGCTCCCTTCCCGCTCACCCCCCCTCCCCCGGAGCCAGTCCCGCGCGGCTCCCGCCAGAGAAACGCTGCAGCCGGGGGTCTCACGAACGGGACCCCCAGAGGGGAGAGGACGTGGCCCATCTCAAAGCTCCAAGTCGCAGCAGCGGGTTTTGCTCATGGACGGCCAACCCGGCCGCTGCGCCGGAGACAGAGCAACGCGTGTCACCTCCTCACCGCGTGTCACCTCCTCACCGCGTGTCACCTCCTCACCGCGTGTCACCTCCTCGCCGCGTGTCACCTCCCTGCTGCGCGTCCCCAACCCACCGCGTGACACCTCCCTGCCACACATCACCTCCCTGCTGCACGTCCCCAACCCGCTGCACTTCCAGCGGATTTTAAAGGCGGGAATGGCCGAGATCCGTCCCCGGGTGCAGAAAGCCAGGAGCCAGGAGAAGCCAAACGGGCAACTCCGGGCCCAGCTCCGTGGGGCCCCTGGGAACACGGAGGTCATGGGGGGCGTGGGACAGACAGTGCTCAGGGCCTGGTCCCCCAAAGCCTCTGAGAGGACTGAGCTGAGGACACGAGGACAGGGCAGGAGCAGGGAAGGAGCAGGGCAGGCCCCGCAGACCACGCAGAGCAGGGTGGGGGCACCGGGACGGGGGTCCCTGGCTCCAGAAGCCCCCGCCAGGCAGCAGCTGGCCTCTCATGACTCCGGGGACCCCTCAGGGACGGGGAATTGCCATCAGGCATCAGACACCAACTGTCCTCCAGCCTAGTTGTGACACAGGTGCCTTTGTATCCACTTAAAGAAGGAGAAAGAACTCAAACCATTCAACGTATTGACAAAACAACCGAGAGACAATAGGAAACACAGCACTTACCTCAGGACGCAAACAACGCCCGTTCAGCTGGGGAAGAAAACACCTATTTCCCATTCGTAATTGATCAATTGATCGGCTCTTAACGGAGCAACCGACCCTTTGGAGGCATTTTGAACGTCAATGAAACAAGTGAAACGTTGCTTCAGATTCATTCCCCTTTTTAACACGCTTAAAGCTTTGGGCAAAGAAATAAAAGCAGTGGGGCCGTCGGTAAAGAATTTTTACCAGCACGACGGCTGCGGAGCCCCCGAGGGAGGAGGTGACATGACGGAGGCCGTGTCCGGCCGTCCGGCCGCAGAGCAGAGTGGAGCCCCACCCGAGAGGCGGAGCTGGCTGTTCAAGTGCAGCCACCTGAGCAGACGGGCGGCGCCCAGGGCCCAGCAGCACGTGGGCGGCGGGCGGAGGGTTCCGTAAGGACGGGGGGAAGCGGAACAGAGACAGGGGCAGGGAGGCTTGGGGGACCCCCGGGGGACCCCAGGCAAGCCACCCCCCTCCGTTCAGACATGTGGTCCGAGGTCAGCCGGTCTCCCAGGGCTGGACAGTGCGAAGGCCGGAGTCCGTCTCCCCGGAGGTTCGGTCCTGGGATTCTAACGTAAACAAGCTGTTCCTCAACGAGCGGCGTGTGGGCCCGTGTCCGTGTTCACAGAACCAGTGTCAGAACATGGGGCGGGGAGGTCCGGCGCCCCACCGTTCCACGTCAGCAGCAGGCACCCTTGAATGCGGTCGACGGCTGAGATCACTTTTCCTTGTGAAGCTGAAACATGTCCCCAGAACGTTACCTGCTCGTCACCCCCAAACACGCAGGGAGACTTCCGGCCCAGGGGTCACATGTTACTGGCTGGTCCATGGTTATGATGAGAGTTTGAATCGAAGATGGATCTGGGCCTATGGGCACTATTCTGCGACTGCATGGCCACAGAAAATACCAATTTTGTGGGTCCAATTAGTTTCAATCACGTGTAAAATTGCATGCAAGTGGCTTCGTTTCAGAGATGCACGCACGGAACAGCACAAGCCAGCCTGCGAACCCAGAGGTCGCTGGTTCGATTCCCAGCCAGGGCACATGACCAGGTTGCAGCCAGGTCTCCAGCCAGGTCCATAGCTGGAGGCAGGTGAAAGGCAACCACACATGATGTCTCTCTCCCTCTCTGCCTCTCTCCCTTCCTCTCTCTGAAAATAATAAATAAAATCTTTAAAAAGAAAGAAAAGAAAGGGCACAAGCGCCTGCGGGCCCCTGTGGGAGGAGCCTGGACAAGCACCGCCCGTTCCCGGCGCGGCTGGGCCGTCAGGAGCAACGCTGTCCCCTGCACGCGTCTTCTTCCTCCCGCAGGCGAGGTCCTTCCCCCGCGGGCGCTGTGACACGCAGGCCTGTTTGCCGAGTACCAGGTGCTCACGGCTGGGGAACCCGCTACCGCGACTCCCACGCAGGCCCCCAGGTGAAAACGCTGGACGAGTGCAGGCTGCCGGAAGCCCCTCGCCAGCAGCCACGACGCACAGGCTGGGGTGCCTGCACCCTGACGGGGGGACCCCACCTGCGGCGGCAGCGCATCCCCCACGTGGCTGACCGGCAGCAAATGTCGCGACCCGAAAACTCACCGTGTCGACATGCTACAGGGTCTTCAACAAGTTTCCTACGTGTGAATAAAAGTATTGGGGGTCCAAAGGCAACAGCCAGATTTAAATATCATTCATATATGTACACACATGACATTTGCCACGGGCTCAAGGGTTAGATTCCCAGCCTTCCCTCCCCACCAAACACGGGACACTCGGGGCTCACGTTCACCTCCACCGGCTTCTTCCGAAGCAGCTTCCACACTCGGCCCCAGGCAGGCGGCGCCTGAGCCACGTGCGAGGCTCCTGCAGGTGCACCCGCCGGCGTGCGGCTCACACACACGCTCACACTCACACACTCTCACACACGCTCACACTCACACACCCCACCCCCCTCCGCGTTCCTCACCCGACTTTCTGCTCTGCTCCTGCCGGGGGATCCTGAGGCCACAAGCTGTTCTTTTCTTCCTACAAAACTCGGCCCCTGGGGGTCGAGGGGGAGTAAAGGGCCGGGGCTCAGACAGGAGCGTCCCCTGCAGAGGGTCCCCGGAGTCCCCGGGCGTTGAGCCGCCGCCTCCCAAAGCCCCTTGCACGGGAGGCGCAGGCCTGGCCCGACCCTGAGCAGGAAGGAGCCGCAGGGCAGCGCCACCCCCACCCGACGTCCCGCCACGTTCCCACGCAGGGTCTCCCCGAACACGCCTCGTCCCGTGTCCTCACGGCCGCAGGGCCAGGCAGGGAAACAGAGGCCGAGGGCCGGCCGGACGCCGGAGTCAACACTCAGCAGGGGTCCTCGGCCTCCCTCACCCTGTGGGGGCCCGAACCTCCGCGGGCGCCCCCACCGGAGGTCGACGAGGCGTTTGGGGCTCTTCTGGGCAGGGGGGGGGGGTCGTCTCCCTGACCCACGGGCTCCTCTCCCCAGCGGCGCCGTGTTCCCGTCTCTCCACCAGGGGTCAGCGTTGCGCCACCACCGTGGCCGCCGGGCGGGGGACAGAGCCAGGAACCCCACGCTGCGCCCCTCCCTGCCGGTTACCTGTGCTGCAGGCGCCCCAGGGCCCCTCTGCGCCCCAGCATCTGGGGGCGCAGCTGCACGCGGCTGCCGAGGACTCTGGTGCCTCCCGGCCGCACGGTGACCTTCAGAGCCGAGGGAGGAGCCCATCCCCCGCTGCGCCGGCCCGGCCAGGGCGATTAATTTTTCACGAGGCGGCTGAGCCGGTCGTCAGAGAGCCGTGTGAGGTTCAAACACTGCGTGTACTTGTGCACGTTACATACATGGGCCCCGTGCCACCCAGGGGCCCGACTCCCGCAGCCCCGTGACCGGGTGACGCACGGGGTCCTGTCCTCCCGGCCCCGCTCAGCCCTGAGGCCCAGCCTGCGGCCTCCCCCCTGCAGTGAACCCGCCACATGGGTCCCTCCCCTGCGCCCCTCATTCCAGCAGGGACATCACTGTCATCCCCCAGGAGCCCCGCCCTACAGGACAGCTCCCACCTGTCCTGCCCGGGACGCTTCAGGCTACAACCTTTAACACCTATTGAATCGATGTTAATTTTTTTAAAGATTTTATTATTTTTAGAGAGAGGAAGGGAAGGAGGCAGAGAGGGAGAGAGACCTCCATGCACAGTCACCCCTCACCTGCCTCCAGCTATGGACCTGGCTGGAGACCTGGCTGGAGACCTGGTTCTGTGCCCTGGCTGGGAATCGAACCAGCGACCTTTGGGTTTGCAGGTTGACACCTTATCCACGGAGCCGCCAGCCAGGTGATGCTAATTATTAAGAAGTGGATGAATGTTGAGGCATAACCTCCATAACCCTTGGCCAGGAGCTGGACACCTCAGCTCCCCTCTCAGGTCAGTGTTGGACGCTGACCAGCTAAAGGCCACAGCGGGCAGCGCCAGTGTCCTCAGCACCACGGTCCTCTCCCTGAGCCACACGGCTCCGGTCACAGCGGCCGGGAACCCGGGACCTGCCACCCAGGCTGCCCTGCACCGCTCCCCCCGTCACCCCACTCCCTCCCACACGGTGCCGGATACCCCGCTGCCTCCCAGCACCACCCAGAGCCTAGCGCTGCGCGCGTGCGGCAGACAGGGCCCCATTGTGCGTCCACGGGTGGTGGCGCTCAGGGACACGACCGGGGCGGCGAGGACGCTGACACAAGGCCTGCGGCCAGTGCCGGGGAAGCGGGCTCCGGGGGCTCCCTCGGTGTCCAGGGAGGTACTCACCCTCTGCCAGCGGACGGCCCAGCGCGGCTTTCACGGAGCCTCCGCGCTCCTGCTGCTGCGTCACGCCCCACGAGGACCGGTCAGGGCGTGGACGCTGCCCGACACCCGGCCACGCTGGGCAGGGCACGGGCTCCGCAGTCACGGCAGCGGAAGAACCCGGGTGCCCAGCCGGTCCTGCAGCCCCCCCACCCCCCACCCCGGTGCTGGAAGGGAAGGGGCAGGCGGGGGGTGCGGCCGCTCTGTGCGGGTCCGGCGTCACCAACGGGCTCAGGTGTGAACGCTGGTGGGGGCGAGCGGGAGACTCCGTGGGGTTCGGCCCCAGCCTGAGCGAGGAATCGCCAGGACCACCCAGCAAACGGCCCCGGGCCCCCAGGGCAGACCACAGCTCATTGCTCCGCCGCCCCCCGCCCGCCTGCCGCCCGCCGCCCGGGGCCACTAGGCCTCCCAGTGAGCAGGGGCCTCGGCCAGCGCAGCAGAGTCCCCATCCCCCCTGGCGTGGCCCCCACCACCGGCCACGGAGATGCCTGCACCGGCCCTTTCTGAAAATGAATAAAACCTCCTTGAAAACTTTCCCTTATTCCAGAATCCAGCTCTAGGGTGAGGAGATGGAAACCCGGCCTCCTTCCCCGAAGTGGCTGAAAACAGGCTTTTCTGGGAAAACCAGCCAACACCGCGCGGGACCGCGTCCTCCTGGGGCGACCCTGAGACCCCCGTGCACGTCCTCGGGAGGTGAGGGACCCACCCCGCGGTCCCACCTGCGGACGCACAGGCTTCAGGGCACCCGTCCCAGAAACGCGTTCACACCACAGGCACACGCGCTGTCGCGCCATGAGACCCGCAGGGCAGTTGCATCCAACGACACGTCTGTCCTTAAACCACGTTTATTGCTAGTTCTGTCACAGCGGAGGCGGCACGCAAGCACCCGGGGGGACGTGGGTTCACAGCAGCCACACGGCTCCCCGCACTCCGGGTCCCGCCACCCCCGCCGCTCACGGCCTGCCCCGCACGGGTCCACGCGGCTCCACACGCCGAGAGGGTGTGACGCACACGCCCGCGTGGAGGACGCCGTGTCTTCAAGTATCCGGAGGGCCACGCGTGGTCTGCGCGGCTGGCGAGGGGCGGCAGCTCCCGGGGGCGTGTGGCGGTCCTGTGTCATCATGTGCGGAGGGCACGGCGCTCCGGACGCCCCCAGCTGGCGAGCGTCACGGGGTCTCTGCTGTTTCCACTCCGCTGTCAGACACGGAAGGCGACCGGCCAATAAATAAAGCTCAACAGGCGCGTGCAAACGCTAAGTAAACAGTGTGACCGGAAATAAACGCGGCGAGGCCAACGGGGTGTCTGGCGGCACCTCTGCTCTGCGATCACAGGGCCGTCCCTGTCACCCCGGGCGCCATGGCGGAAGCTGCTGCGGGGGGCGCAGGGCAGGACAGGGGGCGCTTTCCAAACCTCGGTTCCTCACGCCGCACAAGCTCCCGGTCACGTGTGCACAGCGCGGAAGGCCGAGCAAACGGCGCGAGACGGCGTGGGGACAGGGCGGGCACCCCAGAGGTCCCCTGGACACGTCCCACGTTGGCACCTCGGGGACAGACTCCGGGGAACAGGCCGGAGGAGGGCAGCCCCTGGAGGCGGCGGCTTTGGAGAAGGGACCCCGGGACGCCCGTCCCGCTGCAGAAATGCCAGCGGCCGCGGGTCGGACACAAGGAGGCGGCGGCCTCCCCGCCCCTCGGCAGGGGTCGGGCCAGGGACCCCGTGTCGCGTGAAATGACACAGGAAAGAACCAAGGTTCTCCCGGGGCCGCCAGGACGGGGCACCAACCTAGAGTTCACTTCGCGGCGTCCCCAGAGGCGCCCGGGCTGAGAAAAGGGAGGCAAAGCCAACAAAACTCCAAGTACAAAGCGGGGCCGACCGGTTCCTTCCCGCCCCGCGTTCAGCGGGGAGGTGTCCTCGCGAGGGGGCCCCGAGCTGGCCTGCGTCCGGCCCGACGGCTTTCGCTTCATTCATGCGTGGGCCACGCCTGCCCCAGCGCGACGGGCCCGGTTAGGACACACACATGCACACACACGCACATGCACACGTGCACACACACACACATGGGCACACACGCACGAGGGGAGGGGGCCACTCCACCGGGGACAAGCCCACCCGGGTCTGGAACCCGCCGGTGCGGCCCTGCGATGGGCAGTGAGGCTCCCGCAGGCGCTGCCGGGACCAGGCCGGGGGCAGCCGGGCGCCTGCGACACGTCAGGGCGTTAGTAGCGCGTTAGTCTGCGCGGACGGGCGCTCGGAGGGGTTGGGGGGGCGGGGGGCGGGGGCCGCGGCTCACTTCACCTTCTTCTCGTGCGGGACGTGGCGGGGGGCAGGGTGGGGGTTGGGGGGCCGCAGCTCACTTCACCTTCTTCTCGTGCGGGACGCGGCCGTTCCTCCGGCACCTGCCGTTCAGGACCCCGTTGTGGTGATGCCCGTTCACCGCGCTGGGCTTGCGCCCCGACCAGCAGCTGCGGACCCGCCGGCAGACGCGGGACGCGGCCCAGGACAGCAGGGCGTAGAGCAGCGCGGCGGCCAGCAGCAGCAGGGCGGCCACGTCCAGGAGGAAGTACTGCCAGACGGCCAGCTCGTGCACGGCCGCCCGCAGGTGCGGGGCGCCCCGGTGGCGCAGCAGGTACTCCACCCAGTACACCGTCCGCTGCACCGGGTGCCCCGGCTGGTCCCTGTGGATCTGGGACAGGTGCCGGGCCCTCTGCCGGTAGCTGCGGGGAGAACACGCGGCCGTGGGGACATGAGCGCCCCACCCGGAGAGGGGCGAACCCCCGAGCGCCCGCGGGCCAGGGCCGAGCCCGGGGGTGACGTGCTGCCCTGCTCACGAGGACCCTGGTGCAGGTGACCCCAGGGCGGGGGTTCGGTTCCCCGTTTCCCACCGGGAGCCGCGCCCCCCACACCCCCACGGCTGGCGGCTCGGGGGTCTCGCCACCCCGTCAGGTGCCACCAGGCGGAGGTGCTTCCCACCGGCGACCAGCGCCCGCAGGCTGGTGACACGGTCGGGCGGCCCATCTTTCTCCACCTCTTGCTGTGAAATGCGAACCTGTCCGGCGGAAAGACCGTTTCCGGAGAGGCCGCTCCCCCTCAACATACCCACCGCCGGCGGGAGCAGCGAGGTTCCCCGGCCCAGGGGCACAACCGTCCTCCGGCAGCAGCGTCGGGGACCCGGCCACCCAGGAGCCCCGTGCGGACGGCCGGACGCCACGCAGGCCGCCGAGAGCCGGCACCACGTTGCTGCCACTTGACCGAGGCCTCCGCCCCCGCACACGCCTGCTGGTTCCCCACCGTCCGCCCGGCACGCGGGGGCAGCGAGAAAAACCCCACGCGCAGGACCAAGCGCGGCAGCCCGAGAGGTGCGGCCACCCTGTCCCCCTGCGCAGCCCCCACGGTCAGCAGACCGTACCTGCCAGCAACGGGGGGAGACGCATCCGCCCCCCCGCGCCACTGCCACCGGAGCACGAAACCGGTGACCAGCACCGGGAACAGGGCGCCTGCGCCAGGCGTGTCCCGCGATGGGGGCGCCGGCCGGCCGCTCACCTGGGGTCCCTGATGACGGCCACCAGGGCCTCGTGCAGCTCGGCCTCCGTCAGCGTCTTCCACTCCAGCAGGAGCCCCATGCCCTTGGCCTGCACGCGCGTCATGGTGTCGTAATGGTCCCCGAAGAGCGGGACGCCCACCACGGGGACCCCGTGGTACACGGCCTCGAAGATGCTGTTCAGCCCCCCGTGGCTCAGGAAGGCCTGGATGCGCGCGTGCCCTGCGGGGGAGCCGGAGGACACGGCTTGCGGGGTCCCAGGCGCGTCTGGGGCTCAGCACCGTGACCCGCCCCCCAGCGCCGGACCCCGCGGGCCCCTCAAAGCTGCTTCCGTGACTCCTTCCCGCCACCGTCACGGGGTCCTCGGCCACCCTGCGCGGGGCCTGTTTCTAACGCCAAGAAGGCGCCGACTCTCACGTGGCGGGTCCACCCTGACGCCCACCAGTAACGAAAGCCACTTCCAAGCAGCCACGACGTGACTCGTCTGTGACAACCTCCTCGCAAACGCCGACGCCGCTGGTGGCAGCTGCACGCGCGGGGGGACCGGGGGCGCCTGCCCCAGCGAAGACCCCCGGTGGCTCAGCGCCCGGCCACAGGGGCCAGGCCCCGCCCAGGTGCCGCTGACCCACCAGCCTCCGCGTCCACCACGCGGCCCGGGGTCCCACCCGGGTCAGACGGGCAGGCGTTGTGGACAGAACCCAGCCACAGCGCACAGGACACGCGTGACGCTGTCTCACGGGGGACGTGACCGACCCTGACAAGTATTTCAAACCCCACACGCCCCGTGAGCAGCCCCGTCCCAGGAAGGGGACGAACAGGCGGGCAGAGGGGATGCACGGACCCCCGGCCGCGTCCCCTGAAGACACGCCCGGTGCAGACGGACCCCGAGGCCCCCAGGACCCCACCCAGCACCCGCGGGTGGCCACGCAGGGTCCGTCCCTCACCCAGGGGTGCTTCTCCTCCCGGCCGACGGCAGGGCCTGCCCTCCCAGGGGACCCCACCCGCCTCCCTGAAGGCTGCGCCCCCCAGGCACATGCGGGGCCGGTGGAGCTGGGCACACGGCAGGGACACGCCGGCCCCACTGCCCGGCCTGAGCAGCTCAGGCCACGTGAGGCGGGACGGGTTTCCGTGACGCCCGGTGGTTCCTGGAAAACTTCAGGCAAAAGACCCAAACCAGTTACGACGAGCTGCGTCCTGGGCCCTCACTTGCCTTTTGCGTCACACCCGTGAGTGCGGCCCCGGCAGAGCCCGGCACACGCCTGGGCTCACAGGCCCGGCACACGCCTGTGTGCACTACAGGGAGCGTGTGGCCGGGTGCGTGTTTTCCAGGGAAACCGAAGGGGGTGCCTGTCGCGCCCCCTGCGGCTGCCGGGCCACTGGTCACTGTGCGACGCCCCTCCCGCCAGCGGGCGCTGGGGTGACAGACGCGCGGGGCCCCGGGGCCCCCCGCACTCACCCAGCAGGTCGTTCTGCGGCAGCCACTCCACCAGCTTCGTGTTCTTGCCCAGGTTGCTCGGTCTGGGTCCAGAAAACCTGAGGGCGCCCCACAGCGTCACTCCCGCCCCGGCCCCGGCCCGGCTGTCGGGGTCCAAGGGGGCGGCTGCGCTCTGAGCAGGGAAACACCCTCCCAGCCGCCAAGACCAGGGGCTCCGTCCTCACGGTTCCCCGACGGAGGGGCCCACGGGGGTGCTGCTGACACGGAGGCCCCGTCCCTTCGCTGCCACCTGGGCCCAGGTGGGGAAAAGCACCCGCATGACCTGAGCACAAACTCGCCCCACCTGCACCCGGAGGGGCCTGGGGAGGGTGGGGGCGGCAGCAGGGCCACCCACGCCAGACACAGGGTCTCGGGGCCTCAGGGGCAGAGAGGGGAGGACGGGCTGGGCCGGGACGTCCCGGGCGGGGATGGGGGTTGAGGCCGTGTCCTGCCTCGACCCCAGACCAGTCACCCTCCCAGGTTCAGGGGACTCGAGCCCCACAGGACGGGCTGGGGGCACCGCACGGCCGACTTGGGCCGGGAGTGTCGCAGGACAGCTGGTGTCCGGGCGCCGGCCGCTGCCGAGTTGGTCCGAGGGACGTTCCGCCCACTGCCGGTCAGCTGCTGTCCCCTCCGGCCCGGCCCGCGAGTGGGGCCCCGCCCCCCCGCTCCGCCCACGGGTCCTCCCCACAGACGCCCGCCCGCTCCCTCCGCACCCCTCGCCCACAAACTCCCAGCTGCGGGCGGCGCGGGCCCCTCACCCACCTCCAGATCACCTTCTGCGGCAGCCGGCCCAGCGCCCCGGCCAGCTTGTGGGCGATGTCCTCCGACAGGTACTTGACTCCGGCCCCGAAGGACACCAGCACGAAGCCGTGCTCCCCGGACGCGTCCACCCAGCGCTGCAGGTCCTGCGGGCGACAGGCGGCAGGTGAGACGGACAGCGGCCGGCGCCCTGGCCACTCCTGCCCAGAGCCCTTCCCCGTGGCGGGCGGGGGCGGGGGAGTGTCGGGGTCCCCGGGCTCCGGGCGGGTGTGCGGGCAGCGCGCACTTCAAACACGCGTCAGTCGGGGCGTTTTTGTGCAGCAACGTCAGTGCTGGGAACGAAAGACAACAGCCGCATTTCCCGCTTATCCCGCTATATTATCTCTGCTTATCCCGCTTTATTGTTTCCAGAGGGGAGACAGGCAACCAGGACAGGCGTGTGCGGAGGAGCTGGGACGGTCCCCGTGTCCATGGCGGTTGCCAGGTTTCCCGCCGGACCAGGCATGTGGGCGGGTGGGCAGCAGGGGTCCCAGGGTCCCACGGAGACGAGGGCGGAGCGCCAGCAGCGCCCCGTGAGGAGTGGCCCACGGGCTCCAGCACCCGCGTGGCCAGCGGTGCCAGTGAAACGCTTTCCTCCATCAGCAGGACGTCCCGCTGCAGACGGGCCGGCGCCTGCAGGCTCGCGAGGCGTCGGGGGCAAGAGGGGGACAGACGCGCCTCGTGGTGGCTCCATGGGACGCAGGAAGGGGGGCCCGCGGCCCCCGGGGTCGGGGGAAAAAGCAGGTTCAGCCAAAGACGCTGCGGCTGCCAGGACGCGCGAACAGCTCCAGCCTAACTGCACGGAGCGTCCACCTTCCCGGGAACCCGCAGCCGCTGGAACACGCGGGGCCCGGCACATCCCGCGCTCTGCTCCCCACTGACCTGCTCGCCGGCACGCACAACACGCGGAGAGCACCCGTCATCCGTGACGGACGGCAGCTCGGACTCCCGACACCCCGGGGCACATGGCTGAAGAAACTCCCGGCACCTGACGCGGGGCCCACGCCGGCCGGGCCTGCGGCGGCTCTGACAGGGGAGACACTGCGCGGCCCGCGGGCTCCGTCCTCTCCCTGCCGCACGGATTTCCCTGTGCCCGGGTTTCCATGTGCCCGGGTTTCCCTGTGCCCGGGTTTCCGTGTGCCCGGATTTCCCTGTGCCCGGGTTTCCGTGTGCCCGGATTCCCGTGTGCCCGGGTTTCCCTGTGCCCGGATTTCCCTGTGCCCGGATTTCCCTGTGCCCGGGTTTCCGTGTGCCCGGATTCCCGTGTGCCCGGATTCCCCTGTGCCCGGATTCCCGTGTGCCCGGATTCCCGTGTGCCCGGATTTCCGTGTGCCCGGATTCCCGTGTGCCCGGATTTCCGTGTGCCCGGATTTCCGTGTGCCCGGATTCCCCTGTGCCCGGATTCCCGTGTGCCCGGATTTCCGTGTGCCCGGCTCACAGCCGCCGAGCCGCGTCGGTTCAAAGTCGCTTCTAAACCCCCGGCCGCGGCGCAGCCTCCTCCGCGCACGGGGAGACGGGGCCGAGCCTTTGCTTCCTCACGAAGGTGCAGAAGTCAATTCGGAACGTGGGGAAGTTGGGACCCTCGAGGCCCTTCCAGCGTCACGGCTTGTGTCCCACGTCCCCAAAATAGAACAAAGTCCAGGCATGCAGGTCGGGTCCCCCGTTCAAAACTCAACGAATGCAACCGACCAACCGCACCAACCGCTGAGGAGAAAAACGCGCGATCCCAGCGACGCTCCCAGAAGAGCACCCGACAGACGCCGACGCCCGCCGGTGGGGAACCCCGGGTGTGGGACACGCCACCCGCCGCACGGAGGCCGGGCTGGCGCAGGAGGACGGCCGACTTGCAGTCAGAAAGGATCTCGGTTGCAGGGAACGCGGACCGTGGCGACGGGAAATCGACCCGCAATCCCATGGGACGGGGACCCCGTCTTCCGGAACAGGAACCTGCACCTCCGCGGGATCGCGGCTCAGCGAGTCGGGGGACGGAGGCGAATCCAGCGAGACCAAGGCCGCCGTCCGGTTCCGTTGGGCCCACTCGGTGGCTGGGAGCCGCCTCCCCGGGGGCCGTGCCTTCGGGCACAGTCACGCGTGGGCGTGAGAGGCTGAACCTAAGCTCCGCCCGTCAGGAGCCCGGAGACACGGGCGTCGATTCTCTGGAGTCTTGTCTTCCTGCCTCTGCGCCTCCGATTTCGGTATAAAATATTCACCACCTGGAAAGGCGATAGTGCGGTGCCCACGCCCGAGGGCCCCTCCTCCGCTCTGTGCTCCGCGCGCAGGTGTGGGGGCCGTGTCTCCGGGAGACGAGGGACAGGCGCCCGGGTCGCGGTGGGTGCGCGAGGCCGTGGCTGCCGGTCGGCGTCGGGGCCCCACGTGGGGCGGAAGGACCAGAGGGAGGAGAGAACAGGAGGCGGGACCGGCGAGGGCCCCTGTGAGCCCAACAGCCTGACGAGGGCTCGTCCCCGGGAGGAAGACGGTGTGGGGACGTGACTCCCGGCGGGTGAGGACACCGGGTGCCCGTCACCTGCGCCAGCCACCCGGCACTTCCCGTCGCAGCCGCTGACAGCAGACCGTGTGTCTTGCTTCTCAGACAAAGACAGAGCTGTGTCCCCAGCCTGGGGCCCCCGCCGCCCGCCTGGCCAGGCCCGGCACCAGTGGACGCTGGCACAGCTGGCCTCCAACGCCAGGGGTCTCGGGGGTCCTGCTCTGCTGAGGGAGTGAGCAGCTAGGAGCCGCCACAGGGGGCCCCGTGTCCACCCACGTCCCCGGGAGGGGCAGCTGGATGTGCCCTGTCCTGGGCTCACTGCTTGCTGCCCGGTTTGCTCACAGGCAAGGGGACCAGCTGCTCCGTGTCCCCAAGGCCATCCTGGCCAAGGACAGCGTGACCGCCGGTCTCCTGGCCCCGCGCTGGTCTCTCGCCTGTGCCTCTCACCTTCTCTGATCTGTCCCCAGGGCAGCAGCCCGGGTGCAAGTCCTGACACCCGGACACCCGACACTGGGAGAGCGAAGAGCCCTTGAGCCCGCTGGCCTCCAGGTGGGCACCCAGGACACTCGTGCCCAGGCGGCTGCCCTGTCCCCACTCAGGGGCTCGCAGTGTCGTTGGTTCCCCCAAAGGGGGGGGATGAGGTCGGGGACCTGTTTTCACCGTCGTGAAGCCACCGGCGGCTGCGGCGCTGCCGGACGCTGTCCTTTAGCTCCTGTCGCGCACGGGGGGCCCCAGACTCGCAGGCCCCCTGCCAGCCGGAACCTTCGTGTTACCCTGGGCGTGTCCTGCGCGGGCCACTCGGCCGGGGCCTCGCCCGGAGGTGGCCGTGGTCCAGGCGGCGTCCACCCTCAGCCACGCCCAGGGCAGCCCCGGCCAACAGCCTGAAGGGCTTGGACGCGCTGCTCACGCGCCCGTGACACGGGGCAGACACGCGGCTCCAGACCCCACGTCGGCGCCTCTCCCCAGAGCCCCTGGTCCGGCCAGCGCGCAGGACCCACCCTCCAGGGGCAACGCCACCCCCGTCCCTCCGTCTCTGGCGCCAGAGCAAGTGCACGTCTGCCGTGAACACGCTGGGAACGCGGCGGTGGGAGGTGCCGGGTCCTGACAAGAAAGCTCCCCGGCCCCACCCTCCCCACCCCCCGCTGCCCCCACCCCCAACCCCAGCACCAGCGCTGACCCCGAGCACACGCGTGACCCGTGAGCCTCTCAGGCTTCGGCTGTCCCGCGGGACCAAACTACACGGACTCCCCTTATTTGGGGAAAGAAATCAAGAAAAGGGACAGAGGTGAACCAGACGCGACAGGGTTTCCTTGGGCTCCCACGCTGGCGAAGCTCCGGGGGGGCCCTCCCCTCGGGCTGTGCAACCCGATCCCCCGCCCAGCCTCCCGCAGCCCCTGCCCCCCTGCAGCCCCTGCCCCCCGCCCCCCGCAGCCCCCAGCAGCCACCGACCCCGCAGCTGCCAGCGAGCGCGGCCCAGGGCTCCACGGGCTGTTATTCTACTGTCGCCGCTGCAACCCGTGACCCGGACGGCGCTGGACAAACTCAACGCCCAGAGCCTCACAGGGCAGGTCCCCAAGCCAGACTCCACCAGGGTCCCCGGGGGAGCCCCCTTGTCACCTGCACCTCCAGGAATAACGCACCCCGGGGTCAGACCCGCGTCTCTCGGGGGGTCCCCGCAGCAGGGGCGTGCGGGCCGCCTGGGCTGGGCCCCCTGCACACGGAGCAGCCACACGCTTGCCAGTTCCCCCGACCAGGGGACCCGGTGGGCTCCTGCCCGCCCTTCAGCAGCACCGGCTACCACGACCCGCCCGCCTCTCCCAAAACCCCGACAGATGGCGGGCGCGGGGGGCTCACCTGGGGCAGCGGCCCGGCCGGCCGGGTCAGGATGCCGCCCACGTACACGACGCTGGGCAGCGTGGGCCGCGGGAACTCGAGCGCCAGGTCGGTGCAGAGCATCCAGAGGCTGGAGCCGTGCACCAGGTCGCGCATGGACTTGCGGGGCCGCGGCACGTGCTTCCGCAGCAGCCGCTCGTACGGCGGCAGCACCAGCAGGCGCACGCCCAGCTGGGACAGCAGGTGCAGGGCCACGTTCTTGGCCCTCTGCGCCAGGCTCATGCGGTCCGTGAGCAGCGAGTTGAACTCGGGCACGTAGGCCAGCGGCGCGGGGGCCCCCACCTCGGCGGGGAACCAGAGGCCGGTGGAGAAGACGGCGTAGCGCACGCCCAGCAGGTGCGCCACCACGAAGCCGCACATGTCGTTGGGGTCCACCAGCAGCAGGTCGAAGCGCTCCCGCCGCAGCGCGCGCAGCAGCCGCCGATTGCCCAGCAGCAGGTCGCAGTTCCGCGCGTAGCGCTCCAGCACGTCCAGCAGCTCCACCGCCGTCGGCCGCCCCGCGAAGATGTTGCGCATCTTGGCCTGCAGGAAGGCGTCGGACGCGGAGCTGTTGAAGACGCCGGGGTAGCGGCGCAGCTCGTAGTGCGGCGAGGGCGCCAGGTCGCGGCCCTCCGACAGCAGGAAGACGGTGCGGTGGCCCCGCGCGTGCAGGGCCGAGGCCAGCGTCTTGAAGATGTACATGTGGCTCTCGAACATGATGGGCGGCACCACGATGACCCGGGCGGCGTCCGCGGTCCCCAGGGCGGCCCACAGGAGCACGAGGCACGGCACGCAGGGCGCCATCGCTGTAATGACAGAGCCACGCTGAGCACGGGACGCTGCGCCCCACCCACCCCGAGGACCCGGCCCCGAGATCCCCGCGAGGCTGGACCGGGCAGCAGGTTCACGGTCGCCCCAGGAAAACTTCCTGGAGGAAGCGGCGTGGCCACAAGGCATGGCCAGTTATGCCCAGAGACTGTTTCACAAAGTAGCCGCTTCAAGCAGCCGATGCACAGGGGACATGCGCAGGGGACACACGCAGGGGACACGCGCAGGGGACACAGCCAGAGCCCCAGCAGGTGCGGCGAGCTGTCCCGCCCTGCGCCCGCGGCCCTGCACCCACAGGGCCACAAAGGTTTCTGCCCGACTCTCGCCCGGGGCCCCAGACCGAGTGGCTCTGCGTCCTTTCCCGCCTGTCCTGGGTTTCCGAGGTTTGTCACAAACCCGCAAGGCGCACCTGAGCTGGGTCCCCCTCCCGCGCCCCCTTGGGGTTCAGGGCTGCGAGAACGTTGGGCCCCGTCGCGGCCGGAGAAACTGTCCCTGGTCAACACGACCGTCCTTAGGCCACCCTGTCCCCTCACGGCACCAGGACCCTTGTTTCTGGAAGCGGCCGGCGCACAGGCAGGTGGGGTGACGCCCGCGCACCGGGCAGCACGATCCTCACTCGGTGCTGCTGTCCCTGCGGTGCGGGGGCCACGCGGCCACTCCGGGACCCTGTGTCCCGCAGCCCTTGGTGCAGCCGTGCTCCCCGCAGGGCACGGGCCCCTCAGGGCGGGAGCGGGAGGGCGGCTGCAGGTCCGCGTCAGGGACCAGCAGCGGAGGTGCGGACACACTGTGCGCGACAGGGACTCGGGTCCGGAACGGAAAGGCCTGCGAGAAAGCGGGTGGCCACGCGGCCCCGGGACGGGCACGTGGGGTGCAGCCCACAGGCCGCTGGGGAGCGACGGGCCGGACAGGCCGGGGCCCCGACCACCGTCCTCCGTCCTCCGTCCTCCGTCCCTGCAACTAGACCCGCGGCTGCACCCGCCTGGCACCCGACCAGGGCGTCAGCTGCACGTGGCGCATCCGGGTATCAAGACGGAGCAGGGACCTGGGCCCCGTCCCCAGGACCACTGGCCGCCTGAGAAATCTGAGCGGAGACAGTGTCGCCCGCGGGGTCCCCCCAGCGAGCGCCGGACGCGGTGAGGACAAGGGCTGCGGGTGCGGCCCCGCGTTGGCTCCCCGGCCCCCGCCGTACGGGGCAGGCGGTGTAGGCACTTAGCATGACACAGACGCGCAGGTACGTGGACCAGAACGAGGTGCGGTTTCTGCGGCCGCGCAACCCCCAGCCTGGTGCCGGGTCCGCCCCGGCCCTGGCCCACGGGACCGGCGGACGCTGCAGAACAATGGTCCTTCTCGGCGTGAGCTCATCTCCCAGGAACGAGGAACCTGCCGCAGCCGCCCTGCCGCCCGGTGGGCCCGAGCCTCTCGTCCAACCCGGTCAACACACAACGAACAATCTTTCCCGAGCGGGTACGTGCCCACAGGAGGCAAACCGAGTCCCCGTCCCAACGACCAGCGCCGAGGTAACCCCGTCCACACGGCGAGGGCCCCACGGGCAGGCGCACCCACCGGGGTTCCTGGTCGGAAGCCAGCGCCCCCCCCTGCTGTGGGTGGGGCTCTGTCAAGTGGCCGCTGACACCGCAGGGCACAGACGGGCCTTTTGAAAGCCGGGCCCACCGACCCCAACAGGAGCCTTTGAAACCCTCAGCCACGACCGTCTGCAACCCCCGTCCGGGCGGCACGGTGGCTTTTGGAAAAGCGCCGTGTTCGGCTCGGACAGGCAGCTGGGAGGACCAGCGGCGGAATCAACTCGCACAGGTCCCAGCTCCGGCGGCGCCCGCCCTCCCGCCACGCCGGCCCAGGCCCAGCCCACCCGCCGCCGCCACCCCCACCCCCGGCCCCCCACCCCCCGCGCTCAGCACGGCCCCTCTAGCAAAGCAGCTGGGCAAACGGAGTGCGATCCGTGCCCCCCCCATCCGCTGGCCCAGGCTCCCCTGAAGGAACCGGCAAACCTGTCTGACCGGCTCCCAGAGGCTGGGGCTCCCCTGAGCGCAGCTCCAAAGAAAACCCTCCGGACTGACCCCCCACACAGGGGAAGGCCCGGGGCCCTGGCAGGAGGTGGGGAGCCAGGCCGCGGTCCAGCCTCCTCCTCCCTATGACCGTCGGGGGCAACACGGGGGGTGGGGGGCCTCCGCTGAGCTGTGTCCCAGGCTCGCAGGTGCAGGAGGGACACTCGGGGTGACAACCCCCCGCCAGGCGCAGGCCTGCGTGTTTGCTTAGTGGACGGAAACACTGACTTGCAAATGAGATTAATCAAAGCAGGACTTTGTGTTCAGAGTCACCTTCCCATCGCTGAACAGCGACGGCCCGTCTGAAACGCGGGGTCCACACACTCACCCCCACGTCCTGCGTGAACACCTGCAACCGGCGGACGTGCACAGCAGCCCGACAGACTGTCCCCGAACAGCCGCTGGCTGACAGCCTGTCCTCCTTCAGGGGGTTGTGGAAACTGAAGATGCTAAAACACGATCCAATTTGCACACACTGAACTCCTGCAATTTTCTAAAAACGTATTAGGGGAAAACACAGCATATTGGAACGCTTGATTCTACTTTCTTCTTTTAATTAATTACGGGAACGTAAATAGGAATCTCCTATTTCAAAGAACACGCCTCCCTTGAAGATCAGCCGGTGGTCGTTACTTATAAAAGCAAGTTACAGCCGCTGCCGTTGCGAAAAGCGTCTGACTGGGCGTCTTACACGTATTTCCAGCGTTTAATGTCTGCAGAACAGACGTGAAGGTGCAAAGTGATTCCACGTACCTTCTCATGATCCTATTCCAGCCGGGGGCCAACGCTGACTAACTCGGTCCCGTGCAGACTCACCTGGCAGGGCGGAGCCTGCAGGTGCCTGGGCACCTGTTAGAGTCCGGGGAGCGGTCAGCGTCCTCACTGAACCCTCCCCCACGGACCCCCAGCTCCGCAGGACGGGCCGTCCTCCGCGGGGTCCACCCCACCCAACCCCACAACCACAGGCCCACGAGGGAGCCCCAGGCGCCTGCACGCTGTTGACGGGGCGGGTCCACGCCCCTCCCCGTGTGTCGCCTTCCTCAGAACCCCGGGACGGAGAAAGTCCCACGTGCGAAACGTACGTCCAACCTCCGACGGCTGCCGCCTCCACCCAACAGAAAGTTTACTCCCTCCAAACGGAAGGTCCCGAGGAAAAGGGGCCGTTCCTCCAACCCCCCACAGCAGCCCCGTCACGGGTGCAGCGGCCACTCAGTCACCCCTGCCCGGCTTCCTGGTGCCCAGGTCACTTCTAAACAAACCACCTCTGTCCTCACTCAGTTATCAGAGAAACCTGGACTCACGGTGCGGAGGACACTTGACGTGACACGTGTCCACGGGCTCTGAGAACAGCCCGGCGGGGCCCTCTGACCCTCCCCCTGGGAAGGCGGCACCCCCAGGACGGCACCCCCGCCACCCCGAGCCTCCAGCGGCCTTTTCCGCCAGAAAAAGCCTTTTCTTCCCTGAAAGCCACCAAAGCCACCCCGTCCTCGTCCCCTCAGGGGGCCCGTGAGGACAGGCCGCCAACTCCTGAGCTCAAGGCCAGGGCGGAGCAGGGACCCCACCCCGCCCCTGACCCTGGTGGCCTGGCTCTTCCCTTCGGCCCCGCCGCGCCTTCTCTGTGCGTTTGCGAGCGGCTCCCGATTCCGAAGGTTCGGCCAACTCTGGGCGCGGCGGCAGGAAGCAGCAAAGTGACGTGGGAATGGCTGCCCTCGCCCTGCGGAAGGACCAGCACCTCTCCCCACGCCCGGCCCCCGGGGCGTCCCGGTGGGACGGGGCACCCACACGGCGGCCGCAGCGCCCGAGCACAGGTGCGGGCGCCCCCTCGTGCCATCCCAGCCAAACGCGACGGCGCCACCGAGCCACGTGCACGCGAGGGCTGCGTCCACGTCTCAGGAGAGCAGAGCCTTCCCAGAAGGCCGAGCTGCGAGAAAGCAAGACGCCCCCAGGGCCTCAGCCCAAACCTCCTGTAAAGACCGTGTTAAACCACTTCTGCGGAGGCCGCGCCGGGACCTCTGAGCTCAGCGCACAGCGCGGCCCAGAAACAGCCGCTGTCCTGTGGCCACAGCTGGCCCACGGGCATCAACCCCAGACTTCACAGAAAACGCCGGGACCCCAGCCCGTTTCATCCACAACGGGACAGCAGTGAAAGTGTTAGGGACAACAGAAGGCAGGGGACAGGCACCAGGAAGGCGGGGGGCAAGCACCGGGAAGGCGGGGGGCAGGCACCGGGAAGGCGGGGGGCAGGCACCGGGAAGGCGGAGGGCAGGCACCGGGAAGGCGGGGGACAGGCACCGGGAAGGCGGGGGACAGGCACCGCCCCGGGTCAGGCCGGCTGAGGCACAGCTGCTCCCCGCAGCCCGTGAACCCGCGTCCAGGGGGCCCAGTGTCCCGCTGGCCTGCAGACCCGGCGCGTCAGGGCGCACGAGTCAGAAACGCTTCTGTGTGTTAAGGGCCGTTTTTAAGGTTCAGTTACCCCGTGTTGGGTCAGAACATGTGCTCAGGCCGACAGGTGGTCCTGAGCTGCAGGAAGCCGGTGCCTTCAGCCAGCATGTCGGGAACGAACACGCTGGAAAGGACCATGTTGGAAACTAACATACTGGAGAACATACCCGTAAGGGACACCGCCCTGGAAGAACTCAGGACTGGGAGAGGTTATTCCCTCCCTGCGTCCTCGGCACTTGAATGCAGGTGGCCGATTACCGACATGTTTCTAGTCGTTTGAATTCGATGTGAAAGTCCTACCCGCCCTCTCACCGCTGCGCCCCTGGCACCGGCGACACGTCCCCTGTCCCCCGGGAAAGCCAGGCAGAAGCGCGCGGCGCTCCTTGGCCCGCCGCCCAGCCGCGAGGTCCGGGGAGGTCGGCGCAGCCCCGCGCGCCCCGCTTCCCGCAGCGCCGCTCCGCCCGGGAGTCGCTCCGCCACCCGCGCTCGGCCCGGGGAGACCAGGCGCCACCTCCCGCCCCCGACAAGCCCGGCTGGTCTGCGGCTCAACTCAGCGCCGCCAAGTCGGGGCTCCGCTCGGGGGCCTGGGCTCGGCGGGGCCCCCACAGCCCCCGGCCGCCCGCACTCGCCGCCTCAGGGGGAACCAGGAGCGCCGCCCCCGGCGCAGCGTCAGGTCCCCGGCCCTGGAGCCCTGGTGCCGGCGGCCGCATCTGCACCTCGCCCGGGACCCTCGAACGCAAGGCCGCCCCTCCGTCCTCGCGCGCAGCGGGGCTGACTCCGGGGTCACCCGGGGGGCGCCCGCCGCCGCTGCGCGTTCCCTTGGCCGCCGGCACCGGGCGCGGGGTGCGGACCCCAGGGTGCGGGCGCGGACAGGACCCCGCGGCCCCTCCCGGGAGGCGCTGAGCGCACGGCCTCCGCCGACTCCGAGCGGCTCGGGCGCCGCCCGCCAGCTGTTCCCCGCCGGGGCCCGCGCGTCTCCGCAGCGCCCGGTCGCCGCCGCCGCCGCCGCCGCCCTCGGCCCGGAGTGGGGGGAGGGGACGCGCGAGCCTCCCGGGACCTGCCCCGCGCGCCACCCGCCATGTCCGGCCGCCCCCGCCCGCCGCCCGCCGCCCGCCGCCCCGCGCTCACCTCGGCCGCGCTCCCCGGGAAGGGCTCCGCCGCGCAGGTGTCGCCGCCCGCGGCCGGTCGCGCTGGGTCCGCGCGGGGGATCCGGGCTCACGGTCGACAGCGCGGCCCCGCCGCCCCCTCCGCCCGGCCGCCCGCCCCTCTGCCCCGCTGCGCGCTGGTGGACGCGGCCGGAGCCTGGACCTGGGACGTGGACCCCGGACGTGGACCCGGGACGTGGACCCGGCTCGCGCGCACGTGCTCCGCCCGGCCCGGCGCCCCCGCGCCCCCCGCGCCTCCGCCGCTGCGCCCCGGACAGCACGCGGCGCAGAGTGCCAGGGCGCCCCCGCCGGATCGCGAGCTCGGGACGGGGGGCGGGGCCTCTGGGGAGGGAGGAGCCTCTGGGGAGGGGCGGGGCCGCGGGAAGGAGGGGCGGGGCGCGCGGGTCCCCAGGCGAGGCGCGCTCGCGGGCAGACCGGACGGGTGACCGAGCGGACACACGGGCCACCGGCCAGCCCCTCCCGGACCCGCGGGGACGCTTCTTTCTGTTCGCGTCTCCAGCAGGAAGCGTCCCACGCGCCGCGAGGACGAAGCTTTTCTTTCCCACGCGGCCCCTCGGCTCCGGCCTCGGGCGGCCACGGTGGCCACGGTGGCGATGATGCGAATATAAGAAAAGCGATTATCAATGAAGCAAGAGCTTGAAGTTCTGAAAATCCTCCCAAAATGTGTGTCACCTCCCTTTGCTCTAAATCAGCCTGGCCGGTATTTGGAATAACTTGAGCGCAGGATGGCAGACGCCACCGGTGCGAGCGAAAGTAGGGTTCTGGTCACGAATCTCGGGGTGGCCCGGCCACACGCCCCTAACTGGGCCGGGGCTGCGGGGCAGCCGCCGCGGGCCTCTCCCTTTCCCGCGAAAGGTTCCAGCCAGCCCCGCCCGCTGGCCCGGTGCACGGAGCCCCCCCCCCTTTGAGACCCCAGCGGTCACACCCCTGCGGGACGGAACCCTCGGGAGAGCCCGCGACCCTGTTCACAGGGTCCGCCCGCCGCTGCGCCCCTCCCGCCGCTGCGCCCCTCCCGCCGCTGCGCCCCTCCCGCCGCTGCGCCCCTCCTGCAAAGGGCAAAGGGTAAAAGGACCCGGAACCTTATTCTGTGGCTTTAGTATGTAGTTTCGAGTGATCCCCCTCAAAGCTGGCGGTAGGACCCGTGCTAGTTTACAGGATCTTTAAGTGGCTGTAAATGCCTAGGATCCTTGTCATTTCACTCACAAAGTCTGTTCAGGTCACCTCGGTTCACGAAGCACGTGGTTTTCACCAAAACACCAAAACGTAAGACAACAAAATGAAACCTACGAAATACTCACCGTGGGACGGATCACGGCGAGGGCGGCGGCCCCGCCCCGGAGCGTTTGCAGCGCTGAGGAACCTCCTCGTCCCCGGACACACCGGCCCTTCCAGCGGAGCCTGGTCAACGGGGTCACGTCCGAAGGACAAAAAGCCGCATCTCGTTCCAAAAACGACGACCACTAGGAAACAACACGAACGTTCCGTGTGGCTTAACTCCCAACAGGGAAGCGCAGACCCGCGCTGAGAAACGGGAACATGGAAGGGCGTGTTCTGGGCGGTGTGTAAAGATCCACTTAGACGTGCACCGTCGCCTTCAAGTCAACTCCATGTTTCGCAGGCTCGGCCTCCAACGCAGCACCAAACACCTGTTTTCTACGAGGTACTGGAAGCGAGGTTCTCGGCGTTAGAACCGTCTTTGCTGCGTGTGCAGGACGCCCGGGAGGCCGACCGGAGCGCCCAGTCCGTGGCCAGGCCAGCGAGTCACAGGTGGGAAGCCCTGGTTCCGAGGCGAGACTGGAAAGGACTTCACGGTCACGCCTGGCGGCAAAGGTGGGGCCCGTGGCCTCGGGGAAGCGGCCGCCGGGTACATGGGAGCCACACGGAACCGAGCCCGTGTGTCCTCCTCGCAGACCCGTCCCGGCACGAGAGCCTCCTGACCCCGGGCGACAGCCAGGCTGCACCCAGGGGTCGCCCATCTGGCCAGGGGTCGCCCGGGGCAACAGGAGGAAGGGAGGCGGCCAGCGCGCCCTGCGCTGTTTGAAACTTGGGGTGTCTGATGGTAATCGTCCTGGGGTATTTGTGGAAATCACCCCAGCGAGCCATCCTGCAGGAAGGGAAGGGGGTCCCCTTGCTGGTGGGCCTGGGCTCCAGGGGTGGAGTCTCGCGAGGCGGGGAAGGGGGAAGGAGGCCGGGGGTCTGAGGCTGGTGTTCGTGGACTTCGTCAGCGTGAAGGCAGAGCCTCCAACGGCAGGTGCCCGTCCACACCTTGTTGGATGCTCCTGCTCACCAGGAAACAGGACACACGCGTCCGTCCACACACGACACGTCCCTGCGGGCGTGTCACAGTGACTCACCTTCGAGGACCCCTGGTGCAGGCCGACCTTCAACCTGCGTCCTCGTGACATGGGACAGCGCAGGTGTGTGACCTGCAGAAAACCACCCATCGTGGGGCTGGGGCTGGGCCTCCCTGGGGGCTCCCGGAGCACCGGGCCCCCTGCCGACCTGCTGGGCAGGAGGAGGGCCAGCCGCCCGGGGGTCCGAGGCTCCAGCCCCCCCGGGAGCCACCCCTGCGCCCAGCCCGCGGGTGCCCCTTGCCTGGAGCCAGCGCAGGCCACGCCGCGTCCCGCCCGGCAGGAGGCAGGACCCCACACGCTCCACCTGCCACCCGAAGTCGACGTCAGGACACGCCCGTGCGCATAAATCCTTCACGTCTGACTTCACAGGCAGGGAGTGTGCTCTCTCCTCGGCTGCCGCAGCCGGGCTCGGGTTTCTCTTCCTGGGAAAACGCTCTGCGCGGTGTTGGCCGCGGCCCAGCGCCATCCTGCGCAGCCGCCTGCCGGGCTGCGGGCTCCCGGGCGGAGAGCCACCGACCTGTCACAGGGCCAGAGCTGCTCGCGTGACAGACACGCAGGGACCGTCTCGCTCCGCACGCGGAGGACGGGCAGAACCGCCAGCCCCGCATGCAGGGGACGGTCACTAGGGGCAGAACCAGAGGCCCCGCGACGCGAAGCAGGGGGCTAATCCCGACAGCCCACCAGGCCGGCTGCCCCTCCGCTTCCCCCCCCACAGCCCGGCACTCTGGGCTCCAGCATGTCCAGCCGGCACAACGCGGGCGCTAGTGCAGGACCAGGGGGCCCTGGCTCTCGTCCTCTGGAGCCGGCCCTGCGTGGGTCCCCCCTCCGGGGCTGCGAGAGCCGAGGGGCACCCCCAGACTCAGGCCCGGAGTCCAACCGCCCCTCCCGAAGGCTCCCAATCCCAGGGAGTCACCTCTGTCCCCCCCGGGACGCCAGAGACTGTGAGAGACTGGAGAACCCAGCTTCTGCTTCCTTCGCCTAAACACGGTGGCATTTGGTAGCCCGGCTGCTGCTGGCCTGCCCTTGACCCTGCTGGGCACAGGAGCAGCTGGGAGGGCCGGGCGGGACGGAGCCGGGACACCAGCCCTGGCCGGCGTGTCGGTGTTTCCTAAGAGACACGGGCCAGGAATCGAGGTACCAGAGGCGGATGGGTGTAAAGCTTCCCGAGGGGCCGGTGTACGTGGCTCTGGGTGGCCGGCAGCTGGGTGTCCTTCAGGGGCCTCTGCACGTCCGGAAACCCCAGAACCCCAGCACAGGCTCCGCGAGCCAGCCCTCAACACGGGGCCTGCGTGTGCAAGGCCGGCAAGGCCCGCGTGCCTCTCCCGTCTGCAGCCGGGAACACGGAGCCAGACGCCCATGTGCGGACCCTCCGCCCACCCTGGTTCAGGAAGGAGACCCTCCCACCTGACTCACTGCTCCCGGGGCTGCAGGGGGGGCGGGGTGGGACCGACCCTTCCAACAGTTTCTGCCCAACATGCCTCCGACACACGCCCACGCCCGCGCGGAGTGCCCCGCCGAGGGGCAGGGCTGGGAGCACGGAGGGCCAGTCCCACCCGGACGAGATTTACGGCACTTGGCTCAGGGGACGAGAGGCGGGCGTGGGGTTCGCTCCGTTCAGACCTGCCGCTCACCCCACCAACCCCGGGAGCGACACCCTTTCCCGGCAGCCCCGTTGGGGGCCATTCCAGACCTTCCCCTTGGCACCGGGCCTGGGGCAGACCCCACCCCCGTGGGGACCGCCTTCACCCCCACCTGCGGTTCCGCAGTTCCCTCCCCGCCCCCCTGCCCCCCAGTAGCACAGGGCAGCGGAGGTCCTGACGCCGGGCCAGGCCCGCGCCTCACCCGCTCCAGGGCCGTGGGAACAGAGCCTCCCAGATCCTTAACCACGTCAGGTTACTGGTTAACCAGGTGTCAGGCTGCTGGCAACCCTGGTGAAGGGCGCCAGCCGGGCAGGGTTGCCTCCCCGGGAGCCCTCGGGGCAGCGGGTCCCTGCTGGGAGGAGGGGGCAGTGGGGAGGAAGGAGGCTGGGGTGGGGGAGTCAGCAGCGTATCAGGGTGACCGCACTGCCCCCCGCAGCCCAGGCAGGACTGCCCGGGACCTGGGGCCCTCGCAGCCCCTGCCACGCGGTGGCCGTGGGGTCGCACAGGCTCCCCCTGCGGGAGGGACCCCGGGGTTTCCCCACGTGAGGGGCCAGCTGGGGACTGGCCGGCCTGCAGACGCAGGTTCTGCGCGTCCTTCCTGCTGCCCAGCCGCCTGTCCCCAGCGGAGGCCTCTCCCGTGAGCTGCAGGCTCCTGGGGACCCTGAGTGACGCAGGGCCAGGCGCCCACCCCCCGCCGTGGGAAACCCCATACGAGGTGCCACCCTCAGCCCCCGCAACCCCAGCAGAGGAGGTTTTTGATGGAAACGCCCCTGTCCGGCCTCCGAGGTCACCTCTCAGGGGCCAGCACGGCCATTCAGACACGTGCTCAACACGGAAGCCGCCGTTTCTCCCGTCGCCACGGAAGGGGGCCCAGCTGCCCCGTGTCCTGGTCCCCCCCCCCCACCTGGTTTCCCGCCAGGTGCTCCGCGCACCTGCCCCCCGGGAGGCCGCAGAGACCCTGAAAGTCCCGCGGAACCGGGGCTGCAGCCCCGCAGGGGGCTCTGAACTTGACCTGCGTGTGCCTGGCCACAAGGACACGGTTAACCACGCCATGCAGGACACGTCGCCGAAAATTAGCATCCAAGTTATTTGATGACTGTAGCTAAAACCCTCTGGTGCCCCGGGAGCTTCCCGGCCGGCAGGCGCGGGGCGAGGGGCTGAGCGGCCGGGCTGGCTCGTGACATTTTTATTCTTTGCAGCGGGGCAGCTGCAACAATGGGGCTGTGTTGCCGTGAAATGTGCGTCTGTCCCAACCCGGGCCCGGCCGTCAATACCCCTTTGTGAGGCGCGCGCCCCTGAACCGGGCCTTTGTCCCCGAGGAACGCGCCCAGCGCACAAGGGGTCCTTAGAGCCGCGGGGGTGCGGCGTGCGTGCCAGCCGTCCGCGCCCGCGGCACCTGCCCGCCCGGAGGCCTGGGACCCACCTCCCGCAGCCGGGAGCGCCCCAGCCCGGTGACAAGACACCCCGGCCTCAGTCAAAGCCCGCAGCCCGCGGCCTCCTTGTGCCTGTGAAGGGTTTCGGTTCAAAACTGGGTGATGGTTTTAAACGGCACAGGAGTCCCGTGGGCAACTCGGAGAACCGCAGCGCAGCGGCCCTGGGCCGGGCGGAGAACCGGGAGGGGGGCCCAGGGCCAGGGGGCCCCCCGGCACGTTGCCGCGTGGACGCGCAGTTTTTTGTGAACCAAGGTTGCAGCCCGTCTGTTTGTTTACGGATCCTGTTTCTTCCTGTGACATTTTCCGCTCCTGGGCTCCGGTGCCCAGTGTGGTTTGGGTGATTTCTGGACTCATTTACAGAATCCGTGTTCTATGGGAAACCTGCTCAACGTAATCAATGACATTATACCCAATTCTAGGAACGCACTTGTCCTACGAGCGGGGAAAATGCCTCGGATGGTTCCCATGAGGCCCCTGTGTTCACTGAGTTCGTGGTGAAAACCACGGCCAACAGGCCCCAGGCTGCGGGGCGGCCACGGGGCGCGGGAGTGGGGGACACCCTCTCCCCTGTGCAGCTGCCCCGACGTGACGAGCCCCACGGGGACCCCCCTGCACGAGGGCGCTGCTCCCCACCGTGTCCTGTGGGGGTGTCGGGCTGGCGCAGGGGCCCCGAGTGGCTGCAGGAGGGGCGAGGGCGACCAGGGTGACCGCCCTGCCCAGCTCCACGTTCCCCTGGGAGGAGGACGCCCTGACCCCAGGGGTCGCCTCCTCAGCTCTGCCAACGGCGACCCTCACGCGGAGCCTGCCCGCGAGGCCCCAGAACGGCACCCGCGGAAACAGCAGCCAACTCGCTGCCGGGTTTTCCGGGGCCGGTGCGTTCCCCACCGCTGCCCCGCTGGGCCCGGATGGACGCTGTTCCCAGGGAGGACGTGGTCGTCTTCACGGAGGAACTCGGAACCTCCCTGGGGGAGGGGCGGGCGCTCGGGGCCACCGCGGCTCCGTCACGCGTGTGGCCCGCTCAGCCGCGGTGACGCTCGCGGGCAAATTCCCCGGGTGCACAAGCCGAGTCCAGTTCCTGCTCCTGGGCCCCTGCCGGGCGGCTCCCTCACCCGGGCGCCGCGGAGTCGCCTAAAGCAAATTTACACTTTCCCTGTTTGCTGTTGGCCTGCGGTTGCCAACGCGCCCGTCACCTGTGGGCGCACTGATAAGCGGACGGGGCGCTGGGGGGCGTGGGAGCGGCTCTGGGGGGCGTGGGAGCGGCTCTGGGGGGCGTGGGAGCGGCCCTGGGGGGGCGTGGGAGCAGCTCTGGGGGGGCGTGGGAGCGGCCCTGCTCCACGGGCGTCACGCGGGGCTCAGACACGGCGTCATGGGGTCTCTTGATCCGTGGCTGTTCGGAGCCAGCCTGGCCTTCCATCTCGGAGGACGGGACCGGACGCGGACGCCTTGATCGGGTATTGGGGGCTCCCCGGCCCCCAACTTCAGAAGTCGCGGTCCCGCCCGCGTCCCAGGTTCCTGTTTTGTGTTGACCGGTCCTGGCCGAACGCCCATGGCGGCTGCTCTGCGGCTCCGTGTCCCGCTCTGCTCGGCCCCTTCCTGCCGGTGAGTCACGTCCGCCCCCCCACGCGGCCCTCGCCCTGGGGTGCGGGGGAGCCACCCCTGGTTAGACACCAGCCTCCCGTTCCTTCCCAGCTCCCGCCGGGGACGCCGCGCGGCCGGTGCCGCAGGGGCCACGACACGGTGCTGACAAGTCAGCGGCTCCCCCAGGACGACGTAAAAGATGCAGAAGCCGCGTTTTCCCTCGTCGGCCACCTGCCCGGGGCCACGCGGCTCGGTCCCCAGCCTGTTCAAGTGTTTCTTTCACTGTTGCCACGTACGTAAGGGTTAAAACGGGGTTTTCTTCACGTTAGGAAAGCGTTTGGTATGTGATGCGGGTCATACACCTGGTGAGTGTGAACTTGGGTCGGTTTCTAAGTTTATTTGAGCACCGAATATAAATGTCAAAAGCACCTTTGTATGGTCTTGGGTCCGTTGTGTCCCCAGGAGCGTCCAGAAGGATCAGCCTTACGAGGTCCGAGTGTTAGAAACTGGACTCCTGGGACCCAGGGGGAGACGTGGGCGCGGGGGACTCTCGCACGGACAGCAAGACCAACGCGGCAGGAACCGGGCGCCCCGGGGCCCAGCAGCGGAGTCCGGCCCCGCACGCCGGTCGCAGGAAAGGTGACACCGCAGCAGGACTTCTGCGTTTTGGAAGAAAAGCTGCAACAGGAAAATGCGGTTGTTCGCCGGGCCAGCCCTGGCGAAGAAGACGAAGCCCCTGGACGGTGTGTCCCCTGCCCCAGAAGGAACTGCATTAAAAACCCAAGGACAACTATTTGGAAATGGTGCCCCCACTGGCAACATAACCAAGGAGCCAACCACCCACAAGGAAAATCGGAAAATGTTCCTCATTGATTGACAGTGAGATGCCACCGTTCTGCTTCTCTCCCTCCCTCGCCCTCCCTCTAAAAAAATTTAAAAAATGAAATATTTGAGAACCGGGCCGGGCGTTCCCGGCGGAGACGCCCCGCGCGCGCAGAGCCGTGTTCCGGGAGCTTCGGGCTCCGGGGTGGCGCGGGCGCAAGACCACGTGTTGATCTGGCAGCGGCACCGTCCTCACCGCCGTCACCTTCCGGGTTTGTTTCCTGGGTTGTCGCCTCCACGCAGGGAGCTCCGGCCGGTTCGCGGCCTCGCAAGGCGAGTGCCCTGGGCACAGGGCGAGGGTGTGGGCCCAGCCGGGTGCAGCCCTGAGCGCGCCCCGCAGGGCGCTCCCCCAACCGCGGGCATCACCGGGGGCGTCACCGGGGGCGTCACCGGGGACGTCCACCTTCCAGCGCCCACCCACCCCCGCACGCTCGAGAGGCGCCATGAAAACAAACCCAAAACAGCGCGACCGCTGGTGGAGCCCGAGGGCGCGGAGAACGCGCGAGTCTCTGCGTTTCCCCGGGGGGCGGTGGCCTGGGCGCCGCTCCGCACGCTGAGGTCCCACCGGCCGCCCCTGCAGCTGCGCGGGCTCCGCGAGGTCCCGGCGACCGTGCGCGTCACGTCAGGAGAAAATCTCGATCCAAACGACCCAGACGCGGGAACCATTTGCACAGCTCTCCGAGCCCCTGCGGACCCGGATTATACAATTGAACTGAAGTCATTCCAATTGCTAACGACGGTGAGAGCTCAGGGTCAGGTCCCACGGTCGCCCGCAGGCACGTTGCACGCGGGGAGGGTCATGGGTTCCCAGTGTCCCCGCCCACCCTCCCTGACCCGAGCCCCTTGGGGTCCCGGCCACGACCAGGGAGCCGGGTAAGGCCTCACCCCGCCTGCCGGACGGGGAGCGGGGAGGGACCCCGGCTACGAAGCCTTTGCCCCCAGTGGATTCAGCTCCACAGGGAAACCAACCATCTGGTGGGGGGACATAACCAAACTGTGAACTGTGGGGGTGCAGGGGTGCTTGAGCCTCAGACGTTCCCACCCGTTCCTCTGACCAAGTCCGCACGCCGCACCCCGGACCCCCGACGTGGGCCTGAGCAGCGTCAGGCCAGGTGACAAGGGTGTCGCCCTCCGACGTGGGCCTGAGCAGCGTCAGGCCAGGTGACAAGGGTGTCGCCCCCCGACGTGGGCCTGAGTAGCGTCAGGCCGGGTGACAAGGGCGAGACGCCAGGAGGCCGAGTCCTCCTGCCCCCCGACCTGGGGCTCCGAGCGCGGCGCCCGCGACCCCCCTGCGGCGTCTCACGCGCCGGGGAAAAGCAAGGGACGCGCGTCCGTGGCTCCCCCATCCGCTCAGAAGTGAAGAGGGTCCAACGATGAATGAGAATCCCACCCACTTCAAACGGCCGTGTCCTTTCCACTTATTTTCCCTGAACCGCATCCGTGGTGGCTCACGGGCCTGTGGGGGGAACGGGCACTTCCCTGCGCGGAGGTGGGAACACCCGTGCGCTAAGCGCGTGACCAACAGGAAACACGGAATGAGCGGCAAGGAACCTCCGCGGTGGAAGCTGCTGCTCCTACACGTGTGGCGCAGCCCGGGGCGAGTTTTACCAGGTCGCCCGCTGTGCGCACACCGCGCGGTCGGTCCAGCGGCCCCGAAACTCTAAGACCACCGTCCGCTCGGGGCAGGGGGTGCGTCTCAGTCCACGGCAGCACCTCCCGGAATCCCCTGCTGGCGGGGGACACGGGCACGTGGGCGTCACCGTGAACCTGCTGGGAACGCGCCCGGCCAGCCCGGCCCTGACCTGCGGCTCCAGCTGCGCCGCTCGGCCACTTGGTGGCGCTGCCGGGCCGCTCAGCCCCCAGGGCCCCGTCGCGGGCGCCGCGGTGTCACCTGACTGGTTGGAGGACGGAGTCCCGGGGCTACTCTCCGCCCTCAGCCACGTGCCAAAGGGAAACCCACCACCCTGGGCGGCGCAGTAGCGCCGTTTGCTCGGCTCAAACCAGAAACCTCGGGGAGGACGGCCCCGAGACGCCTTCCTGCGTGTTTGGGGAAGAAATGGTCCAGGAGCAGAGCTGAGGCCTCCGGCTCCGGCCAGCGGGAGTCGCGCCACCGCCGTGTGAGGCCCGGATCCCCCGCCCGGACCGCGGGGAGGAGGTTCCAGTCGGGAGACGGGTGGTTTGTGTCTGTGTGAGCTCAGCCGTTGCTATAGGAACGGGGCTCTTTGCTTCACAGGAACTCGTGTGGCTGATTCTACGTGGTTCAGGGGGTGTGTGTGTGTGTGTTTTAAGATTTTATTTATTTCCAGATTGAGAGGAAGGGAGGGAGGCAGAGAGAGAGAGAAACATCCATGTATGGTTGCCTTTCACCTGCCTCCAGCTACGGACCTGGCTGGGGACCTGGTCATGTGCCCTGGCTGGGAATCGAACCTGCGACCTCTGGGTTCTCAGGCCGGCGCCTTATCCACTGAGCCACCAGCCAGGGCCTGATTCAGGGTTTTTAAAGCTTCCGTCTTAGTCCATGTAAATCTATCTTTTACCCTCTCTTCCAAAGACCCCTTCATGAAAGATCACGTTTCCATGTTCCCGGTGCTTTCTGGGCGGCAGGGGTCCAGCCCCTGGGTACTTCTCTCCGGAATGTCCTTCCCAGTGGCAAGGAAACCGCGTTATCACCGTAATTATTTCACCATGTGTCTTTGCAGGAAACGGTTGACATCCCTTTCCTACAAATCCCAGCAGAACTGGGAACCGTCTTTCACAGTGGTTCTAACACTAGGTTCTTTCAAGGTTAAAAGGAAGGTATTTCCCTTCAATTGCCCCCAGTTGGTTTCTGCAGAGCCGACTCGCTGGCTCTCTGGGAACTTTCAGGTGGGATCCCACACGGGCTCCGCGAGGAGGGAGGGGCTTCTGACACGGGTTCCACGGGGCTGATGCACCGTGTCCTCTCCGAGTCGCTCACGCGGATGTTTCACAAGGAAGGGCTTTGACACGCCCGCAAAGTAAACTGAAGTCGGATTTAACCAGGCGTCTGGCGACCCCACACGCACCCACGCGGCACTGGCGTCGCCTGCGGAAAGGGTCACCCCCAGGGCAGGCCAGACGGGGGTCACTTGTCCCTCCAGCTGAAGGCACCTGCCGTGACTCCACCCGGGACCTGTGAGTTGGCTTCACGTCTGTTTACACGAGACACGCCGGGGTCCGTCTACAAATGATCAGCCAACGTCTGTCCATGTTGACAGTATCCTTTGCCTTTATTATTTTTCTATTAAGTAAACTTTTTTTTTTTTTTAATATTTTATTATTTCCAGAGAGAGGGGAAGGGAGAGAGGCAGAGAGGGAGAGAGACATCATGTATGGTTGCCTTTCACCTGCCTCCAGCTGGGACCTGGCTGGAGACCTGGCTTGCAGCCTGGCCATGTGCCCTGGCTGGGAATTGAACCTGCGACCTCTGGGTTCGCAGGCCGGTGCCTTATCCACGGAGCCACCAGCCAGGGCTCTTCCTGCCCTTGGACGAGAGCTGAGCCGCAGGCTCCCTGGGGCCCGTTTGCCGGCTGGGATCTGCTCAGCCCTGTACCTTAGCAGCTAACCCTGCACAGTGAGGCTCCGTACCGGCGCCTGTCCCGCTGGTTCTAGTCACTAGAAAACCCCGGCTCAGTCGAGTCCGGTCACCTGGCCGAGGTGCAGCCCGGGGGTCCCAGCCCCAGTGTCCCTGGAGCCCCTGCACATGCGAGGGCGACACCTTCTTCCCCGGGAGGCCTGTTTCTGGTCGCCAGGGGAACAGGGCCAGTGTGGCAGCACCTTCTCATTTCTCAAAGGAATTCCGCCGGAGGTCCTGCTTGTATCTCAACAATTTTAAAATGTTGGCAAAATTAAAAAAAAAAAAAAGCTGAACCCCACGACGGTCCCGACAGAGGACACAGGCTCCCACTTTCCCTGAAACAGACCCTGAAAACTGGGCTGCGGCCCCGGAAGTCGGAATCTTACTGAATGGAATCAGCCCAATGGTGCGCATGCCTCTTACTTAGGTTGTACAGTTTGTGATTCTTTAACGAGGGGCCCCGAGAATTTTCCTGGAACCTGCTGGTTGTGCCCTTTCTGTCTCCTTCCGGCGGGAGGGCTGTTCACTCACACCCGTCCTTCCCGCCCCCGGCTGCCGGGGACCCTGCCCAGAGGGCCGCTCAGAGCAAGGCCACCGCCCCTGGGATGGCAGGACCTGCGGTCTCAGCACACGGGAGTCACAGTGGTGACCGTGCTGCCCTGTCCCCACGGCCTCCCCGTCTGACACCTTGTCTCAGGTCCCACACACGGAACCCGAGGGCGGGGGGCTGTCCTGGGGCCTGTTTCCAGGCCCCCTCGCGGCCCCCTCGCGGCCCGGCCCACACACGGTTCAGGTGCAAACGCAGCTCCAGGGCGGGGAGAGGCACCTGAGGACACGGCGGGCGGGAGGGGGAGGCGCAGGACTTGCGGGGAGGACGGGGTTGGAGGGAAGAACGTTCCGGAACAAGGACAACGTGTCGGGGCGGCTGAGGCTGCAGACACCTGGGGACCAGGGAGCGCAGGGGTCCGACTGGGGTGACGATGGGGTGTCAGGGAGGGGCTTTCCTAACAGGTTTGCTCACCCAGAAGACTGACACGGCGCCACCGCACAGGACAGGCCAGGACGGCAGCGCAGCCCGGCCCAGGGAGCGGCCGGACCAGGGGGCCACGCAGGACACGGAACCTGGGCCCCGGCCGCTCCGGCCGCGCAAGGGAGACGGACGCGCTGTCAGCAGAGATCACAAATTTATTAACTCTTAAATATTTCGATCCATCGTTTACCATTATGGCAAGAATATGTACAGCGCCCCGTGGAAACCGCAGCGCGTCACGCGCGGGCCCAGGGCGGCCCCTCCCCACGACATGCTGGTTCAGAGTCAGACAACCACGTGAGGCGACGGTTCCCGTACGTGTAGCCACGTGTAGCCGGTTCACGGAAAAGGAAAAGAAGCTAACGAGGGAAAGGAGGCTGTTACTTCACAGGTTCATTGGCAGGTTAACATGGCTCAATACATGTGCTGCGTACGTTTAAATACATGTTGTTTTAAACCGTGTAGCAATGACCAGAAAAGCTTGATCCGACGACCGTACACCCACTATCAACAACACCTACATGATGTGCCGTGAACGCAGGAAGGAGTAACGCGGACACGGGCTGCGCACAGTGTGTCTGCGGAAGCGCAGGCTGGGGGCGCGTCGGGGCGAGGGCGGCGAGGAGACCCGTGTGCTGCAGGCACCTGGGACCGCACGGATCACACGGATGCTGAGTGACAGCAGGTGAGGCCGGAGAACCAGGACCCCCGTCTCTGGAGACTGGGGACCCCAACTCCTCGCAGGGACGTGATGCCGACAGACCCACGTCACGACCGTCGGCCCCAACACGGAGAACGGGAACGCCCTGGGCCTCTCCCTCCAGAAACGCAGCCGTGTGGGCGGCCCTGCCCGGCAGCTGGGCACACACCTGGGCACAGGGCAGGGCCGCCACCGTCCCCCGGGGGCCCCCAGAGAAGGGGGGACGTTCACAGTCCCACAGTGCGGCCAGTGCCGCGGAGGACCAGCGGCCAGCGGCAGGCGGGCACCTGCTGTACCTGCGTCATGCAAACTGCCCTCTTCCCCTCACGAGCAGGCAGGTGACACGAGAAAAGTAAAGAGGAGGCTGCGGGAAAGTCGGGAAAAGCCCGGGAAGTGAAGGGAACAGCAGATGTGAGGAACCCAGTCCCGAGGGTTCCTGGCAGGTGACCCCGCCCAGGTGGGACGTGAACCTCGTTCCCGCTGGGCCAGAGGACGTGACTCGGGCTCCCGCCGGACAGGGACCAGCAGCCGCGTCACAACCCCTGCCGCCAGGTCGCACCAGGAACCGGACGTCCACGGCCCTTTTGTGACATAAGCCAACACAGATGAACAACGAAGTTTTTAAAAATGTACAATTTCCCAACGCGCCGCCCCTGGGGGAACAGCCCTGGGGGTCCTTCCGGTCTTGGCGTCGGCGGAGACGCGGGGTGGGTGGGGCCCGTGGTCCGCAGGACACCCCGCGCGGGGCGGACGTGACGGAGGCGCAGCCGCAGGCAGCAGGTCCAGCCTTCGCACCTCGCGCAGGCGGGCGGCCCGTCCCGTCAGGGCCTGGGGACAGGAGGCGGCGGCGGCCGCTCAGCTGTGGACGGAGGGGGCACGGTCAGCGCACCAGCCGCAGTGGGGGCCGGGCTGGCGGGTGGGCACAGCGCGATCGGGGCCTGAGTGCGGAGGGAGCGGCGCCAGGAGGGAAGCCAGGACCGGCCACCGTCCGTCTGTCCACGCGGCACCCAGCTGCCCCACACGCGGCCTCGCCCCAGTGCACCCGAGGCCACAGGCCAGCGCTGACGGCTCCCGACAAGCACGTGGGCAGCCCAGGGACAGCCAACAGCGCCGGCGGCGCGTTTCAGGACTCAACTTCCTGTCCCCTCCGCTGCCGCCGCACGGGGACCTGGACGACGGACACGCCAGCCCCGGCCGGGCGGGAGGCCAGAGCCGCCTGCAGCTGCGCCCTGAGGACGCCCTGAAGACGCTGCCAGGTCGGAGCCTGTTCCGCCTCCCGTCCCAGCCGCAGGGAAGCGCCGGCCTGGTGGGCCTTCCCGGACCGGCAGCCCCCACCCGCCCCGCTGGCCGCAGGCGCCCGGGACACCTACTTGGCAGGCACCGTGGGCGCCCCCGAGCGGTGGAAGTGCACGTTCTGCCACTTGCCGTCCCGGCGGTGCCACACGCGCGTCTCCTCCGACTGCACGGTCCGGGGCCGGCCGCCGCCGTCCAGACACTGCGTGAGCCGCACGTAGGCGATGCAGGCGGCGTCCTCGCCCACCAGGTGCACGTGCGGGTTCAGGATGATGGTGTGCACCGGCCTGCTGCCCTTGGACAGCGCTGCGGGGACGGGACGGCTCCGTTCCAGCAGGGACCCCGCGAAGGGCCCTCCCCGCCCGCCGCCCGCGGCCCGGCTGCCGGCACACAGGGGGAGAGCAGACCCCGACCCGGAGGCCCCGGGAGGCGGGAGAGGCCGGGGGACGTCCTGGTGCCCGGGGGGGGGGTGGCAGCCGGGACACAGCAGCTCCCGCCTTCCCATGACGGAGCCCCAAGGTGGGGACGACAGGGACCAGGGGAAGGGGGGCCATCGACGTTCCTTACTCAGAATCTCATTTTCCAAAACACACCAACCGTTCTAACCGTCCCCCTCCCCCAACCTCAAAGGTTAGACCCTCTCAGTGCGTGAGAGCCCAGAACTGGCCACCTGGGGAAATCAAGGGGACGCTGCAGAAGGCGTGTGACCGAGTTTATAACAAACGTACCATTTTCAAAGTAGAACCGGTGAAAGTCCATCCCTTCCACCAGGTTGCCCAACGCTTCGGGCTCGAAAGCAGTCAGGCCCGGGTCACAGATCTTCCTGTAGGAAGAGAACAGTGAGGGGTCGGTGACGCTGACGTGCCTGCCTGTCTCCACGTGGTCCCTCCGGCTCACCCAACCGTCCCCACAGACGCAGCCCCGGGACCAGGCGGAACAGACCGTGTCGGCCGGGGGCCGCGGCCAGGTGGGCACAGCGCGGACCCCACAGCAGCGTTTCTCAGGGAACCGCGTTGCCCCGGCCCAGCGGGCGCGGCCCCCGCAGACCCGGGGCTCTGGGACGGCACTTCCGCACGGCCTCTGGCACCCGGGCGCTGGAGCCGCAGCAGGGCCAGGTCCCCAGGTCACCCGCGGCCAACGCGTCCCTAACTCGCAGAGCAAGATCAGCCACCGTCCTCGTGGGCCTGGAAGCCTGTCTTCCGATCCCCCACGAGGGTTCAAGAAACCCGTCCTTTTAGACACGTCTTCAGGGGGCGCCAGCGGGTGTCCCTGTCAATCTGTCGTGTGGGGAACGTGCGACTCCGGTTGCGGCCGCGTCTGAAACCAGCAACGGCGACGGACCGGCCACCCCGGCGGGAAACGCGCGCCCGGCGCTCACGAGCCCCCATGTGCGGTGCGGCCGCGCCCTCTCCGCGCTTCCTGCCGTGTCAGCATGGACACGAGGTGGTCGCGCTTGCGTGCTGACCAACAACCCGGTCCCCCCGCGGTCCCCCCGCGCGCTGAGGCCTTGGCTGGACCTGCGTCCCCGCAGCACCTGGAGGCGAACCCGGGGCCCAGCGCCCGAGACCCAGCGCGTCCCAGGGGCCTCCCGAAGGACCAGCGCGGGAGCAAGCCGGCCACGGGCGAGTACTCACGTGTACGCTTCGAAGTCCCCGTTGTTGATGGCCTCGATCAGCTGCTCCGTGACTTTGATGATCTCCTGCTTCCGGGCTGCAGGCGAAGGCAGAGCGGGTGAGAGGCGGGGCCGAGCCACCCACAGCCCCGGGCGGGGCGCTGCCCTCCCGCCGCTGCTCCCGCAGCTCAGCTCCCCCTCGGCGGGGCCGCCGGCTCAGCGCCCCCCTCACCGCGTCTCCACAGGCCCCACAGGGACCTGCCGCCGCCGGGCTCACCGGAACCTGGCCGAGGGCAGCGCGACCCCTGCCGCTCCCGTCCGACCACCTTCCTCCCCCGGCAGCACCCCAGCCCCCAGCGTCCCGCCCTCTCCCGCGTGCCAGGGCCCCGGGCCCGTCCTGCGACCCACCCACAGGGACGCGTGTGGAGGCTCACGCCCCGCGTCTCCCGGGGCCCGGGGCTCGGGGCTCCTCCCCATGGCAGGCGTGCGTGACGCGCCCGGCGCTTCCCCCCGATGTTGATTAAAGTGCAGCCGGTTCACACTGAGCGAATCCGACTCCGTCAGACAAGTTTTTACCACGAGCTGAAAGTTGACTTTCAAAACGGCAGGTCGCCCAGCGCAGGCTGCGCCTCGTTTAAAATGAGCGCCCGTGACGCTCACTGACCTCGCGGACGTCACGTGAGACCCCTGGGAAGTCGTGACCCCGTGAAAAGGGGTCAACGACGTAAAACCGTCGCCTCGTGGGCTGGGTGCCGGGAGACCAGGACCAGGCGCCCCTGCTGCGCCGTGTGGACGGACAGCCGCTGCCCAGAGCCCGGGGGCCGGCCCAGACCGCCCGCACGGCTCCTGAAGGGACCGCTGGCCCCACCCCAGGGTGCAGAGGACGCCCCAGGGCGCACGGCAGGAAACGGGGCTGCCCCAACCCCCCCAGACCCCCGTGTTCAATCCCGTGCCGGCCACACAGACACCGCAGTCGGCGACGCGGCACCTGGAAGAAGGTGCCGCCTGGAAAACCCCGTCCGTCTGTAAACCGACGAGAAGGAAGGAAACCTCGGACCCCAGGGTGCAGACCCCTGGGCGGAGCTGACAGGTCCCCGCCCCACGCGCCGCTCTGGGTCACTGTGCCCCCTCCCAGTCTCAGTCCGTGGCCCTGCCTTTCCGTGTCTTCACGTGAACGCGACGCACACACGTGTGGAGTTCCTCGGTTACAGCGTGGTGCTCGTTCCCAAACCGTCACTGGTGTCAAGTCACCAGGGGCTTGACTGTCCCACCTGCGAGGGACCTGGCGTGAAGAGACCCCGAGAGCCGCAGGGCGGCCCAGGGCCCGAGAGAAACGCCCAGCCGTGCGCTCCCGCGCGTCCTCGCACCCACCTTTCACGTCCTCGTCCTCCATGGTGGTGCTGGAGCTCTCCGTGGACTCCTGCGGGGGAGACACACGTCAGCGCACGCCCAGCGCGGCCCGTCCTCACGCGGCGCGGGACGGCACAGCATGCAGACTCCGCGGAGGCGTGTGCACCGACATGCAGGTGGACAGAGACGCCCTGGCTGCGGCCGCGCGAGGCCCGCTGGTCACAGTGTCCGCAGGTGTGCGCTCCGCGCTCCTAACCCCTGGGTCCGGCCTTCGCGGAGCAGGGCGTGTGCTCCACCGGGCCCGCCCGCCCCACGCCGCCTACGGACGGGGGCCTTTCGGGCGCAGGAGGGGCCGCGCCGAGCGGAGCCCTGTGACGCGCCCTCGGGCACCAGCCCGGTGGGGCCTCCGCGAGCCGCTGACCTTCAAGGACAAGTGGGGACCTTCGCTCTCTGCGTGAGACCTGGGTGCCCACCGCCACCCGCCCTCTGAGCAGCGGGCCCGGCGGGCGGGGACGCACACCCGGAGGACACTGTGCCCAGCGTCCGGCCGGCCGCTCCCGGAACAGCCTGGCCTGCGCTCCGTCGAGAGCGCGTTTCCTAGCAGAGGAATTGATCCACGTTCCCAAGACACAATCTGCGTCAAATGACTGGAGGCTGGAGGCAGGCAGGCTGGGAACCTCCATCACCTGCGGCTGCTCAGTGACCAAGAGGAGGTTCCGCAAAATGGCGCCAGGCCGGTGTCCTTCATCTGAACGCAACGTTCAAAAATGTGGTCAATTTACGTAAGCCTCGCGCACAGTTCAAAACAAAGGCACAGGTTAGACACGTGTCCAGAGTCTCCGTCCACACAAACCAGGCTTCATGCATCTCCGGGGCCGCGGGGCCCGTGACGGAGCGGGCACTTGCGAGCAGACGGACGCACGCCAGCCGGGCCCAGCCATGCGCACCCTCCCGGCCGCCACGCGGGGCACCCTGACCGAGGGGCTCGGCTCGGGCTCAGGTCTCGGGGGACCTGGACCCGCAACCTCAGGGATTCCGAAAGCATGCGACACCGGGCCTCTTCCCCTCCAGGTTGTCAGAAACAAGATCCGCCAGCCGCCAGCACAGGAGCCGTCGGGCGTGAACGAGTCAGTTCACCTTCTCTCTCGTCAGACTGGCTACCCGCACGCCGGGTGCGGCAGGACCTTCCTAACCGTTCCCGTGTGCTGGGGGGCGAGGCGGGCTGCAGACCCCGGACCCCAGCGCCCGAGGGTCACGCCTGTGCGCACCACCCGTCTCGTGACGGAGAACGTCATGACCTCTAGGGTCTGTTCGCGAACGACTGTAAGCCGGTCACCTCCGTGCGAAACCAGGGGAGTGGGGTGACGGCAGGGAGGGCAGGACCCAGGCTGCTGGCGGAAGTGGGGGGCCGTTCCCCACGGGTCAGAACACGTGAGAGGAACGAAGCACACGCGGTGTACGTCCCCTCCCTTCTCCCGGACAGACGTGCACACGCCACCGTCACTCGGGGAACACGCTGTGCCCACGCCACGGGTCCTTTCAGCGTCACAAGCTCTGCGTGTGCTGACCCGTCATTCAACACGAACACGCCTGGCACGACGTGACCCCCATTTCACGTTCATGCCAAACGAGACACCGAAAACGACGGGGGATTAAAAGGAAACACAGGCAACAGCAGAGCCCATCGACCGGAAGCAGCACCGCACACGCCCGGGCGCCGGGGGACCCGCGGGAGGGACGCCCCGGCCGTCTGGCCACGTGGCTCTCAAGCCGCCGCCCGTCCGCACGGGAGGAACGGGGCGGCTCCCGGGACGCGGCCGCACCAGCGGGTCTGCCCGGGGAGGGGAGCCCGCGGCTCCGCGTACCTTGTTTCCCTCAGGGTTGTGGATGACGGTGGTTTGGGGCTCCTGAGTGAGAACAAGACAGAGAAAGAAACGGTTTGCACAGTGACAGGCTCCACCGAGGGCAGGGCAGGGAGCAGCGCCCACAGGGCGGCAGGACGGAGCGGAAGCCGTGCGGCCCGGGGTGCCGTGCGACGGGGCAGCCGAGCGACAGGGCCGCAGGGAGGCAGCAGCGCATGCAGGGACCTCATTCCATCGGCACCGGCGGCTCTGGCGCCTGCAGGCCTCCAGGGCGCCGCCTCCCCACCCGCCAGCGCGGCCTGGCCTCTCTGCACCTCCGTCCCGCAGCCAAGGTCACGGGCGGGGAGGACACCTGGAGCGCATCCCACATTCTGTGACCCTGGTTGTCAGCTGCTCGGTTCTCAGAACTGATGACGGCGCCTCCCGATCGTCAGCACCAACACCCGGGAAGAGGTGGACTCGCTGGACCTCCTTCCACGGGGCCCCCAGGAGGCTGCTGGGAGCCGGAGCAGCCAGGAGCGACCCCTGCAGGGCTCCCGTCGGGGCTGCCGGGCTTCGCCCCGTCCCAGCGCCCACGTCCGTCCGCAGCCACTTTCTGCTTTACAGGCTGCAACGCGGACTTGCTGGTAAAGCCACGTTTTCCCATAAAGAAGGACTTTTCCCGTTATTTTCTACCAGGAAATTGAACCATCGTTCAAACAAGTGACGTGGAAAAGCTGTCAGCGCCCGACATGCTTTCATCCTGCGAAGCCTCACGGCACAGCCCCCGCCCAACCGGAGCCTCCCGGACCCGCCTCCCATGGGGGCACACGGGATGGCGGAGGCAGGACCGTTTCTGAAACCCCCGGTCCAGCCCTGGGCCCTCTGGGCAAAGTGTGGGCTCTGGGCACCGAGTTCAGCTGTCGGACGTCCCACCCGGCCATGCCACTGCCAGGGGTGGGGGGTGCGTGTCGGGTGCATGTCGGGTGCGTGTCAGGTGCGTGTCGGAGCAGCAGACAGCGCGGGGCTGGCAGCTTGGCTCGGGCCTGGCTCTGGTGTCTGGTTCAGCGACACGGGGACCACGGGCTTTGGGGGGCAGCACAGGGCGGGCTTCAAGCAGCCGCAGCCGGCACGCGAGCTCGGGCAGCCAGTGCGGATCCGATAAGGTCTGCGCCCCGGACGGCAGGACAGCAGGAGCCACCAAAGCGCATTCAGGGCCCCCCGGCACATGCACAGGACAGGGACCGGCCCCCATGCGACGCTCGGCCGGAGCACAAGGCACCCCTGGGCGCAGCTCGGCACCCCGACCGCCTCCACCGGACGAGGGAGGAAGCCGCGTGGGCCGCCGGGCGCAACGGGAGGCCAGCAGGTGCGTCAGGCAGGCAGCGCGCGCGGCGGGCGGTTAGAGTCCAGCTGTACCAGCGCCGGGGGAGGGACATTCTCTTTGGGGCTCGTCACCACGTTGGCTTTGCTGTTTATCTGTGGTGCGCAGAAAACAGAGACACCTTAAGGCCCCGCGCAAGGCCCCCGCGGCCCGACCGCCGGAGACGGCGGCAGGAACGGCAGGACGCTGCCCCTGGGCGGGGCTCACGGGCGGGGGCGCAGGGCCCGGCGCAGACCCGCCCCCCACTTGCGCGGCCCCTGAGCCCCGCCCAGAGCAGCTCCCGGAACCAGCCCCTCGCTGGGTGGAGCCAGCGAGACGCTCGCGTCTTCCCGATGAAACGCAGGTGTCACGACCCGACACGCTCAACACCGCGGAGTCCGGGTTTGCTTAAGACACACGGGCGAACCACCCCACTCCTGCACCCTGGCGACCAGGAGCTGCTGCGCGCAGGCTGCCCCGGGGGACGGCCCCTCCCCCAGCGTCACTGGCCCACTGAGCCGCCCGGGGCACCGACAGGACGGCACACGGTGGCCGCCTGGGCCTGCAACAGGTGACAGTCGACACCCACCACACCCACGTGACAACTGCGCTGCGGCCCCCACACGGCAGACGCCAACTCCCACCTCCCGTCACGCCTGAGGGAATGCGCCCCCCACCCCTGCGCCCAGCGGGGACGAGCACGGACTCACACACGTGCCTTCAACACGGAAGCCAGGCAGCATCTGCCCTGTCGACCCCTGTCCCCGCCGCACCGGCGCCCACGCGGACACAAGGCGGGGGGCGCAGTGCCGTCTTCTCCCCTGCGGCCCCCAGGGGACCGTGTGTCACGGGCTGAGACGGGGGGAGACGCCCTCGGCTCCCCGACTGGAAAACCCTTCACTCGCCCCCGCAGGACAAACCGCACTTCACGCCACTCGCGCGTGGGACCAGGGGCGACACGGTCGCCTCGGCTGGCAGCTGCGAGCGGTTCCCGGCCACGGGCTGGAGTCCAGTGAAGGCTGGGGGTTCGGTGAGGCCGACACACGGGCTCCACGTGTTTGGGGACAAGAGAACGACTCTTTCCCCGAGGACTTTCCCAGGTGCCGAGAACTGTTGCTATTGCGGTGACAACGTCCCACGGGCACACACGCACACGCACACGCATGCACACACACACGCACGCACACACTGCGTGACCGTGGGCGCTGCTTTGAGAGCCCTGGGCTGTCCCCGCGGAGCAGCTCCGGGAGGGGCTCCTCTCGCCCCGACCGCAGGGGAGGACCGAGGACCCCGGGCCAGCGCGTGTCTGAGGGTCCGGACACAGGGCCCGGGCGGCGCTGCCTCAGGACCCCGTCCTGGACGTGCGCCGGCAGAGGGGCCGTGGCAACCGCACCTGCCAGGGAGCGTGGGCCCCGCGTCCGCCAGCAGCACGAAGGGGAGCGAGGCCCTCGGGACACGGGAAGGGCGCACGCCCACCCCTGGCCGGGACACGGGCTCGGGCCCCAGACGCTGACACGCAAACAGGGGGGGACTCTGCACACCGCGTCCCACGGACCAGAGCGCGGAGGGGACCCAGGGGACCCGCCGCCTCCCGCGGTAACTGCGAGCGCCTGAGCCCTGGCCCGGGGCCGGCACGTCCCTCGAGAGCGTGGGAAGGCGTCGTGCGGCGGGGGCGGCCGCCCCGCAGAGGAAGGGGCTGGAGGAAACCTGGGGCGACTGAGAGAGAAACGAACGCAGGTCACGGCTCGTTCACAGGCAAGTGTCCGTGAGACAAGGCAGGGTCGGTAGGAAACCACTGCACTGTCCTGTTCAGAAACGCAAGGAAGGGAAAATACCCTGTTTCTTTCTTGGAAGGTTTGTAAAATTTGTTCCGATTTCCACCTAGAAGCGCGTCAGCCCTGAGGCGGCGGCACAGGGACACGGGTCGTGGGGAACCGGCACCGACCCCCAGGCCCGGCGGGGCCCCGTCAGGCCGCGTGTCCAGCAGCATCGCTGGGGCAGGGGGGCAGGGGGGCAGGTGACCAGGGTGCTGGGGGGCTGCAGGGACCAGGGGGGGTCAGATGGTCCGTCGTTGTAGCAACGCCACGTACACGTGTCCTGTTACGACCGCTTCACGTGTAGGAACAGAAGAACACAGTTTTCCCTGGCGTGAGCTGACGCGTCCTGTGCGAGCAGCTGTTTCGCACCTGAGCCTGACTCGCCGGAACCGCAAAGGAGCTGCGGGACCCGCGGGCTGAGGGCAGCAGCCCAGGCCGACCAGCCACGGCTGCGGGCGCTCGCGGACCTACCTTCACGCCGTCCGGCTTCTTCAGCAAACTCTTGGCGGCTGCAGAGCGAGAGGAAAACCACGTTGGCGAGGGGCACAGGCGCCGGGTCTGGTGGGAGCCGGTCCCGGGTCCCCGCGTGTGCCCGCCCGGTGGGTCAGGACGGCCAAGCCCCCCGGACACGGGGCACCGCCACCCTCGGGGGCCGGAACCCAGTCCCTGCCCAGCGGTCGTCACGGGGCCTGCGCTGCACCCGCCTCTGGCTTCCCGCCGGGCGCCTGTCACCTGTCACCTGTCACCCCGGGTGGCCGCGTGGGGGCCGCCCCTGCGCCTCTTCCCAGCGGGTCAGCGCTGGCCTGGGAAACCCGGCTCTGGCCACGGGGCATCTTTCTTAAAACACGTACTTCTGACATCCAACCATTTCATTTTGAAAACAGTGTTAACGGTGTGTCTTGGCCTGAACACGTCAAACCCTCAGCACCGACCCCGAAGAAAAGGCATGAACCGCGAGGCCCTCGGGCAGGAGCCCTTCCCTGAAAACTGCGCCCCAGACGGGAGGCCACACAGTCTCCACCTCGGGCGGCAGAGCGGCCAGGCGGGGCCGGGCCTGGTGCTGGACGGACACACCCGGAGCCCCACGGTCGTTTGATTTGGGTGGGACACTGTTTTGACACTATTTTGATGTAACTCTGGTAAAACTTAGCATCTGTTTCCAAGACACGAACCTCCATGTCACGTCGTCCCTGGCAACACGGCTAATTCAGTTACGGCGGGTCGGCCGTCATTGTCTCCGCGTGAGACCCTCGCCCAGAGTGAACACCGCGGTGCCCCTCCCCGTCCACCCCAACTGCACGGGCGGCTCCCTCCGTTCCAGAACCTTCCCACGTCCTCGCCGCCCCGGAGAGGCAACCAGAGGGGCAAGAACGGGCGGTCGGGGTCCTTCCCACACGTACCCGAGAAGTTGCGCGTGGCCAGCATGGTGGTCAGGATGGCACCCTGCGGAGAGGCGGCCGTGAGGACCCCCTGCCCCCCGCCCCCCGCCCCAGCTCAGGGAGGGGACGCGGCGGCTCCCTCTGCCGTCCGCTGGGGGTCCCGCGGGTGCATCCCAGCCCCGAGACCAGGGGACGGGAGAGCCTCCGCGCGGGAACCCGCTCCCCCGCACCTTGAGCTTCCTCCGCGCGTTGAACTTCTTGAGACAGTCCACCGTCTCCTGCCGGTGCATCATGGAGGCCACCGTGGAGCGTTGCTGCGGGGGAAGGAGGGGTCACCGGGCGCCCCGTGCTGCTGCCCTGACAGCGCTGCACCCAGGGGGCTGCCTTCGGCCAGGGCGCGGTGGCCGTGGTCCTGCAGCCCTGCCGCACCTTGGCCCCCCTGCCCCCCACTAGCCCCCCAGCCCCCCGAGCCCGCTGGCCGTCGGCTCAGCCTCACGCCGCCAGTCCTTCCTGGGGGAAAACCTGCTCCCCGCTTCCAAACCTCGCGTTTCTGGCTAACGCTGCCTCACGACACGAGTTGGGCGGTTTCCCTCCCGGTTACGGTGACCCCGGTGTCCCTCCCCGGCCTCTGCGGGACCGTCCCCAGCGCCAGGCCGCGGCCCCCCGCCACCCGCTCACCGCCCGGCCCCCGCGCTCCCGTCTACTCACGCAGATCCAGGGGTGCCTGAGCGCCTCCGAGGCCGAGATGCGCTTGGCGGGGTTGATGGTCAGCATCTTGTTGATCAGGTCTTTGGCTTCCGGGGTCACCGTGTCCCACTCTGGGGACGGGAACTTCAGGAGACAGTCAGAGGGAGTTTAAACCTCCGACCCCCGTCCAACGGAAGGGACGACCCCAGGAGGCGTGTCCTCAGGGAGCGAGTCTGTCCCCCTAAGGCCGCCTCTCGAAGGCGCCCCACAAGCAGGCACCCCGCACGTGCCGGAGGAGCGGCCGCCGCGTGCTGAGTAACTGGGGAGTTTGGAAAAACTAGTCTTTCTGGCCTGAGAGGAAGCCCCACACGCGACGTCACGCTCACCGGCGAAGGCTGCCCCCCAGGCGGCACGTGGCAGGACGGCAGGACGGCCCAGCCCGCAGACCCACCGCGGGTTTAGGGACAAACCAGCTCCCCAGCCGCTGCCAGAAACCCCCCCTCAACGACTCCATGGTGGCGCTGCTACCGCCAAGGTCCCTCAGGGGAGATGCACTGAAACCCGAACATCCCGAGAGGCGAGGCCCTTCCTCGATCGGGGGGCTGCCCTCCTCCGGCCCGGCTGCGCCGGCTGGGACGGGCGCGTGACACGCGGCACTTCCTACCCCGCCCGGCCCCTCAGAGAGGAAGACCCCGGGGGCCCTGCAGGGCTCCGAACCCCGTGACGTACGTCGTAGGCGCCGGCCTTGATCTGTTGGTAGAGCCTGTGCTGGTCCTCGTCCCAAAAGGGCGGGTACCCCACCAGCAGGATGTAGAGAATGACCCCTGCAGGAGAGGCTCGGGTCAGGCCCCCCAGCCGGCAGGGGCCTCACTGGGCCGCACCCACAGTGTCGCAGTGAGCGCCCCGGGCTGGGGGCGCCGCAGCTCGGGGGGTGTGCGTGGACGCGCGCGACCAGGGTCGCACTTTCCGGCCCCCGACCCGAGGACGGCACCTGCCCGCCACTCCGGGCTACAGACGTGCTGCTGGCGCCTCTCCGACCGCCGCTGGCTCCCGGTCTGTAAGCGCAGCCGAGTGCCAAGCTGGCGTGTGTGCCGGGGCCGCAGAGCTGGGGAGCTGGGGAGCTGAGGGGCTGGGGGGCTGGGGGGCTGGGGAGCTGGGGGGCTGGGGAGCTGGGGAGCTGGGGGCTGGGGGGCTGGGGAGCTGGGGGACCCCACCCACCACACTCGCCGCCCAGGGCCCAGCGACTCCCTGACAGCAGCTGCGCCCAGGGAAATGCTGCGGCGCCCACCGCCACCCCTCCTCGCAGTCCCCCTCCGCTGGGACAGTCACTGCAGGTGACACCGCCCCAGGACCGTCCCACCCCGTCCCTGCTTCCCTGGACGCAGCCTCCGCCCCCACCACGGAGGACTCGGGCCCACCTGCCCCTGCAAAGACGCCGGGCGAGGACAGGACAGGCACAAGGGGGGCCTCCGGGGACACCTGTCCCTGGCCTCAGTGCTGCTGGGGACCAGCTGGTGGGGAGCAGCCCCGCCGACCCCCAGGCTGCCCAGGGGGGTCCTTACCACAGGCCCACATGTCCACGGGCTTCCCGTAGGGGTCTTTCCGCAGGACCTCTGGCGAGAGGTAGCCGGGCGTGCCCGCAAACCCTGCGGAAACACACCAAACGGGGGCACCGGCGGGAACCCTTCTCAGCGGACGCCAGGGCCTGGGAGCCCCCCGTCTGCACCGCACGCCAGCCCGGCCTGCCGGGAGCAGCTGTCCTGGGACCAGCCCGGGGTCACGCTGGGCCAGCGCCACAGGCCCGCGGGCAGCTCAGTGGCCGGCGGCCCAGCAGCAGCAGCTGAGGGGGGGCCTCCGTCTCCCGGGGGCGAGTGGGGCGAGTGGCCTCCCGCACCGGGGGGCTGTCCTGTCCCGGCAGGAGCCGCGTGTGCTCTCTGAACCGGCCACGCCCTCGTCCCTCCCAGGCCGCAGCCCGTTTCCTTAAGGCCCCCCGGGAAACGCCCACCCGCTGCTCCCTGCGGACACCCTCCCCCAGGCCGTTTCTCAGGGCGGCCCTCCTGCTGCTGCGGCGGGCAGCGCTCGGGACCAGCGTCCTGCCTCGTGTGGGGACGAGGGGAGGGGGTGTCGGGAGGAGGGGGTGTCGGGACGAGGGGCCTCGGCGCAGGCAGGGGGGGCTGCTCACCGAACCACGCCTGCTGGTCCCCCTGCACCTCGATGGCCAGGCCGAAGTCCGCCAGCTTCACGGCCGCCCCCTTGGACTTGCTGGCCAGGAGCAGGTTCTCGGGCTTCATTTGGGAACCAGAGGGAACGAGGTGAGAACCCCCTCTAAGGGCCCCTGGACCCGACACGCTGAGGGGCAGGCGTGCTGCCCGCGGTCCCGGGACCCAGGAGGGTGGGGCGGACGCCACCCGTGTGCATGTGCGGGGCGGGGTGGGCCCGGGGCGGAGCCGGCGTGCGGGACGCGTGCTGACCGGCTCCCGCGCCCGCAGGCCCACGCGAGTGACCGGGAAGCCCAGCGAGGCGCCACCCCCAGAAGGAAACTTGGCAAAAGCAAGAGCTGGAGCGATTTCAGCATTTGGCAAATAAAACTGTGCAAATTAAATCCCAGTTCATTTTAAGAGTTTGGACGCAAATGTGATTTGGATGCTTCCATGTTTCCAAACAGTTTCTGTACCAAGTTGGGCTCTCTCTCTGAATGTTGCGCGGCAGCGGCTGCCGTCCAGAGTCTGTTGCTCCGAGGCCCAGGCCCCCGTGGGCCGGCGTGCCCGTCGGCTTTTCCCGGCACTTCCACGCCGTCCGCGTGACTCAGGCGCACGCGTTCTCGCCTGGGGTGGGGGCCGCGCGCAGAAGGGGCGTCTCGCCCGTCCCGGCTGCAGCGCCCGAGGCTCCAGACCGAAGCCTCACGTCTGCGCGGCCGCCCGGCGCCCACGGGTTGGGGGTGACGGCGGGAAGAGGCCGGGAAGGGGCCGGCGGGGCGGCCGACCCACCCTCAGCGGCGGCCGCTGTCCCGCGTCTCAGACGGGCCAACGCTGGAGACAAGGGGCCGCGCGAGAGCCAACCTGCCCGAAGGTCTAAAAATTCGGTCCAATTGCTTCTGTCCATGCGCCACGCAGCCGACTCCACACCGTTTGCTAACACGGGCGCGTTCTCGCGGAACCGGCCAACTGCTGGCCGCCCCGACCCCGTACGGACGCAGGCTGAGCCCGGGGAGCCAGGCTGCTGCTGCGCCTGCCGCTTCTTGCCCGACGGGCAGCCTGTGGGTCCCGCTGTCCGCAGCGCGGCACGCGGACACCTGAGGACGCCGCAGGGACACCGGTGGAGGGTCACGCTGCTCTGTGAGTCGCCGCTGCCTCAGGTCCACCTGCTCCAGGGAGGCCCCTCGGGGCCCCTCAACCGGGTGCCTCCCAGCACCGGCGGGGACAGGGCAGGACGCCCGCGGCCCCCCGCCCCCCAGGCCTCCTGGGCCGTCACCGCCTCAGCCGTGCGCAGGGCGCGGCCTCGGCCACAGTGGTCCCAGGACGGTGGCACCTGCAGGCGACATGTCCAGGCCAGGTCTCCAGGCAGATGGGGTGTGTTCAGGAAAACCTGCCCCCAAACCGCCTCCTGGGGTTCCCCACGCGCACACGGGGCGGGGTGCCGGCCTCCCTGCTGCGGCAAGGTGCGTGCGGTGCCGTGGGGCCCGCCGGACAGCTCAGGGCAGCTGGGAGCAGCGGGGCCCTTCCCCGCCCCCCGAAACCACCGTCCGACTCAGACACTGACCTTCAGGTCCCTGTGGACGATGCCGTTCAGGTGACAGTGGTTCACACTTTCGAGAATCTGCTGGATGCAGTGGCTGCAACGACAGCAGGGCGGTGGGAGGGCCAGTGCAGGAGGCTCATGCGGCTCCCCGAACCCCCACTCCGCCTGGGCGAGACGCCAGCCTGCGGACGCCGGGCAGGTGGGGACCAGGTCCCCGCGTGGGTTCCCAGGAGCCACCCTGGAGGTCCTGCGGGCGCTCACCTGGCGTCGGCCTCGCTGTAGTACTCCCGCGCCACGATGTCCTCGAACAGCTCGCCCCCGGTGACCCTGCGCAGAGGGAACGTGAGGCACCCACGGGCCTGGCGCGGCGCACGGAACTGCCTCCGCTTAGCTGAAGAGCGCGGCTGAGCCGTGCGCCCGCAAGCCCTGAAGAACGGGCTCCTCACGGTCCCCGACAGGAGCTCACGGCAACCCTACAGCGACTTCTCTACCACCGGACCCCTAGCCTGGAAACGGAGACCCCGTGTTCAGTTCACAAGGGCCTTCGCGTGGGCGCTGTACTCACAGGTCAAACACCAGGTAGTGGAAGCCTTCCTCCGAGATGCTGTCGTGGAGCCGCACTGAAAGGAGAAGAGACCGGACGCCAGGGTCAGGCTGTGCTCATTACCTGCAACCGTCATCAAACCAACTCGCTCAGGCGCCAACACCTCCGCTTCCCAAGCGGCTGCGCAGGACAGTCAGGCCGCACGGCCGGGCCTTCGCTAACGTGACAGCCCATCCCGACCGGGGCGTCTCTTCCCGTCGCTTCTCTGTCACCGCTGAGCCCAGGTCCCCAGCGGCTCACACCGTCATCCGCACGGGCTGCCAGGTGTCGGGAGCCTCTCCCCAGGTGCAGCTGGCCACGCCAACGTCAGTCCCAGGCCCGCGGGCCCAGGAACGCCAGGGCCGCACCTGACGCGCAGGCCGCCCATGGGAGTCACACGGGCATTTTGAAATCCTCGTGCCAGGAAGGGTCCTCCCCTGCGGTCAGGACACCCACCCCTCAGCTCCTGGTTCCGACACCTTCACCCGTCCAGCTGCTCAGGGTCCCGCCAGGACCCCACACAGCCCACGGGCACCTCCATCTGCAGGTGGGAGCCCCGTGTCCAGGTGCTGGTGTTTGGTCCTGGCTTGCGGACGGCCACCTTCTCCCCGAGTCCTCCACTGGAGGGAAACTTCGGCTCCTCCTCTTACGGGGGACACAGCCCACAACGGGGCCCCCTTGTGACCTCACAGAAACCTCAGCAGCCCACAGAGGCCCCTCCAGCCCCGTCCCATGGGAAGTGAGGGCGTCCCCGTGAATCCAGAGCACAGCACCCCGGGGGGATGTGAGGACCCTCACACCATCCACCCACCCCGTCTCCTCTGTGGTGGCCTCACCTACAACCTCCAGGCTGCCACGCCACGCGGCTGCTCCAACTTGGCCCCTGAAGGCCGCCCCCTCCCCGCAAAGCCAGCGCCCACACATGAGGTGGCCTGGTCACACTGCGGCCCCCAGCCCGGAAGACACGGGTTGTGTCCACAGTGCTCGCCTCACATGCTGCATGGGAGGACCCAACATGGCAGATGCTCAACCAACACTGGGGAGCAGAAGAAACACTGCGGAGCACAGGAAACACTGGGGAGCAGAGGAAACACTGGGAGCAGAGGAAACACTGGGAGCAGAGGAAACACTGGGGAGCAGAGGAAACACTGGGAGCAGAGGAAACACTGGGCAGCACAGGAAACACTGGGCAGCACAGGAAACACTGGGGAACAGAGGACACATTGGGAGCAGAGGAAACACTGGGAGCAGAGGAAACACTGGGGAGCAGAGGAAACACTGGGAGCAGAGGAAACACTGGGGAGCAGAGGA